>OZ017742.1:101041464-101611464 GCA_963969285.1 Odontomyia ornata | reverse complement strand
AATATAACGATTTTTTTTCAGAAATTAATACAACTTTTGACACGAATGACGAAATACAAAACTGTCGATATGAAAATTGTAGACTGAAATATCACCTTTCGAACGTATGTCTGCTTGACTCAATCTGATTAGTATTGCCCGATATATGATATCGAACACCATCTAGTGATAAAAAAGGCTCAATACTTTTTAGACTATTCAATATATAATCAATTTCTCTCGAGAAATTCACCCAATAAATTCCTCTCCAGAAATTTACCTAAAATTAGAGATGCTCCAGACCTGGTTTTGATTTCTTCGAAACTACTTTCTTTAAACTCGTGTACAAGACAATATTGATTTGGTATAGCATAGGCTTTTTCTGAATGATATTTTGGTATTCATAAGTTATGATTTTTTCAAACTCATATTTCGGTAAAAATTAAAGTTTTATCAAACAACTACTCGTACCATTTTCAGAAAAAAATATTTTTAATATTTTCGCCCCACGCTATCTTAGATATCTTAGTGGAAAAAATACAACCATATTTAGAAGGAGCTTGGTTTAGCGTAACTACTAATCATCACTCCCTGGTATGGCTTCACAATCTTCGTGACTCCCGTGGGCTGCCCGTTTGTAGCAGTTTGATTTTGACGTCATTCACAGGGAAAGCAACAAACATATGGTCTTAAATGCACGGCCGAGGATGGTACCAGATGTTGACGCTGTGGGAGGTGTGACGGTGTTGGAAGATAAACAAAAGTGCATCGATGGTAAGCGAACAAAGATAGTGGAATATCCGGGCGGATAGTAGAGGGGGCAGCATGGCCAAACCTTCTAGGGCGATATGCAAAGTTGGATGGCAATTCATAGAAGCAAGTGTTTCCTAAGTCTGAGCTGTACCGCGATGATGCCACAGGGGGGCATATGGGCATAAGCAGAACTTATGAACTTAATCCAATCGCTTACTCATGGAGGGTGCTGTCGCGAACGCAGAGGGGAACGTGCTCGTTGGGGGAGAACAACGCCAAAGCAACTGAATGGGGCATGCCTCAAACAAATCCGCGGGGAAAACGAATCCTAGGAATGGCGGCCAAGGCGGCGCTCCTCGTACTAAACACCGGAAAAACGCCGACTTTCCGCCGCGTTGGCTGTGAAGGAACCATACCTGACGTGACATTCGGTTCGGAGCTCTTAGTAGGGGAGATACACAATTGGAGAGTATTAGAGGACTACTCAGCCAGTAATCATCACTGCATTCTGCTTGAGATCAGTGATGTCTTTCGACGTCCGTGCTCTCGGTTTTCTACAATTGGATGGAACATCGGAAGGATGGACGTCGAGAGGTTCGTCAAGGTGCTCACAGCAGGTAACCCACTCCAGGGAGATTCGCAGGGGACAGAAGAACTGGCAGCTCAAGACGTGGTGAACTCAACTATGAGCATCACTATGTCTGCTTGAAACGCTTCTATGCTTCGTTGGAAACCCCAGCACAGTAAGCCCCAGTGTACTGGTGGTCAATAGAAGTCGCTCAAAAGCGAAGGGAGTGTCATAAGCTTCGGTGTGAGGCTCAACGGGCACGGAACCGTGACGAGGCTTGCAACTGGGTGGCAGCACATAAGTCGGCCAGGAAATGCCTTCGCATGTTGATTAACAATAGCAAGGCTCACTGCTGGCAAGATCTTGTGGATAATGGGAACAAGGATCCGTGGGGCCCTGGCTACAAGCTAGTTGTGCGGAAGCTAGGTACCCTATGGAAACCTCGCATACATGATGCGGAAAAGATGAACGAGCTAACGCGGGTCCTCTTCCCCGTCCATCCCGTCTATATTGACGCTTTGTATGGTGAAACAGCAGTCGAGAGTCCACTCTTCATAAAGTTGGAACTAGAAGTAGTCCTTTCACCGAGAGCAAGGGAGGCTCCACGTCCAGATGGTGTTCCAGCTGAGGTGTTGCAGCTTGTATACACAATTGTCCTGACTTGCTGCTCAGCACATTCAACGCTTGCCTACGGCACGGAGTTTTCCCGGTAGGAAGGAAGGTGGCGAGGCTCGTGCTGATTAGCAAGGGGAAGGGGAATCCCGGACCGTCCTCTACTTACTGCCCGTTATGCATGCTTGACACGGCTGGGAAAGTGCTAGAGAAACTCATCAAGGGAAGACTCACTGTCGCGATTTGTGCTCCTGGGGACCTATCTCCTCAGCAGTACGGCTTTAGAGCAGGATCCTCTACTACTGATGCGATTGCAGAGGTGGTCAGCGCGGTACAAAAGGCAGAGGCATATAGCCGCACCGAGCGACGGATCGTCCCGTTAGTGACACAACGCCAGGAGCATCTTAAATTCCGATAGATGTGTGCATATTCTGGATACGCTGGAAAACCCTTTAAAAGTTCCAGAATATCAAATGCTGCTTTTGAATGACTAGCTGAAGGATCGAAGCCTGCTTTACGACACGACACAGAGCCAACAAAGGATGGAAGTTACATTGGATGTTGTCCAGGGATCTATCCTTGGTCCAAACCTGTGGAACGTGTCTTACAATGGGCTGCTCAGACTGGGGATGCCATATAAGTCGCGCTTGATCGGCTATGCGGATGATGGTGCCACCGTGGCCGCTGGACCCAGCGTTGGAGAAATGCAACTTAGGCTAGATATGCTTATGCGTCGAGTGAGAGACTGGATGACTGCTTGCGGGTTCAGTTTAGCACTGGAGAAAACATAAGTGGTCATCTTAACAAAAACGGGAATCCCTAGTGTAAAGATGAGCAGTATTGGAGACATACTAATCGAATCGCAGCCACCGGTGAAGTACTTGGGGCGAGTGATTGACTCGAAGATGAATTTCTCTGAGCAAATCAGGGCAACGGCTGACAAGGCTGCTCCTGGCGTATCGGCTCTGAGTCGACTGATGGCCAACGTAGGGGGACCCAACCCATCAAGAAGACGCCTCTTGATGAGTGCTGTAGGCTCAGTGCTACTGTACGGAGCAGAAATATGGGGCGACGCTCTCAGCAAGGGGGTATACCGAAAACGCTTGGCACAGTGCAGAAAAGAGGAGCACTGAGGATTGCATCTTGGTATCCGACAGTCTCCGATTCGGCGGTGAGAGTTATTGCTGGCGTGATACCTGTTACCCTCCTTGCTAGAGAGCGCCGCGCTATTTACGTGCAGGGAAATGATTGTCCGCGCGGAGAGACAGAGCTCACTCAACCATTGGCAGCAGTCTTCGGTGAATCGCTGAGCCAGCTTTTGAGCGGGCATGGGTGTTTTCAGTCTTAGTTGCACAAGATTGGTAAGTCACGGTCCTCCGATTGTCAGTTTTGCCCAGGAGAGGAAGACAATGCCTGCCACACATTTTTTGCACACACAAAATGAAGCAAGCCACGAAGGGACCTCTGAAGGGAGATGGGAGAGCTTACCCCGGATAATATAGTCGTGGTGATGCTCGAATCGGTTGACAAATAGAACCTTGTGGCACATTATGCTCGGGCAGTCCTAAAAGATAACACATTTTTCGCACACACAAAATGAAGCAGGCCACGAAGGGACCTCTGAAGGGAGATGGGACAGCTTACCCCGGATAATATAGTCGTGGTGATGCTCGAATCGGTTGACAAATGGAACCTTGTGGCACATTATGCTCGGGCAGTCCTAAAAGATAAAAAGGACTCACAGCAGCCGGGGGCGCTGGGGCTGGGAGATGGCTTCTCCAGCAATTCCTCTTTCCCTCTCCCCTCCTTCTAGAAGAGGGATCCCCCAGCTTGAAAGCACCTCACGGCGTAACAAAACGAAACCTGGCCCGAAGTAATGGTTGAAACGGTCCCAGCCTGGATTCTCGTTTTGACAGAGGAAATGTTTAGTGGGTAGTACAGTCGCCTTCTTTCGAGCATGGGAGTCCCACACTCTGTGCGTAAATGACATTCACCTACCAACAACAATTAGAAAAATGGTTCACTGTCTAAGAATGAAAGCAGACGTTCGGCCATACGTGATTTAATGCGAAATCTGTTGGGCAAGCAAAGTGGAGAGGAAAACACCATATGGGGTAATGTGCTCCAGAGTAGGCCAGGCCAAGGAACCGTGGGAAATAATTGTGTTGATTTGATTTGACCCGTACCGCGTTTTACCCAGCGGCAAACTCATTAAGCGGCTGCCTCTGTTAGGCGTCAAATATGACCTTCATACGAGGGTACCCCGGCAGAGATCCTGCAGGCCTTAGTTTCGCTCGTCGAAAACACGCGTCGGCATCAACTCGCTCACCCTGGGTCTCTTGACCCCACCAACTAGTCGCCAAAATGCCCTTGGTAAATGAACATGGAAAGCAGAGTAGATAAAACGGTCCTTCCATAGATTAAGGTAGAGAATTCAAAAGGAATAGTAAGAGTAAGTTGATTTTATAATTTATATTTTACCACAATTTGTAAGCTTGCCTGTATGTCCGATTCAATGCTTCGGCGTTGAACATTTGCTTTTATCCCAATCTTACTGAGCACTGTACCAACCTCTTCACGAGATCAACAGTGGTTCATTCATTTTCTTGATCTTATTAGCTCGTTTTTGTAGTAACCAGAAATTGGACAAAAAATGATAAAACATGTGAACCTGCCAGCTCATACTATGTAGTTTTATTTTTTACCTACCCATTATGCTGTCAATGAGATCGACACCGCCCATATGACGTTTATACTCTCCCACCACGTTTGGTTTAACAATAGTCATATTCGCCTTGAGGTTCTTGTCGTATCTAGATACTTGTGATTTGGGTATTTCACCCACAAAACTGGACGCAAATCTGACTATTTTGGTGTGCTTCCAGGGCAGGGTAGATATATCAATTCCTTCAACACACGCAACATACTCGACTGAATAGCCACGTTCTTTTTTGGCGATTTCTTCTTCTGTAGGTAGTTTACTGTCAGGTATACGGTTACGTCGAATGGTTAAGAAGCTCATTATCCCTTGTTTAGCGAGATATTCTAATAGTTGCAGGGACGTGAAGTAATTGTCAAAATATAGGCGATAGTTTTGATTGCGTAGTACTTCACGAGTTAGTCTAATCACAACATTTGATACAGCAGCTAGACTCAGCTCATTAGACGCAGTTACGTTCTCATTTCCTGTTTCTGGCTCAATATTGTATGCAAAACCGCTGGCACCGCACAGAACATAGATTTTTCAGCCCCACTTATGGGGCTTCTTCGGATTGTACCACTTCAGGTTATTTCTCACTTTCGTGGAACAAATCTGCTCATCCACGCTGAGATACGTCTCGAATGAGACCTATAGGCAAGTTTCATTCAGCTTTGTCACAATTAGTCTGATTTAGAACACGCGGTCGTGATCTACATGATCGAGCGGAACAGTTTTGGAGTTGTCATTAAAATGAATGAATCATCTGATTTTTTGAAATTGTTTCACTGGCATTGTTTCTTTAACTAGAGGTGTCGCTACGCTGCATCTCCAATGTTTTGTAACTCTTTGCAAATATACCAACGGCATAATAAAAACCAGCCAAACAAATTGCTGGATATCGGTTTCTATGACCCGGAATGACTTATTAATATCTTTTTGCACGGTATATAGATTAGTTTGGCTTGTAATTTTTCCAAAAAGCTCCTTTGCAAATATTTTGAAGATGAACAGTACTGGGATACCTAGTTCCAGAAACTCTGTTCGCAAGATTTCGACACCATCAAAGCATAATTGCTGCTCATTTAGCTCGATGCTCTTTTTTTTCCCGTAGACCTCTGGCAGCCATCCTGTAACAAGAATATAGTAGTGCTACACGTAAATGTATGACACTAGATCCACTTAGTAATGCTATGTACCAGAGCTGCAATACAATAATTATTTTCAAAGAATACCGAAAATTATTCAATACCTCCGATAAAAAGCAAAGAAAATACACTAACCTTGTAGATTCACACGATAAACACTCAATTTTTACTGCTTACTTTTTTTCGATTTTAAAAGCTTTGTTATTAACTGTACTTCACGAAACCGGGACAAGTTCAATTGCAATTCGTTTCGGTCGAAATTCCACCATATACTAAGTTTAAGCTGTATTTAGAACTTGAAGTGTGTTTTGTTCCAGAGCGGGAACTGTGCTTTATAACCGAAATAGTCTTTTCCATTATATTTTATAAGCGAAATTTTGGAATGTTCCAGCACTGCTCCATGATCACATAAAGGGTTAATAGTAATTTAGACAAAAGAATTGGATTGTTGTGGCTCGTGGATAGTGATCGTGGTATATAGAAGATGATTAAGAATGGTGTTGGGGGCTGTTTGAGAAGCTTTGGGGAAAGGGCATGTTCTTCCGCTAGGCCGCAGACTTTTTGGCACCTTCAAGAGATCCAGTTCAAGCGTGTTGGTGGCCATTCTCGTCTTTGGCGAGTGAAACCAGAGCCTGCAAGACAGCAAGACATACAGCAATGAAATTACAGATCCTCATTTCCACTGATCTCATTGCGAACACTCGGAGGAAGAAGGAGTCTAAAATAACTGTGATGAAGTCGAAGACTTTGTTCCTGAATGGATAGTGTTATAACTAAGAAAAAAATCTTATTTAATTAAATTTTTATCTTCTTGTGCGAAATATTTTTAATTTTTTTAATTTTAGTTTTCTTTGATTGGTTGAAGTAACTATGAGGTTCTCAAGCTTTATTTTTAATTCAGCAAAATATGTTTTTTTTTTTGCATAAAAACCATTCCTTAATCCTTTTTTAGGGTTTTGTAAAATAATTTTACAAAACCCTACTAGTTTCGCGACCAGTCTGTCCGTCTGTCCGTCCGTCCGTGTGTCACAGCAGTTTTTCTCGGAAACTACTTAAGCTAGAAACATCAAATTTTATGTGCTGGTGTAAAGTGGTGATCTGTTCAAAGTTCAACTACAAAAAAAATTTATAAAGTATTTAAGGGGGGTCTCCCCATATAGGAGAGTGACCCCCCGAAAAAAAAATTCATTGAACGTAGCCAATATGGGTATCAAATTAAAGGTCTTGATGAGAACTTTTCAAAACGGGTCTTAGTTTGACAAAATTTGCACCGAGGTGCGCACAGGGAGGGGAAATACACGAAAAACTTGTGTCCCCCCCTCGCAATTGGACACCTGTGATCCAAAAAATCAGGAATGTAGGCCTTGGTGAGTACAACAACAACACATACGCGAGAAGTCGAAATTCACTCAAATTTGTTAGTAATAGTATGATTTATCGATTTTATGTTTTCTTGAATAAAATCTTAACGGTACCCTTAAATTCAATGAAATTCAGTACGTAGATGTCTATTTATAAGATTGATCTTTCCTGAAAGTTTCATAAAGATTTAATCATATTTAGCGAAGTTATAGCGTTTGAATTTTCCTGTATTACTATGGAACAATATGCGCTGCATTTATTACTATGGCAACATATGGCTATGGAACAACATGCGCTTTTTACCGACTCAGACACTACAGTTTTGCTAGGATTTGCATGAAAATTTCAGGAATGATAGGTGTCATGAATATCTTTGAGAATCGGTTCAGCTAGTGGTATCAGTAATCGTAAAACAAAAAAGTGGCTGTTTTAAATGCGAAGATTGAATAATTTTGAGTTATTTTTTCCCAACTTCAACGTTTAAGGTGCATGCCTTGAACATTTGATTCAATTTAATGAATGACTGAAGATGAGCACCTACAATTAATGCTCATAAGTGAAACAAGCCAAGGAGGTGGGAGAGAGCTCCTATCAAAAGGGTTTTGTAACCATTCTAGGATTCGAAAAAATTGGCCATGAATCGATGATAACAGTACAGGAAAGTGGCCGGGAACTAAACCAGCCGGGAACTTAACCAGCCAACATGCAAAATAAGAAAGTTACCCACGATAAATGATTAGTTTTCAAAAAGCCCCAATAAGCGGGTTAGATGAACACCACTTTTATACAGTTATTTTTTTGTGTGAGTTACATATTTTCTATGTTTAGGCCGATATGGTGAACATATTATTATTACCTTAACTTTATTTTCTCACATTGTATCTTGAGAAATGGCGAAAAACGTGTCCAATTAGCCCCACTTTGAGGTGCCTTTTAGATCGGACTCATCTCATTTCCAGGTTGATACTTGGATTTGACTTTGACCTACAACGTGGCCCAATTAAAATACTGTTCAAGTCCTCTTAATGATTTTAAATATATCTAGCAACTTAACCATGCCACATCACAAAAATTCACATATCTTTGCGTTTCATCTGCTCCATAAAATCTTTTTCGAGGAACACTTACTAACCTAATTAAGATTTTTTTAGGAGCAACATGCTTTCTTCTTTTCTATCAACTCTGGGCAATGATCATAAATTTTTCGTCCGCCAGACTAAATAAAACAATGGAAAGTCAAGTGAAACAAGTGTTGATTTGGATGCTGGCACAGTAGCAATTTTCGCAGTCATATAAGACACAGCACAAGCCGTGAAGCGCTCATCGAGAGAGAGACCTATAAAGTCAAAAGTAATTTCAACCAACACCATTTATAATGGAAATGTACACAAAATTAAAAGCTTGAGTCGTAAAAATTTTCAGTGAAAATCTCATAAAGTCGAAAAGGAACGCACACAGGGTCAAATCAAGATGGATTTCATTTCGTCTCGGGTTTCATTATAACAATTTCAGCTTCTTCATTTTTCCCATCTCGTCTCCTCACATCGCATCTTCAACTGTTTACGGTAGTAAAGTATTCATGTAACAACGTCGTAACATTGGCGTTTTTATTATCCCTCTTATCATTGCGAGGAACCCCCCCACCGGGTGGTGTTGGGTTTTAACGATAATGCTTCGTTTTTCCAGTTGTGACAGCACTACGAAAATATGCTATTATCTGCGGTAGCGACGGATCCGAAAGTAGGGTTTAAGCTATGAAAGATACATTTATCTAAGGTACATTTGATAGATGAGAAAGTACGAGCATTGTTGTCTAGACTTGGAATTTTGATGTCCCAACATATTGGGGTTTCGTCACAGCTCCAAATCCTATTAAACCGAAGCGCATGTACTCGTAATATTGTTTGCATGAACGGCGAGACGAGGGTCGCATTCGTGGCTAAAGCTTGTCGTCTTTCAGATAAGATAGTTGTAAAGCTGAACTACTTCCATTTGGCATTTTATTACAATCGCTTAGTGGGTACAATGGCTCCATTATAGTTACCAAACAACCATGAAAACCGCCATTACATCATATTCTGTCGTCGGGAAAATTCATACACTTAAATCATTCATTTCCTTCCGAAAAATATGTGCAGGGTGGAAATTGTTACGACATTCTTTACAATTCAATTCCGAAACGTTTCCAATCCAAACGTTGAATTAATGTTCGAAAAGCACGACACATGCATGAGAAAAGTTATGACATGGCTCTATTCCTCATCCCGATCCCGGACGAGTTCCATCAGCCAGAAGGGAATCTACCACATGACCTGGAAACGTTTTGAGACAACTCCATTGTGGGGACCACCTTCCTTTACAGCTAGTCGAGCGTAAGGCTCTAAAAAATAATTGGAAATGATCACGTCGTTGTTGTTATCGCCTTGTGAACAACAACGACTCATAATGGGGTGGGTGTAAGAAATCGCGCTCATAAATTTATCATAAATAAAGACTTCAATACACGGTAGAAGACGCTGCTGAATTTCATAGCTCTCACGACCTCACGTTACAATCGATAAACCACAGAACATAAAGAATCAAGCTAATTGAAGACAAGGTTGTTCCACGACAGGTATACAGCGTAGTTGCAGATAGAAGGGAATGGGATTGTACATTTGGAAGATTGCGGATACGAGTAAACTCAACTTTTTGAGGTATGAAAAAGTTCAGTAAGCCAGAACCCGCTCCTACTCGTATTTGATAGATTTTGCACACAATCTTTTCAATGTCTTGGGCACAAACGATTTCTTTTGAAAAAAAGGACCTCAATTCGTGCAACTTCAATGCAAAGCAAAAAATAATACATTGTGTTAGTAGAAAATTCAAATAGTTGCAACTTTGTTGGATACTACATGGGCTGATAAGTCCCGGGATGTTTAATGAAAACAAGCGTTTTTTGGGCCAAGTTATATTCATTCCTTAACATGGTTGCCTTCGAAGGCGATACATTTGGTATAACGATTTACCAGCATTTCGATGCCATTTCTGTAGTACGGTATGTCCATACCTTCGAAATACGCCTCGTTATTCGCGATGACTTCCTCATTGGATTTGAATCTAATTCCTTGGAGGCATCGCTCAGGTTTGGGAATAAATAATAGTCGGGGTGGGCCAAGTCTAGATAAAACGTAGGGTGAGCAACCAATTCAAATCGTAATTGGTCCAATTTGGCCATTGTACGTATGTAAATTAAGAATCCGTTTTTACAAAGTATCAAAAAAATATATTTTAATTTTGATCTTTATTCTACAATAATTTGCTTAAGACTAAATTCTCGCGCACCTTAGCGATACTTATTACTTTGTCGAGCCACGTGACTGCTTACTCGCGCAATTAGTTTCCAGGTAAATGATGTTGTCTGGCGGAAGGTGAATGATACTCGATATGCTGTGTCTGGTGGGAACGTGTAGAAAAATGCAATTTGATGTAAACTGAATTCTGCATAATTCTGCATATTGTGGGAAAGTGCAATGGATGGAATGTTTGCATGATGGAATGTGATATACCCGTGTTAACTCTTCCCCTCTTAGCTTGGATGTCCTCATCCAACTAAAAAAAGGGGGTATTATAGGGGTTCCCATATCCTTGTCTCATGGTTGTAAACTGCGGAAGGACTAATGGTGTTGGATGCTGTACCGGTAACTCTGGGACAGGTAAGTTCGGAGATTTTGGTTCGATGATCACCTTCGTTTTTGATGAACTTTTGCAAAGGTTACTTATTTTAGAGAAGATTAGTACCGTAAATAATATAGAAAATAAGCCCAAATTTATCCATCTCGTGATATTCTTTTCGACTCGGATCAGATCTATTTCCCTGGTGTTGTTTATATGTAGTTCACGCATCATTTCGAGGGATAGTATTTCCTCGAGCTTATCCTCTTGAGCTTCCCGTTGTAGAATGGGTGGTAAGAGCTGGACCTTCGTTGTTTCAAATACGGTGTACTTTTGATCGTCGATGATTATCGTTTCGTTGCTGAAGGTTACAAGGTATGTTCCCGTTATGTTATGTTTTGTTCCATTGATGTTCACCTTCCCGCTGAATTCGTTAAGAAGTATGGTTCCGGGTGATAGTTCTTCTACTGATGGTATATGGTGGCTATTAGTTTTATTACATCTTGCTAGAGTAGGTGCGGAATACATTCTGAATCGCTAATGTTTTCTATATCTTTGTTTTTACAAATTGAAAGATTATTAAAGGTTTTACAAGTGCCTATAATGCCATAATAATTTTTAGTTTCTTGCAAAATGTAAGTATAACCAATGCTGTTTACAATACCGTTCTTTTTTACAGGCTTTATAAGTAATTTTGAATAATTAGTTTCATATGTTGTCGGAATATTGATAATGTAAAATATGTGAGTGGAGTTTCTAAAAATTTTGGTATCGGCAAATTCTAAAATTTCTTCAATATTCATATAGGGGATATTACCTCTGTCTGAATTGGATAATATTAAATCTACTTCCTTTCTTGATAAAACATTGGAATTTACAGTGTTCGTTTTAGCTAATTGTAATGACTGTACAATATTTAAAAGTTCTTCTTTAACTAATCGAATTTTATATTGAGTACATAAAGCAAGAGTGTTTTCAAAAACTTTATCCTTTTTTATGGTATTCATGATTTCATTAGTAATATTTGTTATTTGGTTTATTCTTTTGTTATATTCCTGATTTATTACAATTTGCTTGTTATTATTTTCTAGTAATTCGTTGATTTTACCTTCTAGTAGCATGAGATCACTGTGGTCCGGATTACCTGCCAACCACTTCCATGCGGTTCCAATAAAGTTGAGAGAGCGTTTCACTTTGTATTCTAGATTGCCAATTAAGTTCTTTATTTGCGATAGTTCATGTAATAGGAGTTGATGAAAAGGGTTGCCTGATGGGATGTGATCGTGGATGGTGGATGAGATCTCAGATAAAAACATTGTATACTGTTCGATTTGGAAAATATGTACGAGTTTTAAATTTCCTTGTTGAATTTTTGCTTCCCCGGCCTTTATAGCGATGAGTTGAGAGGTGTTATAATTGGTAAGTTGCAATTCAGTCCGGACAATGGATGAAAGGCTCCTGAAAAGAATCAATTTCGAATGTCACTCTTGTGAATAGTCCTGCCTGACTCAGTTAAGACTAATGTTGGCCTGTCTTCCTTGACTATTTCCTTTTTGTATCTTGCTGTTAATTTCGATCCTAAACGTTTGTTGTTTTTAACATAGATTATTTGTCCTACCTGATATTCTTTAGCTTGTTCTCTATTTTTGTTATGAAAATTAAGATCCTTTTCCTGTTTGTCCTTTAAGAGTTCTATATTGTCCTTTCTTGATTTTTCGAGCTGCTCCGGACTCGTCGAGACGTTTCTGCCGTAGAAGACTTCGAGAGGTTTTTTTCCAGTTACCGAGTGTATAGTGAAATTATACTCGTAAACGGATCTTTCAAGTAGTTCCTCGAATGTGCGATGGGTCCCATCTGCCTTAAGACATCTCATTATTTCTGAGAGTGTGGAGTGGAATCTTTCGACTTGACCATTCACCTCGCTCTTATATGCTGGGGTACGGTAGATGTCAATACCCAATTGGTCACGCATCATGAATTGTATAGATGCAGCGTTTAAAGCTTTTTCCCCATTCACTACCACGCACTTAGGTATGCCGTAGAAGAACAACAGTTCCCTGAGCGGTGGTCGCACATCCTCGAGGGCTCTAGATTTGAGAATTCTTGCCTGTGCCAACTTACTGAACTTATCTAGACTTGTAAGGATTAGGTGGCGTTCAGTGGAATAAATATCAATATGCACCGTATGTCCCGGGAATTCGGGGATAGGAGTAGGCTTTAGGACTGGGTGGTTAGGATGCCTATCATATTTATTTTCCAAACAGACAGTGCATTGTTTAATGATATTTTTGATTTTGGCACTCATCTTGGGGAAGTAATATTGTTCCAAAATTTGTAGCATATTTTCTTTTGCATTACGGTGAGCTCTAGCATGGGTTTTTACTATAAGTTCTTCCTGGGCGGATTCATCTCGGACATTTTGAACTTCCTTTTGGGTGAAACGGATTTTGTAAGTACTAAAGAAAAGGGGATATATTTCTTGAATAAGTCCCATTGTTGCTTCGTTTGTTTTCAAGCCATTGATCACGCTGGGGTTCAAATATCTCTTAAAAATTCCAATGAGGTTCTCTCTAGTATATTGGGGTTCAAAAAATACGTGCTTCCAATAATTGGGAAAGGGTCGTTCTAACTGGTAGGTACTTTGTTCGCCTATATTGAGGATAATCTGTGTTCGGAAGCCATTGATGGGCGTTTCCACCGTGGGGATGAGGTTGTGAGAGGAGCTTTCGTCACTATGAGAACCAGCTGTCATTGAGTTGATATTCGATTGCATAGGTTTCCTTGAGAGAGTGTCAGCCACGATATTGGCCTTTCCGGGCTTTTGTTCCTGTGAAAGGTGTTCTGTTCGGATATCAATACTATTGACAGCTTCGGAGGTATGTTGTTTTATTGGGATTCGCAAAGAATCTAGGATTGTAAAATGTTCCTCAGCTGTGTGTATAATTGCACGCAGTTCCTTTAAACTATCATTCCCAAGTATGCCATGAAATGATTTTAACGTAGGAAGGATAAAGAATTTTAAGGTTGGGGTAGATGGACCAAACAGATTAAGCAATGCGTGATGAGTAATTTGAATATTTCCACCAACAGAGCTTGCAAGGAAAGGTTTTTCGTTCGGATAACAAGACTTTACACAACTTGGCTGTATGTAATTCTTGTTAGAGCCAGTATCTATTAGAATTTTCATTTTAAATCCGCTCTTCGTCCGGTACTCGAAATAAGGGAGCGAAGAGCTCGTTAGTCTAAAAAATGTATATCTTGCAAATCGGAGGTTTCATTGGGCTCCGGATACTCCTGTAATTCAGCATCTGCATAATACTCATTTCCAAGTTCTGAAGATTGAACAAAATCGACCAAGGACTGATCATGTTGTTGGTCTTCATGTGCAATTGATTCCTGGTATTCCAACATTTCTTTGTCTAGGTTTGATCCCTGTGTAAAATGCATGCGCTGTTGCTTTGAAGGATAATTAATGGGTTGATTATTATCTCTTTTCGGAGGAAATTGTGGCCTAGCTTGAGGTCGGTTCTGGTAATTTATGTTCATAGAGTGAATAGACCTGTCAACATCCATGGGCTCAGGTTCATTTTGGGGTCTTGGTGGTAGTTGCCACTGTGGAAATTGTGGTCTCGAGGTTGAATAGAAGCGAGGATTCTGGTTAAATTGATTGGGATGATAAGGCCCATTAAAGTTTTGAACGTAGTTAGGTTTTGGGTGAAATCTAGGATGTATTGGCGGGGGTGATTGGAAAAAATATCTAGGCGGAGGTATAGGTGCCATTTGCTGGAAATTTCGTGGAGCTGGTATGGGTACATGTTGTAAATTCCGCGGAGCCGGCGTTGGTACCTGCTGAATATTTCTTTGCCTAGGCGGGATTGGCGGTGTAGTAGTATCATGAATCCGACGAACTGCATTGCTACTACTCTGAGCATAATTTATCCGGTAATTCACATTTACTTGTTTCAAACACAATCTCAGGGCATGGGGAAGATCAACTGGTTCCCTCATTGTCAAGAGATGGGGCAGATATCCATTTAGCCCACGCACAAAAGTATCTAAAGCTTTATTTCTATATGTTTGCACCATAATATTTGTCGCTTCAGGACCCATATCCATGCAGGAAATTTTATCCAAGATAAGCGATAGATGGTGGTACACTTCTTGGTAAAAACCTTGGATGCTATTAGCACCCTGCACTAAGGAACTCATCTGATATTCTAGAGTATTAATATCTCTTTTATCAGAGTAATGTAGGGTCAGACAACGGCGTATCTGCTCCCAATTGAGTGGAGTATTGTAAGACTCCAATGCTGCATCCGCTTGACCCACGATTTTATTACGGATCAAGTTTAAGATGCCATAGTATTTAGGTGAACCCCGCAAATTATCATACAGTTTAAGGACTCTTTCAACACTCTTACGCCAGGAGCTGAATTCTCCTGGTTGACCTGAGAATTCCCTTAGACCTTTGATCACGTCAGGAATCCGGTCCATTTCTGCAATGTTCCCTAACTGGTCCTCATGAATTCCTTGATCTCCCATTTCTTGGGGATCTATCACTGGAGTAAGAAACTGTTGTATTATACGGGGGCACTCTCGCTGCAGGATACCGGACACAATGGCTTCTATATGAGCATGAGCATCAGGGGCATTTCCAGCTGGATTTGGAGCATTTTCGGGGTTAATTTGCAGTATAGGGGGTCGAATGAGATTTTCTTGTCGGGCCATTTTTTAAGGGTTGGAAATGAAACTATCACAAAAATATTTTAAATTGAAGGTACTTACTTCTTATCCTTACAAAATTTGAACAATCACTCTCAACCTTCCTACCTCAGTAAAAATCTCTCACTCACATTAAAAATTGATTTTCATATTAAAAATTGATTTCACTTCAATTTCACTGACTTCGTAGATTTATGTACAATTTTCACACTATTCTTATACTTTCACTTAACATCCTTAAAAAAATTTCACTTACACTAGAATTAAAACTAATTTCATCCTGGAGGCGGCTGCTGATTGTGCTCAGCTCCTTTTTATTCACGTGGATTACTGGGGGGCCTCGTTCCTCTAGGATCAAAGGACGCGCGTATAGAGGCCTTCGCGATCAAACCTTTCGTATGTTACACTAATTGGATGAAATTTCGCGACTGGATCGAACCTTTCTCGTCTACGTTAGTCGGACGTAGCCTTTCACGATTACTTTCGACGATATTCGGACGATACTAGCACTCTAAACGCGGTCCCCGCTCGGGCGCCAATTAAGAATCCGTTTTTACAAAGTATCAAAAAAATATATTTTAATTTTGATCTTTATTCTACAATAATTTGCTTAAGACTAAATTCTCGCGCACCTTAGCGATACTTATTACTTTGTCGAGCCACGTGACTGCTTACTCGCGCAATTAGTTTCCAGGTAAATGATGTTGTCTGGCGGTAGGTGAATGATACTCGATATGCTGTGTCTGGTGGGAACGTGTAGAAAAATGCAATTTGATGTAAACTGAATTCTGCATAATTCTGCATATTGTGGGAAAGTGCAATGGATGGAATGTTTGCATGATGGAATGTGATATACCCATGTTAACTTGTATGTGAGGGTGCGTTATCGGGGTGATACAATATCTTTTTCTTCAGCATATGTGGCTGTTTTTTCTTTATTTCGTCGTTTGGTTTATCCAATAAGACTGCATAATACTCTCCTGTGATTGTTCTACCCTTCCACAGATAATCGATGACGATTATTCCATGCGCATCCCACAAAAAACGGAGGCCATCACCTTCCCGGTCGAGTGTTGATCTTTTGTCTGCTTTGGCCGGCTCTCGTCGCTTTTCAGTCGCTCTGTAGACTGGCTATTGAACCCAGGCGAATGGTAATGGACCCATGTTTCATCATTATTCCGTACGAACCGTCGATATAAATCACACAAGCCCAGAAACCGATGTAGCTACTTGGTTTCTCGTTGCAATTGGGCGATGCTAATAGTAGTGGTAGATAAATCTCCAACATTCCGCCTGCCTCATGTGAAGCATGAAAAAATGCGTAATGCGAAGATGTCGCTCGCCGTGAGGGATGCTGATTTTTCTAGTTAATTGAAGGTACAGCATCATTTAGTGAAACTTTCGCCTGTTCGGCTGAAGTATTGACTGGAAGTACGCAAACCTTGGCGACTGTGCGTGCTACCATATCTTTCCGTCACTGCACGTGCTAGACCATCAGCTCCGGGATGTACGCTTGTGATTCTGCCCAGAGCCCATTGAGTGGGCGGTAGATTCCTTTAATATCACTAGATCGTTGATTTCGACTTCTTCCTTCACATTGCGCCACTTATGCCGCAGTTGAAAATTATGCATGTACTCGTGTCGCCAACGATGCCATATATTTTTTTGCATGTTTTGAACTAGCTGCCATCATCCGAGTCGATTAATCGGGCACTCCATGGTAGATGGTGTCGGAACGGCCAACAGGCTTACCCCGACCAAGAAATGTCCTGGTGTTAAGGCATTCATATCTTTGGGGTCGTCCGTGATGGAGTAAAGCAGACGTGAGTTAAGGCATACCTCTATATGCCAGATCAGAGCCAGCATCTCCTCTACATCAAGTTTGTGAGTGCGGACGATCCGCTAAGTGGTGTTTGAAAGACTTCACACCAGCCTCCCAAAGACCAACGAAGTGGGGTGACCCGGGTGGAATGAAGCTCCTTTCAGTACCTTCCCTTAACAGAGCCTCTGACGTCTCAGGGGCTTTGATTAGCTCTTTGATAATGTTTAGTGAGTTGCTTGTCGGCGACCATGAAGTTACGTCGCTGTAAAGCTTAGCGCACCGTCCTCGATGGCTGACGAAACGGCAAAAGGCTGCTATGAAGGTATCTGCGGTGACGTCGAAAACTAGTTCCAAGTGCACTGCTTTGGCGACAAAACAGACGAAGATGCAGACGTAATTTTAAAGACCATTCGGTTACGACCCCTGTGTAGCTTTACGAAGAAATGGGCGGTATAGTCTGTGCCTGAGTGCAGAAATGGCTTAGCAGGAATCACCCGATCTATTGGAAGATTAACCATGAGCTGATGCTTCGTATCGTAGACGATAGCACACTACACAATGCCGTATAGTTTGCTTAACTAAACTACGTTCTCCAATAATCCAGTATCTCGAGTGTTGATAACGCGTAGTCAGCTGTACGCCACCATGCAATGTGACGTTATCTGCTTGTCGAACTAGAAATCGTGTAAAGTTGCTCCCCTTCGGAAGAATAATCGGATGTTTCTCCTCGTACGGCAACTGTGAGTGGATGAGTCGTCTTTCGACTCTTGAAACTTGATTCTGGTCCATGAATGACCTGAGTTTCGAGAGTTTGCTGACATTCGATACAGCCCTTTGCTCGGTAACGTAGGATATTTCGGTTGCAAAGAATGAGAACTGAATCATTAGCGTCAAATTAGTACGAGTGGCGTCGGCCTCTGTCATACTGAGCGGACAGATTTGTTTGTTCTTAGCTCGTGCGTTGTTGTAAAATTGCATGCAGTGAGCTGTGATCCGAATTAGCTTCGAAAACGAGGAGTAGTTCTCCAGTAGCTCGATGTCTGGTTCTGTAGGGTAGCTAGTAGTCGTTTGGAACACTCGCAGTTCGTATTTAGTCGCCTCGCTGGCTACCAAGTGTGATGACTTTGGCCAGAAATTAGAATGTTTCCTTAGCCAAACAGTCCAAACCACCAAGACTCCCAGGCACTGAGTTCAGTTGCGATCAGCTTGATTTTCCTTGGACAGAATGTGATGCCAGATACCTTGAGGTAGCTTCTCGTGTATCATTGAGACTCGATTAGCAACGAAGACTTTCGACTTGTTCCTATGTTCCTTTAGTCAGTAGAGGCCGACAGTGGAGTCGGACCAAAGGTGTACTTGTACAAGGTCAGCTCGGAGGGCTGCCCTGTATAATTCCAGTCTGGGTAGTGAAACTGTTCAGTGGGCTCACTTTCGTTTTAGCGATCAACATATTCACAGTGATTTTCTGCATGTCGGTTAGGACTCGCAGATATACAGCAGCTCCGTACGCGTCCAAAGAAGCGTTGCAAAACCCATGAAGTTCTAGGCTCAATTGCGACTTGGTGGTGCCAACCCAGCGGTTGACCTTAACAGTGCGCAGGTTCTTCACAAAGTTTTACCCATTGTTTTTCTAATTTCTCAGGAAAATTATCATCCCAGTCTTTTTTCTCCAGCCAAGAGCGTTGAATGAAGACTTTCGATTTGATGGTAACTGACGCTAACCATCTGAATGGGTCAAATATTTGACTGACATCCGATAAGACGGTTCTCTTCGTCACAATTATCTGATAATGATCAAGACTTACACGAAATTGGAATTAGTCTGTTTCTGGGTCCCAGGCTATTCCTAGAGCCTTCTGGCGCAATGTTGACCAGAAGCTTCTCGGAATTGGCCAACCACTTCCGAAGTTTGAATCCCCCTTCCTTTATTAGGGCAATAACTTGATCTCGGACTTGAATGCCAGTCTGAACGTCGAAGGAACCGAACAACGCGTTGTCGCAGTACGGGTTTTCCTTGATAATTCGAGCTGCTTTAAGGTGTGTTGTTTCATGGTCTGTTGCTAGTTGCAGCATCACTCTGGGCGCTAAGTAGGAAGCGCATGTTGATTCCAATAACACTGTGAGTATTTGAAAGGTGAGGATTGGATCCGAAAAGTAGCGTCTATAAAGGATACGCTACAGATTGACATCGTTCTTACCAATCCAACTTTGCCGAAACAGATTTTCCGCATCAGCGCAAAGAGCAAATGGACGTATGAGGATTGCGAAAATATCGTTTAGGGATTTTCCCGACGGAGTTTTTCGCTACGCGTTGTACACAATTCGTAGTTTGGTAGTTGTGCTGGTTGGTCTTTTTTTTTTTTTTTTTGTGGTAGGGAGGTGAAGGCATTTATGCCCGCCGGGTCTGGCAGTGTGGGACTCCCATGGAGGATACCTTTGGACTACCCACTAAACACCTGCCCTGTCAATCTGAGAACCTAGCCTGGAACCGTTTGACACATTACTTCGGGCCAGGTCTCGTTTTGTTACGCCGTGGGGCACCTTCAAGCTGGGGAGTCCCTTTCCTAGCGGGAGGGGAGGGGGGAAGAGGGATTGCCAGAAGAGCGATCCCCCAGCCCCAGTGCCTCCGGCTGCTGTGAGTCCCTTTTATATTTTAGGACTGCCCGAGCATAATGTGCCACCTGGTTCCATTACTATCCGGGGTGAGCTCTCCCGTCTCCCTGTAGAGTTCCCTTCGCAGCCTGGCCCATTTGGTACTCGCAAAAAATGTGTGACAGGCATTGTCCTCCTCTCCTGGGCAAAACCGACAATCGGGAGACCGTAACTTGCCGATCTTGTGCAGGTAAGACTGAAAACACCCGTGCCCGCTCAAAAGCTGGGTCAGATAGAAGTCAGTCTCACCATGCCTTCGATTTAGCTACGGTCTCACATCCGGGATGAGGCGCGCAGTCCACCTTCCCTTCGTGCAATTCACCCAAGACTGCTGCCAATCGTTGAGCCAGCGTTGTCTCTCCTCGCGGACAACCATCTCCCTCGCATCCTCGTTTCGGCGCAGGTAAATAGCGCGGCGCTCTCTAGCAAGGAGGGCGACAGGTATCACGCCTGCAATCACTCTCACCGCCGAGTCGGAGACTGTTGGATACGAAGATGCAATTCTCAGTGCTCCTCTTCTCTGTACCTGTGCCAATCGTTTTCGGTATACCTCCTTGCTGAGAGCGTCGCCCCATACCTCTGCTCCGTACACTAGCACTGACCCTACACCACTCATCAAGAGGCGTCTTCTTGATGGGCTGGGTCCCCCTACGTTGGCCATAAGTCGACTCAGGGCCGATATTCCCGAAGCAGCCTTCTCAGCCGTTGCCCTGATTTGCTCAGAGAAACTCATCTTCGAGTCGATCAGTAGCCCCAGGTACTTCACCGCTGGCTTCGATTCGATCTGTATATCTCCAATACTGATCATCCTTACTCTAGGGATTCTCTTTTTTGTCAAGATGACCACTTCGGTTTTCTCCAGTGCTAAACTGAGCCCGCGAGCAGTCATCCAGTCCCTCACTCGGCGCATTAGCATACCTAGCCTAAGTTGCGCTTGTTCAACGGTGCGTCCGGCGACCAGAGCCGCAACATCATCCGCATAGCCGACCAAGCGCGACTCATCTGGCATCTCAAGTCTCAGTAGCCCGTCGTAAGACACGTTCCACAGGTCCGGACCAAGGATAGATCCCTGGGCAACACCCGATGTAATTTCCATCCTTCGTTGGCCCTGTGTCGTGTCGTAGAGCAGGCTTCGGTCCTTTAGGTAGTTCCTCAAAAGCCGCACTAGATATTCTGGAACTTGAAAAGAGTTTTCCAGCGTATCCAGAATATCCACCCATCTAGCGGAGTTGAAGGCATTCCTGACGTCGAGTGTCACCAACAGGACGATTCGTCGCTTGGTGCGACTATATGCCTCTGCCTTCTGGACCGCGTTCACCACCTCTGCAATCGCATCGATGGTAGAACGTCCTGCTCTAAAGCCGTACTGCCGAGGAGATAGGTCCCCAGCAGCACGAATCGCGTCAGTGAGTCTTCCCTTGATGAGTTTCTCTAGCACTTTCCCAGCCGTGTCTAGCATGCATAACGGGCGGTATGCAGACGGCGATTCGGGATTTCCCTTCCCCTTGCTGACCAGGACGAGCCTCGCCACCTTCCATCGTACCGGGAAAACCCCGTCCCGTAGGCAAGCGTTGAATGTGCTGAGCAGCAAGTCAGGACAATGATGATAGACGAGCTGCAAAACCTCAGCTGGGACACCATCTGGACCTGGAGCCTTCCTCGCTTTCAGGGAGAGGACTGCCTCCTCCAGTTCCAGCTGTGGGAAGAGTGGGCACTCGACTGCTGTTTGACCATGGACAGCGTCAACACGGACGGGATGGGCGGGGAAGAGTCCCCGCACTATCGCGTCCATCTTTTCCGCGTCATGTATACAAGGCTTCCGTAGGGCACCAAGTTTCCCCATGACCAGCTTGTAGCCAAGGCCCCACGGATCCCTATTTACATCGTCCACGAGGTCTTGCCAGCATCGGGCCTTGCTTTTGTTAATAAGCCTGCGAAGATATTTCCTGCCGGACCTGTATGCTGCTAGCCTAGTGTCTGCCTCCTCCCGTGTTCGCGCCCGCTGGGCCTCTCGCTGAAGTTTGTGACACTCGCTTCATTGTTTGGCGATCTCGTTTGACTACCAGTATACTGGAGGCTTACCATGTCGGGGTCTCCGGCGGGGCATGGAAGACTCGCAAGCAGCTATGATGGTACTCATAGTTGAGTTCACCAAGTCCTTGGCTGTAGGCCCTCCACTCCCTGGCGGAGCTCCCAGCAACGGTGCGCCTGCCGTAAGCGCGTCAGTGAACTTCTCGACGTCCATCCTCCCAGTCCTCCATCCGAGGATTGAAGTTTGGGCATATGCACGCAGAGTGGCACCGTCGTGAATTTCAACAGCTATATACTGGTGATCACTAGCCGAGTAGTCCTCTAGTACTCGCCAGTTGTGTACTCTAGGTACCAGGCACTCCGAAGCGAGTGTCACATCGGGTATGGTTCCTACGCAACCCCAGCGGCGGAAAGTAGGGGTGTTACCAGTATTTAGGACAAAAAGCGCTGTTCTGGCTGCCATGTCCAAGATTTGCTTTCCCCTTGGGTCAGATTGCGGCATACCCCATTCGATGGCTCTAGCGTTGAAGTCTCCCCCGACCAGCATGTGGCCCTCTGTGTTCGAGACAGCGTCCTCCAGGGCATCGAGTTTGGTTCGAAAGGATCGCATTGCCTCGTTAGGCGTCAGATAAACACTGAAATATGTTATCCCTGAACACCGCACCCACACAAAACCATCCCCGCGTCCATGGCCCTGCACCTGAAGGCGGGCGCTGTCTCGAACCCAGATGGCCGAGGTACCAGTTTTGTCAGGGTACCACGCTTGCGAGTCCTTGTTATGATGTTGCTCGCTCAGCAGCAGGAGGTCAGCTTTCTTATCCCTCGCAAACTGCTCAAGTAGGTCCTGGGCGTTTGTGCTTCGGTGCAAATTGACCTGCAGGATACGGATCATTTGAGTATCGATTTGGCTTTAGTTAGGGCCTCCTTGAAAACCAAGCATCTCCCTGTCCCCGGCTCATGTTTGAGGTCGCCGGGTGCTAGCTTAGTATCCTTGCAAAGAATGCATTTTGCCTCGTTCGTGCACTCCTTCCTTTTGTGCCCCGTTTCACCACATTTGTAGCACAGAGATCTCCTGTCGGGGCCCCTACAGCCATACGCGGTGTGTCCGTATTTGAAGCATCTGAAGCAGCGGATAGGGATCGCTCTTCTCCGTATCCTGCAGATCACCCAACCTATCTTAATTTTGCCCTTCGCCAGGATTTGCTGGGCGTCTTTATCAGCTAGTTCGACAATAGCCATGCGTTGCCCCCTTGTGTTTTCACGTGTCAATCTTGCCTTGACTTCACTTAAGCTGGGGAACTCCCTCCTAATGGCATCCTCTACTTCAGCTTTGTCCGTGACGCAGTCGAGGTCCCTGATTTCCAGTGCTGGTTGGTCTTAAAACCGCATGATGCGGAAGGTAGTAGGCTGAAAATGAAGCTTCTCCATTCGCAAGAATGAGCTCCATATGTTTTAGTTCGATATATTCCTCAATAACATCGTCGAAGAACGTTTCAACTGCTCGTCCTTCTGGAAATCTTTTTCTAGGCGCAGCAAGGAGTAGGTTGCGGGCTCCTTGGATGATCCTAGTCCCTCTGCGGGGCTCTTTAGCGGAAGCTGGACCACGTATCGGCCGTCGTCGAAACGTTGATGAGTCTCCTTAAAAATTTCTTCGCAGTTGACTTCGTCAGGTGTGTGTCGTAGACTTAAGCGGCTCTATCTCCTAGAAGCGTCAAACAAAATCTTCCGTGTCTTACAGATGTCTAACAGCAAACGATGTTCCGTCTTCACTTGGAAGTTGCTGATTCTGTTCAGCTCGTCCTGACAATACGTAGCCGAGGCTATTCGCCTGTGCAATAGGTGTCCCGGGAGGGCCTCTTCGGATGTTGTGTTTAATTATTGCCGCTTAAACTTCTACTTCAAGTATCAAGTCGATGCGGGACGGCTTCTCGAATTCCGCGTCTGCTAATTTCAGGCCATTGATGTGGGGCCAGTGGTATTTTTTGACAAATTTTAGCAGAATTAATTGGCTAAGCGACGGCTGCACTAACGACCGCATAGAAAAACGCACTGACGGATCGCGTATCGAAACGATTCCGTGTGTCACGATGGAACTCGCAGTCCCAGCTTTCACTTGCCCGACACCGTTCACTTTCACCTTAACTGTTCTCTTAGACGGTCGTAAAGAATTCGCAGGTCCAGGACCCGTGATGCGTGTCTTACGACGGGCTACTGAGACCGGAGACGCCAGATGAGTCGTGCTTGATTGGCTATGGGGATGATGTTGCGGCTCTGGTCGCCAGACGCACCGTTGAATAAGCGCAACTTAGGCTAGGTAGGCTAATGCGCTGAGTAAGAAATCGCCATGCTGCTCTCGGGCTCAGTTTAGCAGTGGAGAAAACTGAAATGGTCATCTTGACAAAAAAGAGAATTCCTAGAGTAAGGATGATCAGTATTGGAGACAAACTAATCGAATCGAAGCCAGCGGGGAAGTACTTGGGGCTACTGATCGACTCGAAGATGAGTTACTCTGAGCAGATCATGGCAAACCATCAAGAAGATGCCTCTTGATGAGTGCTGTAGGGTCAGTGCTACTACACCGACAGACATATGGGGCGGGGCTCTCAGTATTGAGGTATACCGAAAACGTTTGGCACAGGTACAGAGAAGAGGAGCACTGAGGAATGCATCTTCGTATCCGACAGTCTATGGTTCGGTGGTGAGGGTTATTGCAGGCGTGATACTTGTTGCCCTCATTGCGCGAGAGCGCCGCGCTATTTACCTGCATTGAAACGAGGATGCGAGAGAGATAGATGTCCGCGAAGAGAGACAGCGCTGACTAAACGATTGGCAGCAGTCTTAGGTGAATTGCGCGAAAGGAAGGTGGACTGCGCGTCTCATCCAGGGTGTGAGACCATGGCTAAATCGAAGGCATTGTGCGACTGATGTCTATATGACCAAGCTTTCTAGCGGGCATAGGTGTGTTACAAACCAGTACACCCTATGTATACTGGTATGAACTGGGAGCTCATTTGATTTGTATCCTATATACATCATCAGGGCTCCCGGGGAAAGAACTCGCTGTAACACCACTTACCTGCTACTCTATCCATCCAAACCAGAACACCAAAGGCAAGAGTTCACTTTAAAGAATTACTTTTCATTTTATTGTTCTTTTTTTAAAACTTATATTAACACCAAATTGATTAATCAACTAACTAACAATATTAGGTTCACACAGGTGAGCGCCAGCCTGAAGAGGGAACTAAAAAACGGGTTTGAGGATCGGGGTGGCCACACGGCGTGAAACGCCAAAGGGCCGATGGAGGATCGCGGCTCAAGCCAACATCTCACCCCTTACCACTTTCTCGTACACAGGACAAGATCTTCGGCTAAATTTCAATCGCGAATACTTGGATGATGTAAACGGTAATTGGGTAGCAGCACGCTCCCTTTTGGATTTTAACAAGACTGACTGCCTGCACGACTATAAATATTGATCCAATACGAGCTTTTGATCCAATTTGCCGCTAAAATCGCTGAGACGATGAGAACGTGAGTGTAGTGAATTAAGATTTTCAAATAAAGTCCGTGAAGGACTGCAGCGATGTTCTGCTGCCTCGGCAGAAGAAGATGGAGGTATCTGCCGAGAATGCCCTCGTCTGGAGACGCGTGAATGCGCTGGCAGGCTAGCATTGCGGTGTCGTGGGGCGGGTTCATTTTCCCCAGCACGAGGACTCACTACAAAACAATTTCGCATTCACGAATTGGTCGATAGCTCAAAAGGCGACCGAAGTCGCAAGAATTGTAGATAACCTCACCGAGGGAGATGTAACTTGTACTAGGACAAGTGAAACCTGAGAAGAAAGGCGAACTTGGGGTGACCTCGTCGTTACCCAACGAAGTTCATGGCCCACAAATGAAAGAGGGGCAACCGGGTGGTGGTGGAGCCCCTTCATACATATTACAAACGAAAATCGATCTTAAACCGCGTTTTAGCCTAATAATACCGTCGTGCATGTCAATCGTGGCCCCTCTCTTTCTCACGGCGTCCGCGCTGGTTGGCGATTTCAAGCAGACCGTTAGCTAACACTTAGCTTGAATCGCTTCGCGACTAGCGTACATATGTATGTGTGAAAGCTTTGAAAATAATTGAATTTTTTAGGGAAATCCATGGAAAAACAAAAGGCTGATATTTTTTTTATATTTTGAACACATGTCAAGCTTTCACAGCGACGGCCGAGTAATTTTAGAAAACTTTTCGAACACATCCGAATTTTAATATTTTCAATTCAATTCAACTTCTCATGGCGATACGGCCAATCGAATCTCTTGCGTAGCACACGCCAAGTCTACGAAATTTACAAGTGCCATAATGTTACAGTCATTAAAATGCGCTCGCGGCACTTCGCGCGGCCAGGGTGCGAGAACAACTTTCGGGACAAGGTTTTCTTTAGCTTGAACTATCTTTTAGTTTAAAAATCATTGATTTTCACTGAAAAGTTCGCGATATTAACTCCCCGACAACCTCGCGTCGATCCGTCCGTGCTTGCGTTTTCGAAGCAACTCTCGGCTAGACTTCTTCATTTACTGCTCTGAAGTGCAGAAGGAAAATATTGCATTCAGTTATTTACTACACTCCCGCATGCTGTGTCCAATGCACTTAAAAATAGCGAGTCATTCTCAAAAACATCAGCTATCAACTTTTGATATTTTTGATGCACCTTCAACATATTCTCGACAAATTGAATGTGAATATTTTCACCTTTCAGCGTAGATATTGTTTCAATGCCCTCATTTTTGATATGATCGAGGAACGTTTGTTTGAGCATATCCTGCAATCGATCTGGTATGGGTTTCAGGATGACATACATATTCCGTAGATCTATTCGTTTCTCTTGTGATAACATTTCTTTGCATTCAGAATAGAGGAAATCAAGATGATCATTTATAAATCGCTCTTCACACTCCTGACCTCTTCAATTACTACATGAGTTCTCATTTGCTGTGAACTTCTCTCCCCGCTTCACCTTATCAATTTGTAGACGCTGAGAGTCATTCTGCAATATTACGATATTATCGTAGCCAGCTTGGGGGAAATACATTACATATGAGCGAGGAATGCTTTTCGCCCCTGTATTCGCCGCAGCTCTCAGTCGGCAGGCGAAAGCTTTCACATGATCGCTATTCCGTTTGCTTGCTCATACATACAGCTTATCGCTTGTGGTTACTCGCTGCCATGTACGCGTCATCCAGATGTTGAAGCTTCACAGCGGCCGCAACGTACGTGAAACTTACCATGTACGTATGAAATGAATTGCCATGTACGTATGAAGTGAATTGCGGGTTGATCTAGCGTATGCCCATTGGACGACAATTATATGCTTTGATAACAATGCGCGTATGTGCTTGCTCGTATGTGAGTATATAACATAGGTGGTAATTGTTCACTCGCAACATCTTACCTGCACAAAACTGGTAACTCACGGTCAACCAATTGTCGGTTTTACCCAGGAGAGGAAGACAATGCCTGGCGCATATGTTTTGCATGAAAAATGGGATTGGTTGGGACGGGAACTTTACAGGGAGACGGAAAAACTCGCTCCGGGTAGTACTGTCGCAGTGATGCTTGAATCGGTTGACAAATGGAACCATGTGGCACTTTATATTCCGGTAGTCCTAAAAATTAAAAGTTGCATGCCTTCGCTTGTCTGGCAATTCTGCGAAAGTGAATTTCGACTACCAGTCCCCAAAACAGAAGCCATCGTACCTTTTCCCAAACCGGCCGACTCATCCCAGCTGGGAAGTTTTCTCGAGATGCTGAATTTTTATCGCCGCTGCATGCCACACGCTGCTGAGTCCCAAGCGCCACTATCGGAACTGCTAAAAGGTTGTACAAAAAAGAAAACACTACCCTCCGTGAACACCCGATGCTGAAGCGTCTTTTGAACGCTGCAAGCAAGGCATCGCCGAGACAGCCATGTCAGTTTTTCTTTCGCCTTCGCACCCATTGGCACTCTGCTCTGATATGTCCAGCACTGCCATTGGCGCGGCCTTGGACCAACAACGGGGCGATGGCACTTGGGTGCCGTTGCGTTTCTTCTCGAGGAAGCTCTCTGAAACCGAACAGCGCTACTCAACCTACGACCGGGAGCTCCTTGCAATCCTTGCTGCCATCAAGTTCTTTCAGCGCACCTTGGAAGGAAGACACTTTATCATCTATACCGACCACTTACATTTGCTCTGAGGTAACGCTCGGACAAAGCCTCACACCGCCAAAGCAGACAACTGGACTTCATTGCCAAATTCGATTCGCAAGTCAAATTCACACCAGGGGATAACAATATCGTCGCTGATGCACTTTCACGTATAGAAACGGTCACGATACCCGCCACGATCACAGCTCAAGGCATCAGTGAAGCACAGAATAGAGACGACCAGTTGCCCTACCTCCTGGCGAGCCCCAGTCTCAAGCTGCATCAGCTGGTCTTAGATGGCTAGTCAGCGTACTATGTGGAGTTTAATGGCACCATTAAGCCTTACCTGCCAGTTGCGCTCCGCTGTCAGGCTTTCGACATCGTCTATCAACTGTCGCAACCGATTGGACGTGCCACTTCGAAGCGCGTAGTGCTTAAATACTTCTGGGTGAGTCTGCGGAAAGACGTATCCCAGTGGGCCAAGCAATGCGTACCGCATCAACTGTCGAAGGTACACCGCCACAACCGCACCGAGTTAGGAAATTTCAAGACGCTGGATGGGCGCTTCGACCACATCCATGTCGACTTTATCAAGCTGCCACTGTGTGAAGCTACGAGAACTGCCTCACCATTATCGACCGCTATATATGGCGGCCTCAAGCAGTGCCAGTGCGTGACATCAGAGCCAGCACCGTCGGCAGGGCACAATTCGACCACTGGATATCAATATTTTGCCCGCCACTGGAGATCACATCGGACCAAGGACGCCAGTTTGAAGCCAACCTCCTGAATCAGTTCGGCCACCTCTTGGGCACCAACCACGTCCCACCACTCCATACCACCCTCAAGCCAATGGCATGGTCGAACGGATGCACCGAACCCTCAAAACAGCTTTAAAATGCGTTCCGGGGACACAATGTTTACAGGCACTTCCACCGATCTTGCTGGGTATACGAACCACATTCAAGGAGGCCTCTCCTGTAGAAATGGTTTTCGGCACATCGCTTCGGATCCCGGGCGAGTTCATCACGCCTCAAAACACACCAGCTGGTGGCCCACAAGATTTTGTCACCGACTTACGCCGCCTCTTCAAACCGATTCGTCGTGTCCCGTCAGTCAGACACTCGGTTCACCAACCATTCGTTTTCAAAGACCCAGCCAGCTGTGAGTACGTGTTTCGCCGCATCGATGCTGTAAGAAGCCACTCGATCAGCCATACTCCAGACTTCATCGAGTCGTCAGAAGGATCAACGCCAACACCTACTTCATAGACGTTAACGGCGTCACCAAAACCCTCTCCATCGAACAACTCAAACCAGCTACCTGGAGCAATCTGATGCTCATCCAGTGACACAGCAGCCATATTCAACACCACCTCTGCTGTCCTTGGAAACGGCTCAACCAGCGCAGATTTTGCCGGAACAACCACTCCAGCCATCCAAGAAGAGAGTTACGTTTTCACTCCCTTCGACGCATGCGAAGGTCATTGGGGAGGGAGTGACTATGGCGACTAAAAACGTCCCAACGTTGGCGCCTGCTTCACGGCGCAAACAGACCCTAGTCCCTCGAGAAATCTTCGCCTGCCAGCCAATTCCACATATCAGCGGCGTAAGCAATTTCCTCGAGGAAATGGAAATTGAGCCGCTCTTCTCGCTTCTCATGAATAAACATACATGAGAGAATCTAGGCAAACTCGACTACTGGTTCGTAGTCAACACTATCTTCAGCATCATCATGAACAACATCATCTTCACCGTCTTGGCCGCCTACCTCATCGTAAACGAAAGGGAGTAATAAATTCTGTCATTTCCAAAGAGTAAAAGTTAAATATATAGTAAAAGCTAAAGAGAAGGATTTTTACTTCCAAAAGTTTATTGATTTTTCTGTTTTTGAAGTGCCTCAAGTAAGCTGTGAGCCACTGTACTCGTATATTAGTCATCCATGAAATCTCGCTGATAACATCCAAAGTTATGTATGATAAATATCTAATGAAAAAAATTTCAACTGAGGTAGTTTTAATAATTTTTTTCCGTTGGTGTTTAATTGAAAATATTTACAGTTAAAGCAAATTAACCAGAGCAAAAAGTTTGTATAAATTCCCTGCTAATGAATAACGTACTGAGAATTCATCTGGCACGAAGTCAATGTGTTATAAATATTAAAATAATTAAAGCGATCAAAATGCATTTTAAATCAATCAAATTTTTCAACCGTGAAGTGCTCACTCACACGTCACGACTTGAGCGTTAAAATTATTATGAACTTTAATTTACGCTAAATATTCCTGCATTTCAATTTATCCCTATCGATTTCCCTCTCCTTTCTCCTCCCTTTCTTCAATATCTTGAATATGATCTTATTGTTGAATTATTTATGCTTGCTCACATTCGAAGAAGCGAAGGAAGGCCACACTTGATTTAGGCTCATATGTAATTAAAACACGCAACAAAACGCCCATACGTGTGCAATTTCACAGTGCATTCAGCATTCAATCACGACGCGGTGAGTTGCATTTCGAATGAAATTTTAATCGATTAGATGCTGCTGCGAGGCATTAGGGCCTTCCTAATTAAAATATGTTAATTTCCCGTTGAGAATAGATTCATTGTTGCTACGATTGCATGTTTGGGTGCTTGCTAAGACTCCATCTCATTTTCATTAATTAGTTGTTTCACTCACGAAAGGGTGTGAATATGGAACAATGTATCCGATATGTGCCAGTACTCGTATGGTACATATGAGGACTCGCACATGTGATTCCGGCCTATACTCGTATGCTAATTAGGACTTCTCATTGACAAGGCCTCGGGTACTTGGGCGCTAATTGCATTGCTCAATTGTGGTAAATAGCGTTTTATTAAATGTTTCCATTTGAGTATCTAAATTCGATCCCCTAATGTTGATGATGACTTCATTGGAGCGGAGACCATCTGTCTGACTGTTGCTGTCCGTTGGATTTTTATTGGACTCGTGAGGAAACAGTTTTTGGATTGCGACCAGCGTCGTAAGGTGTGCGTACAGGTTTGAAAGCGCAGCAAGTGGAAAACAGTGTAGGTGTAATGGCTTTTAGGCACCTACTTGAGATGCCCAAAGTAGGCAGTACAGGTCAAATTTCACTTATAAAATAATAAGGTGGACTTGATGGCCAAACGTTGTATGGAGATGCTGTTTCATAATTGGAAATCTTTCGAATGCAAACACGCTTTAAGCGTATTATCTAAGCGCAGATAAATTTCTAAAAATAATAATCGTGCAGAAATTTTTTGAGGGTTTCCAAGAAAAAATCGACAATTAATTGCTGCTGGCTTTTCAGCCGAAAATACACTTATCATCTGATTAAATTCCTTCATTTTTCATTCCGCTAATCGTAAACAATTTAACATAAATTAATAATTAACTTAACTACATTCTAAGCTTCCCGCATCACCTAGTGATTTTACGCAATCCTAATTGGCTGCTGCGCAATATTGCATTGCCAAACTTTTTACACTAATTGAAATTTCCATTGAAATACCGCCAAAAACAATTACAAGTATAAAGTGCAATCGGGCTAAAATAAAGATTAATGCATGGAATAAACTTGACGCAGAGTATTTTGCCATTTATTGTTTTTAACCATAAGCGAAAAAAACCAAAACGCATTGGTACGTAATAAAATAGTGTTAAACAACAGCCATAATAATAATTATTATTGCTGCTGTGTTTTGAAAGATGCAATTTAAAAGACGTTAAAGCGTGGAAAATGACTTTTGCATAATGGCACACATACAGAGAAATTACGTTGATTGCGTTTTCTTTCTAAACTTTAGGAGAGAAATTGTTTTGGATTTGAAGTTTACATCGGAAAATATGCGCACAATTCCTAAGCTATTTTTTTCTTGATTAAAAACTTTTTAATTGGGCATGATGTCCAAAGCTTGTAGATTATGTTTAAGATAATTAATTACAAATGGATCCACAATTTTTTGCTACCAAAGTAAGTCCCTATGAAATATTCGTCGAATATAAGTTATCAAAACATTTACTCCACACACTAGATGAACTCAAAAAATATCAGTTTATATTATTACTTTTTGCGGCACATTCATGGGTCACATAACTAGGCAATGGTATCTCCTGCAGTTGAAGCCAATTTAAATGGCAGATGATTACTCATTCAAGGTGGCATACTGATGCTGGGGTTTTTCGTAAAGTATTCTCTTCCCGTGCCGTGCTGGGCTACCTACATAAATGCATTTCTTTTGAAATTAAAACAATGCGACATTTAATACTCGTGAATTCCCAATCGCTTTATTCTTTATTTATAAAAAAAAACATCACCCACAATTTTTTGATACTTTAGCTGCACGAGTTTAAACGATAAAAATTAATTACTATCTAATACAGCTAATTGCAGTAAGTCACAAGTGACTTAGTTCCTCATTTCATTGAGCGCATGAAAGATGCTGATGGCATTAAAGCAGAGGGTATCGATATCAATTAAAAGAAGTTTTTTCGAAAAATTATATTAAAATCATTGAAAATTTCAATAACGCAAAATTGTTCCGAGTGATTGCAACAAATTTATTTGAATTCAAGTATTGGCAGGAAAACCTTGCTGTTTCAGACTGCTAAGAGATTCAACAAAGTGAAAATCTGGCGATATCATGCCAGTAGTTCTCATGAATAAAATGCAATGATTGCAATAGATTATTAAGCTAGATTGTAAAATTTTATATACCTGTGAGATAAGTTAACGATATGAAGTATTTCTCATTGATTATCATCAATCCTCATCATTACCTATGGCGCAACAGCCCGAGTTGGGCATCGGCCTCCAGGCTTAATCAAATCCAATCATCACGGTTCTGTGGCCTCTTTCGCCAGTTGATCACTCCCAGCAAAAACCTGCTGTCAACTTCTATCGCGGTTTCCTGCTGGACACCGACCTTGTGCGGTACCTTTGAATGTTCTTTTGGGAAGCCGGTTTCCTTCCTTTCTTTCCACATAGCCCGCCCATTGCAATTTGCGAAATTTTTCGCAGACAGATACAATAGCTTCGTCAAATGCTTTATAAAACTCATCGTTGTAACGTAGTCTCGACTCTGTTCCTTGTTTCACCGAGTTGATTTTACGAAGAACTTTGCACTGCCTTTTTGATTCACTGGTCAGAATCTATGTTTCATTTTCATATAACAGCACAGGTTTGACTAGTGATTTGTAAATACAGAGCTTATTTTCATCTTCTTCAGCCCTTCTCGGGCCTTCGTTTCCTGAAAATAGCGCCTCCAACTGATTCGGTTCATTTACTGCGTCCTCCAATTTCGGAATCCAAGCAGCGATGAATTGTCTTCGTCAACCGAGTCAGACCAGCGTTTCCTCGGTTTCCCCACTGGTGTCCGGCCTTGGGTTCCCCCACTGGTGTCCGGCCTTCGGTTCCCCCAATAAATGCCTTTTGGAGTATCCGTTGTTCATCCATACGATTCATGTGTCCAGCCCATTGCAGCTTCCGCGGTCTGACAATGTTTGAGACCTCCGGCTCGTCAAAAATTTCATACAACTCATAGTTGTATCGAATTCGCCATTGTTCCCCGTCTAGCTTCGCTCCTATTATTGGCCTCAGGACTCTTCCTTCAAAGACGTTCAATATATTTGAGGATACTTGTGTTAGGGTCAAAACTGAAAAGAATATTTCATTTGCGAGCTGTATTCTTTGGCGTATTTTGTCTCTTTCATTACCCGTTTTCGTTATTTTGGCACCTAAATACACTGATTCGCTCACATTTTCGACACTGTATTCGCCAAGTGTAATATTTTGTGTATTAAAGCATTTTTCCTCAACTGCGTCATGAGTTTTATTTTATTTACATTGATTTGTAGGCCTATTAGTTTTGCTTCGCTGTCGAGTTTCAGGATGAGTTCTTTGGCAGTTGTTAATGATCGCGACAAAATATTGATGTCGTCCGCATAGGCTACTACTTGGCTCGAATTGTATAGTAATGTACCCCGTTTATCGACAGGTAGCTTCCTTACGACGTACTCCAGAGCCAAATTGAAAAGCATTGGGGAAATGAGGCTCTTAGCAAATTGTATTCACTTCAGTCTTAACTTTCACTCCGTTTGTCGATTCACCCTTTACTCTTGAATTCAAAACGTTTGCTGCCTTCAAATTTTCCATCGATACTGAACCACCTTACAATCACTGCCATATCTTTTGTAATTTCCACTACAATACCTTATCTAAGCGACTCTCGATGTCAACGACTTCCTGAAGGAATAATAAAGGGGTTTCCAATAAGAAGTGTTATTTTGAATAACCCGCTATTTCGGCAGATGTCACTTTTGAAGCTGTCATTTTTTGACATTTGACAAGTAGAAACTACGCCATTAATAAAAATGTAACAATACACGCTTCAACAACGCATTGAAATTATTAAAATTCACTATAAAAATGGTGAAAATTTGGGAGAGACAGTTCGTAAAACTCGAACATTTTTGGGTCGTCGTGAAGCACCTTGTCGGACCGCAATACAGAAATTGGTGGAAAAATTCGAGCTGTTAGGAACACTTAGTGATGTGAAGAATAAAACCCGTGCACGTCACTCAAGAACAGCTGAGAATATTGATGCTGTAGCTGAAAGTGTTGAAGAAAACCCAGGTTTGTCCATTCCTCATCGTTCTTTGGAATTAGGCATTCCACAAACGTCATTACACCGTATTTTGCATAAAGATTTGGGTCTTAGGCTTATAGAGTTCAGTTAACACAAGAAATCAAGCCGGTCGATCATCAACAACGTCGTGTTTTTGCTGATTGGGTCCTCGAAATGATTGAAAATGATCCGGAATTCCATCGGAAAATCATCTTGAGTGATGAGGCCCATTTCCACCTCGGTGGCTTCGTCAGCAAGCAAAATTGTCGCATCTGGGGCTCAAAAAACCCAAAAGTTGTTGTTGAAAAGCCTCAACGTGTGACTGCTTGGTGCGGTTTATGGTCCGGTGGAGTCATTGGACCTTACTTTTTCGAAAATGAGCCTGGAGCAACAGTAACGGTGAATGGATTGCGCTATCGAGAGATAATTAACGATTTTGTATGGCCGGAATTGGTTGGTATTGATCTGGATTACGTTTACTTGCAACAAGACGGGACTACATGCCACACAAGCAACGAAACCATTGATCTTTTACGGGAAAAGTTTCCGGACCATTTTATCTCTCGAAGAGGTGATCAAAATTGGCCACCGTGATCTTGTGATTTAACGCCTTGCGACTTTTTCCTTTCGGGCCACGTGAAAGAGAAGGTCTACGCCAACAGCCCAGCGTTGATTCAAGACCTCATAGATGGAATTCGTGAGGCTATCGAGGACATAGGGCAGCCACTTTGCGATTTGGTTATGGAAAATTTCATGAAAAGGATATGGTCCTGTAAGCGTGGTCGTGATGGTAATTTGTCTGATGTTATTTTCCACAATTAACGGCATACCTTCCTCTTGATAATGAAATAAACATCCGATCATTAATGTTAGAAAATCGCATTATTCTTTTAATATCAAAATAACACCTTATTGAAAAACTCTGTATTCATTGGTTATCCAGACGTTCACTATTATTTATACCATGCAACGATATACTTACTTGTAGCACATGTATCATTAAATAAAGATCACTCATCGAATACCACGCTTGTTGGTATCGAAAGCTGCTAAGGGAAAGACATTGCTTTGCATTTATGGCAAAACGATCGGCCCAAGATTGACAGATTGTTGGGTAATAAGATGGGGTCAATACTTAATACCGATGGTCCTTTCTCTTCTTCTTCTTCTTCTTCTTCTTCGTATCGCCACATCTCCTCTCAGTTCTTTCAACGAATACTTTTTGGGTATCCCTTGTTTGTCCATACGATCCATTGCTCATTGCAGCCCCCGCAATCTTACAATCGTTGAGATCTGCAGCTCCTCAAAAATTCTATACAGCTCGCGGTTGTATCGAATTCGCCCTGGGTTATGGTCCATACTTCACACCCGTCCCATAGCACAGGTCTTATCACAGATTCATGTACTTGAACTTTGTTTGCCTGTATGTGCAGCTGATTTTCAAGACCGTCAAAACTGAAAAAAATGTTTTATTTGCAAGCTGTATTTGGCCTCGTTCATTTCTGGCTCCCGTTATTTTGGCGTACTCAAATTTGCCCATATTTTCGGTATTGTATTCGCTAAGTGTGATATTTTGGGTATTTTTCCTCGACTGTATAATGAGCTACCAGTTTTGCTTCGCTGTCAAGTTTCAGGAAAAGTTCTTTGGCGGTTGTTAACGACTATGACAAAATGTTGCTGTTGTCCGCATAGGCAACCACTTGGCTTGGCTTGTATAGTAATGTACCTCTTGTGTCGACAGGTAGCTTTCTTATGACGTATTCCAGAGTCAAACTGAATGGCAATGGGGTGAGCTCATCTCCCTGCTTTAACCCGATATTTGAGTCAAAGGCATCAACACTCCATAGACATACTTTCAGAATGCTTTCATTCTAAAGATGGAAAAAACTTTTCTTATTTTTTGTTTTGAGAGAAATGCATGAAAAATCATGAGATTTCGTCATCAAAGTCACTCGTCAGATGCTAACTCTGACTGTTACGTGATGCGCATTGTAGTTTTTATTTAAATCAATTGCATTTAGTTAATGATAATTCAATGTTATTTTTCCATCTTCACATAGAATTTTTTTCAGGTAGTTGTTGTATTTGCTATGAGAGCATAGTAAGTCCAGCTAATGACTTTCCGCCTAATAAGCGATAGATGCTTCACACAAAAAAGATTGTAGCGTCTTGTGCACGGCGCGCGATAAATAAACACTAGGTTAACAAAAACAACATATAATTAACTTCGCGCAAAACGTACATTAAAATCATTTAAATTGAATGAAATACGGGTCGCGCTGGCAAAGATGTCTGTAAGCTTGAACATGTGGATCGAGAAGGGTCGATTTGTCTTCTTGTCGGCTTAATCTCCGCGTCGCTGTGTGGTCCCTACAGGATCACCCTCCAAATGTGTGGATATTTGCTTATAGCTGATAATTTGACATTTGCGAATTTGTCGTGAATCGAATTTTCTTCCGTGGACCAACGTAGATTTAAATGCAGGGACTGTATAATAAGTAACCGGAATGAGCCTGCCCCGCGCCGTCAAAGCGTCTGCTGCAGCAGTTGCCTCCAATCGCTTGGAGAGATAGCATCGAGCGAGAGCGGAGTGCGTGTTCAGTTACGTCGTCGGAGTGAAAATTGAGCGTACGATCGAGCAACCGAACCAGTTTACGATCCCGAGACATGGGTTTACGATCCTGAGACGAATGGGCAGAGTTCAGAGTGGCACACACCGGCGTCATCACCGGCGTCATCACGACCGAAAAAAGCGCGCATGAGCAAATCGAAGGTGAAGTCGATGCTCATTGCCTTCTTTGACGTGAAAGGCATTGTTAACAAACTGTTTGTGCCACCCGGCCAAACTGTAAACGGCCAGTACTACAGAGGGGTGCTCCGTCGACTAACCGCCCGGGTTCGCCGAGTCCGTCCGGAGATTGCCGATTCGTGGATCCTCCATCACGACAATGCTCCGTCGTACACGTGTCTGCTCGTCACCGAGCAGTTGGCCAAACAGTCGAGGGCAACGTTGCCACAGCCTCCTTACAGCCCGGATATGGCACTAGCAGACTTCTTTCTGTTCCCCAAGATCAAGAGCCACCTTAAGGGGACGCGGCTCGGGACTCTGGAAAACGTTCAACGTGCTACGACGAGGGCTCTAGACAGCATCGAGGTTGCCGACTTCCAGGGAGCGTTCGGGGATTGGAAAATCCGGTATCAGCGTGTTATTGACTCCAATGGGGACTACTTAGAAAATTTCTAAAGAAAAATTGTACATATTTTGACAATAAAAAATTTCCTGAGGTCAGTCCGGTTACTTATTATTCAGACCCTGTAGTACTCGTAGGTTGCGCCGAACCTGATATGTCTTCGTCATTTTGTGTTCCGTATGCCAGTTTTAGCCTTTTCGTTGATATTCTTGTTTCTTTCCCGGTGATAGAAATGGTGAAAACACTGTCGCTAATTCTGTCAGTTACTTGGTGAGGTCTCGAGAAAGAGGGTTCTAGAGATTTTTTCGGTTTGTCGTCACGTAAGTATACGTGTGCAAGTCCTTAAAGATGAGCATAGTATCTTTGCAGTCGTGTGCGATTGACGAGGTTTGAAGCTGCTTTGTGTCTTATCTAAACTTTTCGATGAAAATTTGCGGATTCGCATCAAAAAAGAATTCTCCTGGCAATCGTAGGGTTACGCGATATACCATCTTTGCGGGGGAACATCCAAAATCCAATTTGACGGTCCCAATAATATGTTTGGTAAGATTTGGGTCCATCGGTGGGTTTCATGACACTTGGTAGCGGCCTTTAAGGTTCTGTGCCATTCCATTTGCAGCAGGATGTTTCGGTGACGTGCGAGTGCGCGTGCATCCAGTGAGTTGAAACAAGGCTCGAAATAGCGTGGACTCAAACTGAGATCCCTGATCGGTTGTTACTGTTACAGGTCTACCAAAACGTGAAACCCAGTGCGTGTAGAAAGCAGTTGCTCCGGACACCAGGAGAATCGATCGATTATCGTGAGTATGTACCTTTACTCCTTAGACGATGGTAAAGGTCCCGCAATGTCAATATGGACATGTCCGCTTTATTGCGTGAATTGATGCGGTACACTTTTCGTGTGACGATTGATTTTGGATCGCGAGCACTGTATGCGAGATTTCGCCCAGTTGGGGATATCTTTGTCGGCTGCTGGTGGCTCTTCCCGCTAGATGTGCTGGCTGGTGAAACAGGTTGAATATCTATCACAGTGACTTAGGGATGTACTGACGGATTGTCTGTCGATATATCGCAGTAAAAGGGTTCCTTTGATAGACCTGCTTGTAATTGCCTTAGTAATAGTTAGGAGTTTGAGCTTAGTAGAAATTTTAGCTCTGCATCCTCTTGCGCTGTTTTCAGGCAAGTTCGCCAAGACCTATTGCTGTTGGCATCGTGGTTGCCTCAATTCTCGACAGTGCGTCGGCAACTGTGTTCTTGGTCCCGCTAACGTGTTTAAATTTGGTTGAGAATTGCAAAATGAATTGCGGTTGTCTCCATTGGCGAGAAGATGCTTTGTCCGTTTTTTGATAAAACGCAAACGTCAATGCTTTGTGATCTGTTCGTATGATAAATTATCGGTCTTTCAGAAAGTATTTAAAGTGCTTTTCCGCCATGTAAACTGCCAGCAATTCGCGATTATATGTACTATATTTCTGTTGAGCAGGGCTAAATTTACGTGAAAAGAAAGCAAGAGGCTACCAATATCCATCGGAGAATTTTTTCAGTACCGCTCCCGCTGCGATTTCTGAAGCGTCCGTTGCAAGTGCCAATGGGGTTTCTGAAATGAAATGTGCAAGTTTCGTCACCTTTGCAATCATTTCCTTGCTTGCTTCAAATGCCTGCCTTGCTTCGTTAGTCCAATTTACCTTTCTCTTGTCGTTGTTTTGGCTTTCCTTGAGATAGTTGTTTAGCGGTTCCAACGTGGATGCTGCGTTTTTAAATTGAATTCCTATGTATCTACGGAGTTCGATGATTGTTGCTGGAAGCTTGTAGTTCAATATGACATTGACTTTTTGCGTTAATGTTTCAATCCCAGCCGAGGGGATCCCGTGTCCCAAGTATAATATTGCGGGTTATCCGAATACATATTTTTCTGGATTGAGTTGCAGCTTGTTTTGGCTCCTAAACGTTGAAATACTTGTTTGACATGATTTTTATGATCGTCGATTGTAGACGATGCGATGAGGATATCATCCAAGCAAACGAAAGCAAAATCAATTCCCCGGAGCACAGAATCCAGCAGCCGTTGTGACGTTTGCACGGCGTTTCGAAGTCCAAATCTCATCACGGCAAGTTCAGAGAGTCCGAATGGTGTTGTGTCAGCTGTTTTTGTTATGTCCTCGGGCGCTACTGGTACTTGGTGGTAAGCTTTCGCAAGATCAAGTGTTGAGAATACTGACGAGTCCGCTGAGTGCTGAGCTATGTCGTGTATGTTGAGCACCGTATAGCTGTCTGAAATAGTTACGGCGTTGACACGTCTGTAATTGCCGTACGGACGCCATCCCATGTTTTTCTTTTGTTTGAGGACTAGCGGGCTTGTCCAAGGACTACTCGGCGGTCTGCAAATGCCTTTCTCCACCATAAATTCAAAATTTGCCTTCTGCAATTTTATACTTGTCCGGCGATAGTCGTCTAGGGCGTTCTTTGATGGGCGAGCCTTTGGTCAGGATGTGGTGGAATACCTCGTGTTTCATGTCACTTTGCACATAAACTAACGTTGTTAATTCTGGAAAGTTGCTCAAAATTTAGTGAAATTTGTTCGTTGGATGTACGGCATAAATACGCGAAAAAGTGCCAGTGAAATGTAACGCGTCTACGTGTAGTTTGGTTTTCATATTGACAAGTTTCCATGCGAAATGTCCACAAGTAACCCGAACTGTTTTTGGAAATTCGCGCCTAAGATCGGTCTTATCATTTTTGCAACATAAAATTCCCACTTAAACTGTCTTCTAAGTCTGGGGTCGAGCGTCAACAGTTTTTTTTCCAAATGTTTCTATTTTAGTTCCATTCGCGGCAAATAGTTGGGACTCCGATAACAATATTTCATTTTTACGTGGTACGACGGATACTTTGGCACCAGTGTCAACAAGGAAAGAATAATTGAGTTTTCGATAGCGTACTATAAAGCGGTTTCTATTTATATCGTCGCTGTGTATCGTTTGAACCAGCGACGAGGCATTCAGTTTTTTGTCAGTTTTACGAGGTTGCACGGGGCTCTACACTTCCTGGCCTTGTTTCGAAATTGCTGGTGATGAAAACAATGTTCATCTGCTGATTTTGCACGTGTTCGTGACTTTGATCGTGCACGCGTCGTGTGTGGTAATGTACTTAACTGGAGACTTTCAACTATCAATGTCAGTTTTGCGACTTGTTCTGCCTGGTTCGAAGTTGATTGCTGTTCCTAGCTTTTCTGCCGTACGCTATGTATTTCCGTAGCAAAATCATATTCGCGTAAGATTTTGTCCGCCATTTCTATTAAGTTTCCTACTGCAACTTGCTGCACTACTGCCAAGGCTTCACGTGTACGGACAGAGAGTTTTTTCATCCAGAAAATGTTTAGGGACTCTCCTCTCAATTGTTCGCCTGTGAGCACTTGCATTTTCCGCCAGAGCTGTGAGCGTTTGAGGTCTCCTAATGCGACTTTCGATAAAGTTTGGCTTAAATGACTTTCGGTAGAATCGGAAAATCGTACGATTAGCATAGATTTGACTGCGAGGTATTTTTCGGTTAATGGCGATTCATCCACTTAATCCACGATAACGCGGCTATCATGGCGTGAAATTTCGCGTTGTTGGATGTCACTTTCATGACTAAGAATTGGGATTCAACACTTAAGAACCACAATTTCGGTTGCCGTCTCCAAAATGCTGGTAATTTAACATTAATGATAGCTTCCGCTGCGACTGGTGTTGGAATTCTCGCGGAAATCACTTGGCTTGCAATAAATCCGGCAAGGGGTTCCAATGGGGCGTTTTCGATGAGGCCGGTTGCGTGCCTTCCCGCCACATCTTCTTTCATGTGAAGCGCGTGCATAAAGAGTTTGTCTAGAGGTCACCAATTATATGTATGATTGAGAAGGGTCAATTTGTCTTCTTATCTGCTTAATCTCCGCTACAGCTTACTAGGTGCGCTGGTGTCGCTGTGTGGTCCCTACAAAGATAGAATAATTTTCATTCAGTGTAACTAGTAGATGCAGATACTAAATAGAGTAGACTTAAGTAAAAATTAAAAAGTTATGTGCATTACGTAATATCTACTTGAGATCATGCTAAAATCCACTGAAGTCAGAGTTAGCATCTCATGAGTGGCTTCGATGACGGAATTTCAATATACAAGTACGAGTACTTTGATGAGTGGAAGAACAAAATCAACGTAGACAAAACTCAGGCGATCTTTGTTACGCGGAAAAGCACAGCCATGTACTTGAGACTAACAATTGACGAGAGACTTTCGTAGACAGTGCATATACAAACAAAATGAAGACTAGTATCGAGGATCCTTACCTCCCTATTCCTTCTTCTCAAATCAAAATATCTTAACATCAAAAACACGCCCCTGATTTATAACAATATGAGCGACGCTACTCTAAGACAGCATCGCTTGCTGTCAGACGACGAAAACAAACAAAAAAGTGCTAGAGACGTGTCATAACCCCGTTTTGAGGAGAATTTTTGGATATCCTTGGTGTGTAAGCAACCTAGACAGATACAAAGACGTAAGAATAGAGACAATTGACAAATACATATAAAACAGAGGATTGAAACTATTTGGCAAAGTTGACAACCACGGCAGCCTAACCTTGGATATTCTCAAAAGATTTAACAAATTAAAATCGACAAACCTACCCTCCACTAAAGCAAATAACTAACTGAACAGATTCCAAAAATAATTGCCTGGTAAACTTGGACGTCAGGTGATCGAGAAACGAAGAATGAAGCAAAGATGGTAGCACTAGCTTCACGCAATCCTCAACTCCAAGCCTAGGGATCATACGGTCGTGCTGGTCCGAGGCTGATCAATAGTGGCAGCTTCTAAATCAATCTCGCCGAAGCAGCAATAAAAGCATCGTTCTACAAAAGTACATGTTAGATTCTCAGAGTTTGGAAGAGGGTGGAACATTCTAAGTGTGTAAGAAAAATGCAATGTCTGAATTGCCAAATACTAGAGGAAAGTCACAAAATGTTCGAGCGAAAACATTCATTCAATTCATATGAATAATTATCAGAAATCTTCATTTATTTTCTAATTATCAGTCGGTTTGCTCGGCGGCTGTCCTACGCGGCGGCTAACAAACAACTGCTCGCTTTCTCACATCTACTCGTATGTCTCTCCATCTCCATCCTTCTCGACTCCAATGGCAGATGCTGACACAATTTTGTGCTACGCATTAATATTTGGACTATTTCCGAAAAAGACAACCGCTTACTTGCTTATCTTTCTTTATGACCGAACTCAAATTTAATCGCCCAGCCCAGAATGTCTCTACATCACTTTTACTTACTGACTGCTAGTCTAACGCTCCCGGTAAACACATTTATGATCAGAGGGAAACTCTAAAGCTAAACAAACGATTCCTAATTTAGGGTTTCTTATAGGAAAAAAAAACATTTGCATGCCATGGATTATTTTCATAAAATTTCGCTTAGCTAAATGGCTGTTTATTAGCCCTTCATTTCATGAATAATTAAAAAATAAAAATAAAATTACATGCAGTCATATCATAATAAAGAAGTAAAAGACACATTTCTGATTTTTTTCATTATTGTTATTGAAATATCCTTTGTTGCAAATTTGCTACACTATGAAATTATGGGTGTAAACTAATTCAGATGAAAATCATTAAAACAGTTTTTGTCTTTCGTCAAACATAAGTGAACCGCACATTTTTCACACTTGAAATGAGAGAAACCTTTACATTGAGGCAGCTTACATCTTTGACGGGTCGTTTCGTATTTTATCCAATGAGCAAGTTGGTCCATCCTAACATTCTTGCGAGGTAGATGTGCTGCAGGCCCCGTATGTTTCTTTGCTTCAATTTCACGTTGCAATTGGCTAAATGAAGGCCTTCCACGCTTCTTTTCTTTTGAGCTGTTAATTAGACAAAGTGTCTCTGCAATCTCAAGCCTAAATTCCCACTGCGTTTTAGAACATTGTTTGTTTTTCGACTTGGCTACTCTTTGATGCAGTAAAAATGCATTAACAATTGCAACGTCCACAAGATCAAAGAAAAGTCGTACATACCACTTTTTAGATCGAATGGGAATCTTGTATCTACCAATATGGCTATCGAGCAAATCAACGTCCACCATGTGTCTATTGTATTCTTGAATGACATTAGGGCATGTGACATTAATTTTTTGGCATTGCTTTTTGTCGAATCGCATGACGTTATGAGTTGGCAGCTTCTCATAGCAAGAAGAAATTAATCTTACTATTTTGTTGTCATTCCAGGATACTAACCATAAATCAATGCCTTGAATATTTGCCACAAATTCTTCACAAGTTCCTCGAAGCTCTTTTTTGAATACCTTTTCAGGCTTAAGCGGGTTATTGGGTATTCTATTCTGGCGGATAGTACCCAACATATAAATTCCTTGGTTGGTCAGATGTACGAAGAGTTGAAGCGATGTATAATAATTGTCGCAGTAAAGTTGGTAGTTCATATTCCGCGGTATGTTTCTTGGCAGTTGAACTACAATGTTCCTACTGGCTCCTAAATCTGATTCGCCTGGGACTAAACGAGTAAACCAGTTAGTAGCCCCACTATACGAGTATACTTCGAAGCCATAAGACAATCCTGTTGTGTCGCACAGCATGAAAAGTTTAAACCTCCACTTATGCGGTTTCATTGGATTGTACTGCTTTAACTGGTGCTTGTATTTAGTGGAACATATTTGTTCGTCGATTGAAAGTTTGCTTGTCATTGGCACTGACGCAAAACGATTATTTAATTCTGTGATGAACGGTCCCAATTTATGTAGGATTTCAAATTTTGGGTCTTGTTTCTGAAGCATGGTGCTGTTATCGTTGAAATGCAAAGCAGATTTGAGGCGTTCAAATTCGTTTATTGTCATGGTATTGCGAACATTTGCAATACCAATATCATGCCTTCACAAGCAACGAGTTCTTGGAGGGTTGTTGATTGACATTTAAATTATTATTCCAAAAAATTTTTGTACATCTTCAGTAGAAACGTTGCTTTGTTTATTCGGATTTTTCTGAACCGAGTAGAGGTTCGTTTGTTCAGTTATGCAATTTAGTAAACTATCAGGAGGAAGTACTTTGAAAAAATCAAACGGTGTCTCTAACTGCATAACTTCACTCGGAAGATCTGAATTACCCTTGAAACTAATACTATCCTCGCCAATTTGAAGAGTTTTCTTACGCCACAAAACGTCTTGAGCATTGAGTTTCAACTTCGGAATAGTTTTTTCTGTTGCACTTGTAGAAAGATGATCTGAAATAGTGTCGTCATGCTTACCAACTCCTTCAGTTTCCTCTTCGATGTCTTCTGCGTCATTCCACAAGACACTCTCCCTCTCATCAACTGGGATATAATTTGAATCTTCAATACTATCCGTATCCGAAAAGTCCGAACGCTCATCCAAATCATCTTCGCTGTCGCACATATGTTGCAAAATGTCCTCCAGTTCAGTATCTGTCAATTTTTCTTTGGGCCCTTTTTTTTCTCCACGACATATCTGACAAAAATCAAAAGCAAAATATATATTTTGTCCTAAAACTGGCAACAAAGGAATCAAAACAAAAACATTTATTCTCGTCTTTGAGAAAAAACTATCCTACCTCTATTCCATGGTGTTGCAAATTAGCAATACTATTACTTAGAGGTACCAGATACACAAACTACACATAAAAAGTGTTCCAAAACATAGTTAGCTTACCTTCTGATTCCTTTTATTGATTCTCTTATTATTTTCGTTACTATTTGTGTAATTAATGCACCAAATTCAACTTTTCACACCATACCATACACGAACGTGCTCAGACAAGCTTCCCGTTATAATGAACCGGGGAACACGATCACCTATCCTACTCCACCCGAATATTGTGCGATCAACTTTACTCATTGATATGTAGCAAAGATGCTACACCATGAAAGAACTTCAAAACGTTTGTTGGGAAATGGGTTACTAGATAATGTTTTAAATACGAATATTTCAATTAATGAAAAATATTTATTCTCATGAAGAACTTTAGGAAGGTGATCATACAGTGGTTTCTTCACTTTTGATGTTCTCTCTAGGAGAATCTACACAAGACTGACCAACAATTATCCTGAAGTATTTATCCTAACTAACTATATAACTAAAATATGAAGAGTGGGCTACAGATGTCTGGTAGGACTCTAAAAAGTAATTATTATCCCAAACACATTTTTTATTGCTATTGGGATTTTCCCTGGGATATTCTTATCATCCTTTCCTTGGGTATTTCCTGAGTCCCAAAACCTCAGACCACTCACCATACTTTCAATAGAGTAATTTTTGTACATTTTAATAAATATTTCAACACGCCTCCTCAAAAATTAATCTACTCAATGATATCACAAGATTGACATTTTACATTAAACATAAAATTACTTAACTCAAAATTACTTTACTTTTACATTAAACATAAAATTTTAGTGATACACCTTCCTCATGTTACTATTTGGGATATATACATATGATCCAACATTTGTTGCTAAGGATTAGGGAAACCCAAATAAAACCTAATCAGACCATCTTACTTAATATTAAATTACAAAATAAAACTTATAACAATAACTTATTATTAATATTATTCCAGAGCTAATCCTTTCCTTAATTCCAGGAATTTTACTACTGGTAGAGGCTTCGTGAACATATCAGCCAACTGATTACTTGTTGGAATATATTTTAAATTAATTGTTTTATTTTCAACTTGCTCACGCGAGAAATGATATTTTATGTCGATGTGTTTCGATCTTTTGTGACTGGTTGGGTTATTCGCAATACTAATGCACCCGTTGTTGTCTTCGTAGATTGTTGTAGGTTCTGAAATTTTTATATTTATACTATTAGCTATAGCTCTCAACCACATTGCCTCTCTAACAGCTTCAAAAAGAGCCATATACTCTGCTTCAGTAGATGAAGCTGCCACAGAGGTTTGTCTTTTTGTATTCCAAGTAATTGTGCAACGTTCGAATAATTTAAATACGTAACCGGTCGTACTCTTCCTGTCATTTGAATCAGAACCTCCCCAGTCTGAGTCTACATATCCACTTAAAACATCATTGAAACTGCCTCGAACGTATGTTAATTTTAGTTCAGCTGATCCCTTAAGATATCGAAGTACTCTTTTTAGGTTTTTCCACAACTCTTTATTATTTTTATTTAGATAACGACTTAAAAAGTTTACAGCTACACTCAGATCAGGTCTAGTACATAACATTACGTACATTAAGCAACCCACAACGTTTCGACAAGGGGCATCAAATTTTTCATCAGAATTGAGGGCTATAAAATCTAGCTTACTTTCGAGTGGAGTATTAACGGGTTTACAGTCTGACATATTGAATGTACTTAAAATTTTCTTTATGTATTGACTCTGATCTAAAGTTAATATCTTTCAAGTCAGTCATATTAAATTTCGTCATTAGATACATCTTAAAATTAGTCATTGTTTCTAAATTAGCCGTGGCGATTACAAGATCATCTACATAAGTACTAAATATATATTTTTCGAAATATCTCCCTTATCTAATATATATATACTCGTATACACCTATCAACAGCTGAATTCTTAAAACCTTCTTCAATCAAAGATTGTTCAAACGTTTCAAACCAGCATCTTGCAGCTTGTTTGAATCCGTAAATAGCTTTATGTAATTTACAAACTTGATTTTTACTACTTTTGACACCATCAGGTACTCTCATATAGATTTCCTCTTTCAGTATGCCATTTAAAAAGGCCGTCTTCACATCCATATGGTGAATAAGTAAATTAAATTGGTTTGCTAAAGCTACTATAATTCTAAAACTGGAAATCCTAGCTACAGGTGCAAAAGTTTCATTGTAATCTATTAAGTATTCTTGGCTAAAACCTCTAGCTACCAATCGGGCTTTATATTTTGATGGGTTTCCAAATTCATCATTCTTTATTGTAAATACCCATTTACAGTCTACTATATTTTTATCTGAAGGCTTGGATACTAAAGACCATGTCTTATTTATCAAGAGAGAATTAATTTCATCTTTTATAGCCGATTCCCATTGAGCCCTATCATCTCTACTTTTAATTTCTTCATATGAGGTTGGAATATTACAAACAAAAGATTGAGCACTCAACAAATGACTATCGAACATTTCATCTTCATTGTATGAAATAGCCGGACGACCTTTAATTCTTTCACTCCTTCTTGGCTCAATTGACAAGCCTTCTTTCTGTTTATCATCACTGTGATAATTTTGAGAGTCTTGAGATTCAGGATCTATTTCCATATCTGTTTCAACCTCAGATTCATTATTTAATTTGACATTTTCAGTGCTAGATTTCATTTCATCTGATTCATCAATATCAGATTTATTTGATTTACCTACTGATTTTAACATTATGTCAGATGCATCAGTTTTATTTTGAGTGTTTTCGAAATTAACACCTTCAGTCTTAGCCGTTGGTCTAGTTTTCAAAAAAATTAGTTTCGTCAATTATAACATCTCTAGCTACTGTAAACTTTCCAGTTTCCACATCCCATATCTTATACCCATTTGATTCATACCCAACCAGTACACCTTTTAGTGATTTTTCATCAAATTTTGACTTTCTGGTTTTCTTATGGATAAAAACGGTAGAACCAAATACTTTTAAATATTTTAACTGTGGCTTTTTACCATGCCACATTTCGTATGGTGTTTTAGATTGTTTCAAAGCTCTTGTGGGCGTCAAGTTAATTAAATATGTACTAGTCAAAACAGCTTCACTCCAAAAAGTCTTATCTAAACTAGCTCCCGCAATCATTGCTCGAGCCTTTTCAGTAATCGTTCTCACCATACGTTCTGAAACACCATTCAATTGCGGGGTATGTGGAACAGTCAAGTGATAAGTAATGCCTTTTCTAACACAATATTCCTTCATCTCGTTTGATAAATACTCTCTACCATTATCACAATATCGATTAACAATTTTTAAATTAAAGTGAGCTTCACTTTTAGCTACAAAATCTTGAAAAACTGTAAAGACTTCAGATTTATATGCAATTAGATATGTAACACAATAGTGTGTAAATTGATCGACAAATAAAACAAAATAATTTTTATCATTAACTGTAGAAGGAGCGATAGGGCCGCAAACATCTGAATGAATTATAAATAACGGTCGTTTTACATGGATTTTATCTTTAATCTTATTAAATGACAAACGTGCTAATTTGCCATTAATACACGGTTCACATAGATTATTATTCGGCGAAATATTTTCGATTTGTCATATATCCTCTATCATCTTTTTAATTTTTAATTCTAAAAATTTGGTTTACCTATATGGCCTAGACGCTGATGCCATAATTCATAATTTCCATCTTTAGCAATATTTACTTGAGCATGTTTAACAATTACAAGCTTAATACCAATCAAATTATTTAACGACTCACCTGTCATGATGACATTATTATCTTTACTTATTTCGACACCTTTTTGGTTGAAAATAATTACCATACCAGCTTCCTGCATTCTTTTTCCTGATAGTAGATTATACGGGATGTCTGGACAGTAGAAGACATTTTCCAGGGTTCCTTGTACACCTAGGTTGCTGACAACGTTCAATGAGCCCTTCTTGGATATTGGGCTGTATTCTCATTTTTTCGCAATCAACACTTTTATTGGTGTCTGTAAATCAGCAAAATCTCCAACTAGATCTTCTCTGTTGACTATTTGGTCAGATGCTCCCGAGTCTAGAATAAATTGAATACAGTTATTGTTGTCGTAATTATTTCGATGATGTAATGTATAGTCGCTAGTCATAAAAGCGAAACTTGAGATATTATCCTTTGACGATTGAGCAAATTGTACGGTTTGGACATTTTTGTTTTTCTCAGCTTTTTGATATTGAATACTTCTCTTGTAATAGTAGCAATCACTTTTGATGTGTCCTTTTCTACCGAAGTGATGACATTTTCCTTTAGATGAATTTCTTTTATATGGTTTAAATGATTTGTTTTTGTTTTGATGATTATTTTTGAAGTATTTCCTATTAGTAAAATTACTCTTCCTCACTGTATTATCTTGATTTTCAACATAAAGCACTTTTGAATTTGTACCACGATTATCAGCCTTGATTTTTGTTTCATGGTCTAAAAGTCTTGTTTTTACGAAAGCTAAATTCAAATTATCCTCAGATAATGTTTCTATACACCATTATAAGATGATGGAAGTGTCAATAGCAAATGAGACACTTTATCGGGTTCTTCTAATTTTCCACCTGCGACTAATAATTCTGTAACTAAATCATCAAAAATTCTAAAATGTTCCATCAAAGATATGTCGCCTTGTAATTTAAGTTCCAATAATCTTTTTCGTAAAGCCAATTGAGTGGCAAGGCTTTTTCGTTCGTAGATCGCGTCTAACTTTTGAAAAATTTCTTTTGCGGTACTTGCTGACTCCGTGAAACCAACACACTTTTTGCGATACGTTCTGCTTTTATCCACTTTCTATTAAGCTCTTCAGGAGCTTCATTATCAATAACTTTGATGACGTTCAATTCAGTCAGTAAAGCACGAATCCTTAACTTTCATACACTATATCTATCACCGTCAAAAGCTTTAATATTTCTCTTAGATTTTGTCATCTCCATTGTTTATAATCGTGAGATACACTGAACGAGAGAAACGTATAATTGTTACACTTGTGAAATTAACAGGGCCGATATAAACGCAATTGTTAAATAAAGCACTATAAAAACTATCACTGAAACACAAAGTAACCTGGGCCCATAACCTGTTGGGAAATGGGATACTAGATAATGTTTTAAATACGAATATTTCAATTAATGAAAAATATTTATTCTCATGAAGAACTTTAGGAAGGAGATCATACAGTGGTTTCTTCACTTTTGATGTTCTCTCTAGGAGAATCTACACAAGACTGACCAACAATTATCCTGAAGTATTTATCCTAACTAACTATATAACTAAAATATGAAGAGTGGGCTACAGATGTCTGGTAGGACTCTAAAAAGTATTTACTATCCCAAACACATTTTTTATTGCTATTGGGATTTTCCCTGGGATATTCTTATCATCCTTTCCTTGGGTATTTCCTGAGTCCCAAAACCTCAGACCACTCACCATACTTTCAATAGAGTAATTTTTGTACATTTTAATAAATATTTCAACAACGTTAAATGCTTAAGTACTAATAGGGTGGTAAACAGAATGTAGCAAATTTGCAACAAGATGAAACAAAGGGTTAAGTTAATAAAATGTAACGAAGTGAATTTTGTAAAAAAATCATTCTACCTGGATATTTCATAAAATCAAAATGCCTCTCGTTCATTTCATATTTTACAATTGATTCAACTTAAATAAACATTTACAATATCTCTACCTGATTCTAATAATCTTACCAACACTTTTCTTATCTCTTCTACAATTTCAAAAAAATCCAACAACCTTTAATGTTTTCTTTTTGTTATCTCATTACAGGTAACGGATTTATTGAATCAATTTACATAATCATATTGGAAGAAAAATAAAACATCACTGACGAAAATAACCATTTATAGTAGAGCTCACATGCAACAAATTTACTCATACTCATGCACGTACGTAATTTGCACATTGGTGCCTGGTTCCACATGAAATACTGATAGTGCTATTTTTTTTAATGAAATATGTAAATAAAACTTATCTAGAATATTTCATTCATGATCGATTCGAATCGTTTGTTGATTGCTTACAATTGGAATTTAATACAGGAAGTAAATGGAAATTATCTCTCTCACTAAACATTTGTGAAGAGGATGTCAATATCTTGTGTAAATACATACATATGTGAATTTATTTATTTTAATCGATTATAATTAGGTTTTATCTATGTAGTTCATTGTGGGAACATATTTGTAACTTTATATTTGATCGATTACAGTAAATATAAGCAATAATAACCATCAAGATAACATTAAAAAAAAAGAGAAATAACGATGCTCATTATATATTACTTTTACTTTTCCATTAATGATAAATCTTCTCACGTTCCCATCATTTCCGTTGAGTATAATACCATTTCAAATAGAAAAACCAATAATAAAAATAGTTAAACAGAAAAAAATTAAAATGCTTCCACTTTTCCTGCAATTTTATTTTTATAATATTTTTATCGTTGAAAGCTATTATACATACGTAAATTATAAGTACAAACATATGGTGGTGCATATGTTAACATGATGATTCAATCGTTGTTTTTCCGTTTAATATTTTCAATTAGGGTGAAAGTAGAAGCGATTTTCTGCATATTCTCAACATGTGTACATTTCGCGTCATTTTGCCAGACCATGTTAAATATAATTCGGTTTGTAATATTATTAATGAATTTATTTTCAGGCTATTTTCCGATTTTTTCCTGGCGAAAAGAGATTATTAAAATTTTTTCTCATGAATTTATGGTCTGATGTTTTGAATCCGACAATTAATAATATACACATTTGATGGTGGAGTTAAATTTTCAAATATGTGTTCTTACTTTTTTTGGTTCCTATAGGAAGCAAAATATTTACCGTGTTCAAATCAAATGATAAAATTTAAATGCCTATGAAAAACAAAAACCTTGTAAAAAGTGGGTTATTTATTAGCTTAAATCAATATCAAGACCCCAATAAAATTAACATTTAAGGACAGCAATAATTGCATGCATGAAATAATAAGGTTGGGTAGCAATAAAGTGTTTCTACGACCGGAAGAGATTTGTTCAAAACAATTTTTTTCGTCACACGAGGCGATGATTTCAATGATAATTCAAATATTAATCAAACGTTAGACACTGCATATGGCTCAAAAGAGTCAAAATGCATCTGTTCACTCAAAAAAGCAAAGTCCGACGGCTTTTTAAGAAAAAAACGAAATCATTCCAAGAAATCTGATTGAGCCGAAATTGTTTGTGTAAATTTATTATAATGAATTCAAAACCTTCAAAGTGAGTACTAGCTATCAGGATTAACGTTTGAAATTTGAAACTGTCAACACGCATGTGAATTCGTCAATATCGAAATTATAAAAAAACATTAGAAAACGGAAATTTATAAGCATATCTCATCATATAAGTTCATATACATAAAGATTGAAAGTTGCAGACCGAAAGATAACAGAATCTTCATCTTGGGCGAGCGCCCATCGCATACACCGTGGGCAGAATCTCAGAGGCGGCAAAATGGACTAGTTATTGTCAGCAGGCAAACACGATGGCGGAGTCAGCAAACACGATGGCAGAGCAACCAAAGCCGCCCGCAAGGAAATGTCTTCGGACATGATGGATGCGGACGTAACGACAGCAAAGAATTCAAGCTTTAACCAAAACGTTAACCTAATCAACTTTAAGGTAAATGTATTTATATTACCGATAGGTGAATTAGTCGTTAAACGTTAAAACCCGGTTGAGCCTTTCAGCGCACTGGCGAACGACAGCCAAAATAATAAGACGAACGTGAGTAACAATCGAACAAAGAAGGTATGGCTTCCATCAACTTTTGTAGAAGATGTGAAGGCCACAGTGCTTAAAGGCATTATGGATAAGTACACCCCTTACCGATGGTACTCGTCTAGAGTATAGAATTACAAAGTTGTCGAACTTCCGACTAAAAGTCACAGTGGACAGGCTCGATGCTCACGACTACATTATAAATCTGCTTAAAAACACTGAAGCAGTGGGTACTCGTTCACCACCAAAGAAAGGAAAAGTTTTTCGTGATCCTTAGGGGGGTTAGTTCAGACTTGGGAGCTGAGGCGATTAGAGAGGACATAGCCAGCCAAATTCCGACTTTAAGGCCTCGAGTCGGTCAGCCCACTTACCATTGCGTGATCGAGAGCAAATAAAATCAAACTTGACTTATGTAGGCAAACAGTGGGATTGGCAGCTGAGAAGAACGAAATAATTAAAATATACTACATTCTAAACCAACGACCCGTATGGGAACGCCCCAAAAGGAGCGATCTGTTTCAATGTTAAACGCTAAATATACTCACCTCTCCCCAGCTATCAAAATAGTTCATCAACCCCTACAACCCCACATCACTTCGCTCCTCTATCCAACTGGACCTCATATTCAGAAGTCCTAAGAAACGGAACTCCACCCCACACTTTAATTTCACCGACTCTTAATACCGTCGAGCGCTTACTATAGTTAACCGTGGAGTGGCTGAGAGTCTCTCCCAGTGAACTCCTATCCAAGGTTAGGGCTTTCCTCCCATCGTTTGACGCCACTCCTGAGCCAATGGCTCTCCTCATCTTCTATTTCAATCTTTCTGATTGCAAATAGACGATACAAGGAATACCAACAGGAACTACCTATTCAAACGGCTCCATGCGGACGCCTTCCTCTCAGCATCCGTAGCAAATGCTTCATAATATCATCTGACGTCAACGATCCCACAATTTCATTTACTTGCTCCGCATTTAGCTCGTTATCGGACCATCATGGCCTCCATCTCAACATAACCCTTGGTTCGCGCATACCAATTCTTACTTGCCCACCTCACTACAGACCGTTTAATTCCATAGACTGGGCAAACTTCAGAAAAGACTTCAAAGACTTCCTTCCGAACCTCCCACCGGAAAATATCATTCTCTCGAATGCAGAAATTGACTCTCATATATTAGCACTAACATCTGCCATTATAGGGTGTCTAGACCAGCATGCTCTCCCTCCAGAAACCACGCAGCCCGCTTTATAGACTGTTGTGAAATATCAAATTAAACAAAAAAAAAAACCCGGAGCCACTCCTGGAAGGGAAGGATTCTTTGCACTCCAACATTTTAATTGGAATATTACCAAGGAACCACTCCACGCGCTGAAGTACTGGTGGGAAGGACTATTCAATCAAGAAGAGGTAATGTTAGTATAAAAAACGATAAATTATGAGCGTTAAGTAACGTTAGGTATTAAGCACAAAAAAAGGAGGCAGCTTTTCTTCGCCACCGAGCTTCAACTCCCGCCCTCACGACGAGGATTGGCAGGTAAATTCGGAGCTAAGGAGACGCAACCTCTCAAAAAAAGAAACGACTCAATGCCAAGATGCTATATCTTTTATCATCATGCAACGGTATCGAATACGATGCTAACAATCCTGCAAAAAGAATCAATTGCCAGCGATATTTAAAATCGGAAACATGGAATGAGGTGACGAAGCACATAATGTTCTATGTTCAAACACACATTGCGCGATGTTTTTTACGAGGGCTGTTGAGTTACGCTGTCATAATCGATGATTAGATTTCAAGTACAAGAATAAAGTAGAAGTAATGAAGTCGAGTTTTAGCCAATTGCCGAGTCCTAGGAGACTCTATCAGCTCAAATAGAACATACAAAATAGATGATTGCCAAAAAGAATATTTCTAATGCATTGTGGGGAACTCTTATGGGCATATTACATCGATTCAGATCAGTTTTGCGTCGCAGCAAAGCAACTATTTAAGATTTAAATCAAAACTTGGGGTCCTGTTCGAAGGAAGTCAACCAATATTGTGATCTGCAAATTCCATTTGAGATATACAACAAATTTCGCGACAGATCTGAAGAATAGCTTGCTGCAACCAGAAAAAAAATGTTTAAATATTTCACTAACTTCTAAGATAACCCTTATTTCATGCATTCGGCGCAGATTATAAATACCCAAAAATCCATTACCGAAATTCACGAAGAGCTCTGATCTAATCGACAAGAATCACAAATGGCGTCCGCGCAAAGATCCATACTATGATCAAGATCAGTGCATTCTGCTTGAGATAAGCGATGTTGTCTCCCGACGTCCGTGCTCTCGGCTTTCTACAATTGGATGGAACATCGGCAGGATGGACGTCGGCAGGTTCGTCGAGGTTCTCACAGCAGGTACACCGCTGCAGGTAGATCCGAAGGGGATGGAAGAACTGACAGCTCAAGATGTGTTGAACTCAACTATGAGCATCATCACGACTGCTTGCAATGCTTCTATGCCCCGTCGAAAACCCCGGCCCGGCTAGCCCCCAGTGTATTGGTGGTCAATTGAAATCGCTGAAAAACGAAGGCAGTGTCAAAGCTTCGAGTCCCCACGGCCGCGGAACCGTGACGAGGCTCGCAACTGGGTAGCAGCATATAAGTCGGCCAGGAAATGCCTTCGCGAATTGATCAACAACAGCAAGGCTCGCTGCTGCCAAGATCTAGTGGACAATGTGAACAAGGATCCGTGGAGCCTTGGCTACAAGCTAGTTCTGCGGAAGCTTGGTGCCCTACGGAAACCTTGTATACATGATGCGGGAAAGATAGACGCGATAGTGCGGGCACTCTTCCCCGCTCATTCCGTCCGTGTTGACGCTATGCATGGTGAAACAGCAGTCGAGTGTCCACTCTTCACACAGCCGGAACTGGAAGAGGCAGTCCTTTTGTTGATAGCGAGGAAGGCTCCAGGTCCAGATGGTGTTCCAGCTGAGGTGTTGCGGCTTGTCTATCACCATTGTCCTGACTTGCTGCTCAGCACATTCAACGCTTACCTTCGGGACGGGGTTTCCCCGGTTCAATGGAAGGTGGCGAGGTTCGTGCTGATCATCAAAGGGAGGGGAAATCACGAATCGCCGTCTGCATACCGCCCGTTATGCATGCTTGACACGACTGGGAAAGTGCTGAAGAAACTCAGCAAGGGAAGACTCACTGACGCGATTCGTGCTGCTGAGGACCTATCTCCCCGGCAGTACGGCTTTAGAGCAGAACGTTCTACCATTGATGCGATAGCAGAGGTGCTGAACGCAATCCAAAAGGCAGAGGCACATAGTCGCACCAAGCGACGGATCGTCCTGTTGGTGACACTCGACGTCAGGAACGCCTTCAACTCCGCTAGATGGGTGGATATTCTGGATACGCTGGAAAACCCTTTTCAAGTTCCAGAATATCTAATGCGGCTTTTGAGGGACTACCTTAGGGACCGAAGCCTGCTTTACGGCACGACACAATCCCAACGAAGGGTGGAAATTACATCGGGTGTTGCCCAGGGATCTATCCTTGGTCCGGACCTGTGGAACGTGTGTTACGACGAGCTACTGAGACTCGAGATGCCAGATGAGTCGTGCTTGGTCGGCTATGCGGATGATGTTGCGGCTCTAGTCGCTGGACGCACCGTTGAACAGGCGCAACTTAGGCTAGGTATGGTTCAGTTTAACACTGGAGAAAACCGAAGTGGTCATCTTGACAAAAAAGAGAATCCCTAGAGTAAGGATGATCAGTATTGGAGACATGCGAATTGAATCAAAACCATCGGTGAAGTACCTGGGGCTACTGATCGACTCGAAGATGAGTTTCTCTGAGCAAATCAGGGCAACGGCTGAGAAAGCTGCTTCGGGAGTGTCGGCTCTGAGTCGACTTATGGCCAACGTAGGGGGACCCAGCCCATCAAGAAGACGCCTCTTGATGAGTGCTGTAGAGTTAGTGCTACTGTACGGAGCAAAAGTAAGGAGGTTTACCGAAAACGCCTGACACAGGTACAGAGAAGAGGAGCGCTGAGGATTGCATCTTCGTATCCGACAGTCTCTGATTCGGGGGTGAAAGTCATTGCAGGCGTGATATCTGTCGGCCTCCGTGCTAGAGAGCGCCGCTCTATTTATCTGCGTCGAAACAAGGATGCGAGGGAAATGGTTGTCCGTGAAGAAAGACAGCACTCACTCAACGATTGGCGGCAGTCTTGGGTTAATTGCACGAAGAAAAAGTGAACTGCGCGCCTCATCCCGGATGTGAGACCGTGACTAAATCGAAGGCATGGTGAAACTGACTTCTGTCCGTGCATATAATGGGACAGGCTACGAAGAGCCCACTACAGGGAGACGGGAGAGCTCAACCCGGATAATATAGTCGCGGTGATGCTCGAATCGGTTGACAAATGGAATCAGGTGGGACATTATGTTCGGATAGTTCTAAAATATAAAAGGGACTCACAGCAGCCGGGGGCGCTGGGGGATCGCTTGTCTGGCACTTCCTCTCCCCTCCCGCTAGGAAAGGGACTCCCCAGCTTGAAGGCGCCCCACGCCGTAACAAAACGAGACCTGGCCCGAAGTAATGTGTCAAACAGTTCCAGGCGAGGTTCTCAGGTTGACAGAGGAGGTTTTTAGTGGGTAGTCCGGTCGCCTTCTTGCGAAATGGGAGTCCCACACTCTGTGCGTAAATGTCATTTACCTCCCTACCACAAAAAAAAATGATCAAGATCAGGGGGACAAAGACCTGCGAAAAGATAATAAAGTCAAGAAAACGAAGGCTCGACAGCAATATGTAAAACGAGTTATAGTGCATCCGGCTTTCCAGAAAAAGTCTTATTTGGAAGCAATCAAAATAATGGAGGGCATGGATCAAGGTGAAGCCATCATAAGACCTTCGAGTAAAGGCGTGAATCACTTAACAGTAACGTGGAAGGTGTGCAAGGATATTTATCAACACATTGATGTGCGTGAGAAGGGCAAGGAAAATGCCTTCAGTTTGGGACAAAGTCTTTGGAATGAATTTGAAGATCTTGATGAGATTATCGCCCGTCATGTTACACCGATGGCAGCGTACGGTAGGGATTTGTTAAGCTATAAGTATTATCGGGAGACTGACGATGATGTGAAAGACAAAATGGAAGGATCGCTGAAAACAACAGTATTTGATGATAGACGTGTTCGCAGTTATTAAAACACGATTTCAAATTAATTTTTTATGTACTTACGAAATCCTCGGACTTATCGCCCGACCCATCGAAATATCCCTTCGCGGACTCAATTATGGCAGCGGTAACGAAGAGGTCCACTGAAACCCGACAGGGCAAACCCAATACGCCACCATAAGCGCGTACTGTCTTTATTTTCAAATATTTCGCGATGGACGTAAATATTCGTGCACATACACACAAGCATCAACACAATAAATCACACTTCAACCAAAACAAATCGATATGGTTGTTTTCGATAATCCTGGACTGTGCGCGAAAGAAAGAAAGACCTCCAAGAAAAACTGGGTATGAATCCGAGGTAAACGCTGTAAGGTTGAGCAGCCGTGGTGAATGTTGTGGCCTTGAACTTGGGTTCTTCAACTCAAGTCAAAGAGCCGTTGCGACAAGGTGATAAAAGAGCCAGTGACGGCTGAAGCTGTCTCTTTTTACGGATATTCGGACAGCGAAGAAGGACAGACGTGCGAAATAGAGAGATCACGACGAGCCAACAGGTGCGAATATTAGAAGGAAGGAGCTTGGAAGAATCTCATCAGGCACCAAGGGAAAATTTTGCTCCAGACAGCAGGGGGAAAAATTGATTCAGACAGCGAGTGAGTTGAAGGGCGTGGATTTCGACCATCGACAGGGCCCTCAACGTAGGAATTAAGGAAAATTTAGTAAGTGTAAGGATTTTGACTTTATAAATAATAACATTGCATGATACTTGAGACTATTTTTGAATTATCATTAAATTTGTGGACGAAATTTTCTTGTTTGGTGATAGTGTTTCAGCCAGTGTATTCGCGCGTGGAGCACGCAGTGTTGGCGGAAGGCGTAGATTACGCCTGGAGTGCATAAGAATCCTTCCCGTCGGGGATTTGAATCTGCTCAGTAGACTTTTTTTTAGTAGAAGTTAGTGCGGGAATTACCAACTTGCATAGTTGGTGTTTTTTCTTTCAGTGAAAGTGGTGATAGGTGGCTCAACGAGCCGGGTGAAGGCCATTAGCGGTTATTTTAGTGAAAGGACCATTCTGGGGATCCTCAAGCTCGCCAATTGGCTCCTGGGGACAATACTAGAGTTGATGAGTGGTGCTTTCCTACCCGGTCTCCACGGGCTAGTCGAGACCCCAAGGCCCCCAATCGGAATCGCTTGGTGTAATGTAACATTTTTAACGTAACAAGATGTCTAACTCAGGAGACGCTTTAATCAATAAAAACTCGGAAGCATATGCTCCAACGGCTTAAGCGTATTTATCATCGAAGCCTTAACCGATTGAATGAAGAGTATTTGGAACTTAAAATGCAAATAACAAGCATTTCCCATGAAATCCAAAAACGCATCAGATCCGAAGTCAACAACTTCTATAAAAGCAAACTGATATCACTGCGACCATCTTCAGATGCGGTTAAAACTATACATCAACTCACAGGCCGTAAAAATTCCAAATTTGATATGGAGAAAGACCCTATAAATCGAGGGAATGAAGTCTTCACTGCACAATCTGACATGATCGTTGAATGTGAGGGATACTTCAAACAACTATATTGTAGCCGTGAATCGTCCAACACAGCTTTGAATCATAACGCTAAAGCAGAGGTTCTACTAATGACGGAAGGGTACGAGGGATCTTATTTAACTGTATTCTTCAGTTATAATAAAGCATCCTCTCCACAACATCCAGTCTTCGCCGTTTTTGCAACTCGAAAATGGAAGTAGAAGATCTCCTAAATGCCCTAATAAGAAAGCTATCTCACGGCCTCGACGGCATCCCAAACAGAATACTCAAGGAGTGCAGGAAGACCATATCCTCCTTCTCGACTATATTATACAATAATTGTATTAATAATGGATATTTTCCGAAACATTGGAAAGTCGGTAAACTAATCCCTATCCCAAAACCAGGCGGCAAAGGTAATATTAATAATTTTCGGGCGATTTACTTTTTGCCTTACATGGGTAAACCCCCCGAAAAGGTTTAAAAACCCCCTGATCCCCAATTTTCAGTTTGGATTTGAACGCGAACGATCTACGGAGCAAGCAATAATGCTATTGCACAGTAGAGTCGGCCGCAGTCTTTGGCCGAACGAGCGCATAGTGGCCTGTGCTCTAGACCTGAAAAAAGCATTCGACTCAATTTGTATCAACGGTCTCAAGTAAAAATTGAAAATGTCATCTTGTCCTATAAAGCTTCCTTTTGGATAGAACCTCCCAAATTAAACTGGGGAATCTCATTTAAAATCCTATCCTTATCAATTCTGGAGTCCCACAAGGCTCTATCCACGCCCGAACTGTTCGACCATCTATAAAGCAATGTATGCAAACGATATCCTCCTCACTGTCACCCATAGCCTCCGAGCGGTGGTCTAAATAAAGCTGCATTGCTCTGTCGACAACATCGTTCAATATCTAAAGAATTGGGGGCTCGAAATAAATGCCAGTGAATCGGAGCTGATCTGCCTTAGAAATACCAGCCAGAGAGGGTACCGCCTTGCTGTGTCTCAAAGTAGGAATGTGCAAGCACATACGAGTATTGCTGGTGAAATCATTCCTCTCAAGGAAAATATCAAATACCTTGGAGTCCATTTTAACAATCGACTTAAGGTGAAGAGATGCGCCAGGAAAACCCTCACTAAAGCGAAAGCAGCATCCGCAATTATTTCGTCCCTTTTTTCCTTGAAATCAGTCAGCCCAAAAGTTAAGGTCTTAATGTACAAAACTCTTATCAGGTTTTTGACATTGTATTCAAAAAGATCTACTTCAGTGAATTTCCCAGACTTCAAAGATCAAGTTTTCCAAATTTAGTAAGGTTCGAAGTTGCAGAATGCCAACTATAGTACACAGTATCACACAAAATATACGATGTTCATCTCTCATGGAAAATCAGTACCTAAAATCCTTTTTATTCCTAGCAGGATTGCTAGAAATAAGGCGGCTAAAACTGTTCCTAAGAGAGATCAGGACGATAAAAGGACATACTAGATATTTGTTGAAGAATGCAACGAACTCCGCATAACAATCACAACAGAAAAAGATAGTCAAATACAAAAGATCTCAAGATGAGAACGGTAGGGTAAATCAAGCTAGTAAGGTGTTACGGAAGCAGTACAAATATTGCTTGGTCCGCGTCCTGTCGTTCCTCTCTGTTTATTGTGAATGGCAGCATATGCGAAAAGCTGTGAATTGTAATCAAAACATCTGAGGGTCATATCATATATTAGCAGAAGTGGGTGCGTATCCATATTAAGAATAAAAACATACTCGTATAAACACAAGACAGTAGAACAAATTGATAACACGCATGTAGAATTGAGCAAAAGCTTGTACAGATGGTGGTTACACAGGAAGGATAAACGAACCGTTAATACTAAATGGATAACTTTATTGGCTAGAATTTCGAACACGTTATTTATTCCGTCGTCGGAGAAATCACTGTACCGAATGATCGTTGTCGAGCGGATGGACGTCATCCTCAAGCCTATTTCGAATCTCTTCTTTCGTTTTTCTTTTAAGCGCGTTCAATGCTGAAAGTGCGTTTTCATGCAATATGCAATTGTTGTGCTATACGCTTGAAGCTTTGTGGTTGCGCAGGCCACAGAGAGATGGCGGTAAAAAATTAACTTTGTGGGCACTGAGTCTATAATGTGAACACAAAACAAAATTTTAAACAAAGCAATGATTTATTACCCACACAAAATACATAAAACGGTTGAAATAATTTAGTCGCGGTTTAACGATGCCGGCTGTTGCAGGAAGAAGGAGATCTTGTACTCTTGCCGCTTTCAGCGCTGTTAGCAGTGAACACCGTAACTTTATTCAGTAGTAGATATGTTAATCGCTACATGACTTCCTCCTGAATATGTTGGTCGTCTGACAACTGACAGCTGTTGTTTTTATGTCGTCAATAAATTGTTCATACTTCCGTATTTCCTCAAGTACTGATTGTAGATGGGATAAGTTGTTGGAATCGAAGTTTCAAGGTTAATTGTACGCCAGCTTGACTCGATCGGTACTAATGTTCATTTGTTTTTCGCCTATTTCCAATTTGTATACATTTTCAGATCACTTTACAACTTTGTATGGTCCTTCATACGGAGGGCCCAATTGCTTTCTTACTCGGTCGATACAGACGAAAACGTGTGAGCAAGTCGCAAGATCCTTATATATGAAGATTTTTCGCTTGTCATGACGTGACGCTAGAGTGGCTCGAACAGTCTTCATATGTTCGCGAAACTTTTGGACAAATTATTTGGGATCCGGCGGCATGTCTTCGTTGAAGAAAAATTCACCGGGATGTTGCGAGTGAACACATAAACATACTCGGATATATTCCCGCTTCATTACTGCAATAGTAGCGAGCAAACAATACCTATGTACTCGCACTTCGCCAATGAAAATTAGCCATGGAAACACATGCGCAAGTAAATAAGCGAGCAGTTAAGTGAACGAGAAAGTTCAACCCGCAACGATATTCACATCGTGAACGAACGGGGTGCTTCGAAGAGAGGTAAGCGGAAAGGAAAACCGAAAGTTCCAGCATAAACACTCTTTCGCTCAATGTCCCCAGTTTCGCTATTTTACCTCAAGAGATCTTGGGAAAGCCGGAAGCTTAAACTGAAAGCACTCTTTCGAAGTCGAAAGCTTAAGCGAAAAACACTCTTTCGCTCAATTTCCCCAGCTTCCCATATTCACCGGCCGAGCAAGCGAGACGAAGCGGGGAGGGAAAACTTTCGTGGAACGAGAGCGCACGTGTTCGGCTACTCAGCACCTTTAAAGAGAATTTAGGTTGAAAGCTCACGAAAAAATGGTATTTAATGTTCTTGGGCAGTCTTTTACCAGGGAGTGTGTATTCAAACCCAAAAGGGAGCGTGCTGCTACCCATTATTTAAGTACGTAGATTAATTACGCGGTTGAAGTTTAAGACGTAAGTGCTGTCTCGTGTACAACAGAATGGTGAGGGGTGAGGTGTTGGCTTGCGCCGCGATCCTCAACCGGCCCTCTGGCGCTTCACGCCGTGTGGCCACCCCGAACCATTAACACGACGAGTTGGTTCCCTATTCAGGCTGGCTGATATTTAGAGTTTTAAAATAATTTATAAATTCGATTGTGATGTAAATGTTTTTAGAAAATAGTATTAATACAATAAAAGTAATGCTTTAAAGTTAACCCTCGCCTTTGGTGTTCTGGTTTTAATGGACAGAGTAGCAGGTAAGTGGTGATACAGTGAGTTCTTTCCCCGGGAGCCTTGATGATGTATATTGGATACACATCAAATGAGCTCCCAGTTCATACCAGTATACATAGGGTATACTGGTTATGTAACAAAATTGGCGCAGCCGGTAGGATATCGGTTTTGCAGAGACCACAGTGTAGTGCGCTGTGTAGCAAATTTAAATGGGCTGTAAAATCTATTCACCCAGCCGATATCTCAAACCATTCAACTCCTGTAAGACACCATTGCTACTCATACTGTCCATCAAACTGGATCAACCTTCTTTAAAAAAAAAATCAAAAGATAATGTTCATTATTTAAATATAATAATATCAATATTATTCAAACAGTCCATCAAACTAGATCAGCTTTCCTAAAAAAAAATCAACTAATAATTTTAATCATTTTAAAAAAACAAAAATATTGTATCAATATCCCCACATCATAACAACGCTACTAATACAGTGCATAAAACTAAATCAACCTTCTTAAAACGAAAAAAAAAATCAAATAATTATTTCAATCATTTAAATAACAAAAAGAAAGTATGAAACTTCACCAGTCCTCTAAAAAATATGGGATCATGTTAATCGTTTAAACAACAAAAACATAATATCAGTTTAACGCTACCCATACTGGTCATCTACCCAGATCACTCCTTAATCGAAACAAAAAATCCTATTGATCATTTTAATAACTAAAACATAATATCAACATTCAAATATAATAATATTTCTACTCATAATATCCATCAAATAAGACCAGTCCTAAAATCAAAAAGTCATCTTGAACATTTAATTCTTCATTCATTTACTCCCTCATTCATATATCTTAAATCTCATCTTTCTTATCTGAAAGTCATTCGAACTAACTCCTAACTCGTTCAAACCCAACGTAGAATTTATAAAGATATAAAGTTTCAATCAACTAACATGCAAAACACAAAACATTACAAGTAAATATTAAACACAAATAAGCAAAACGAAAACTTAATACGAGCAAACAAACGCGTGCCCATTGTTATCGAAATATGATACCACTTATCACTCCGACTGCTTGGACAATACGCGTACCCACATGCATATTAAAGTCTTATCTCTTGAATTGAATGAGCATTCGAATTAACTGAAGCATAATTAAAAGAGCAAACAAAAACAAACATTTAACTGCAAATTGAATAGATAGACATCTGGGCAATATTTTTAAATGCAAAAACATTGAAGAGCAAACTAAATAAATTAACTGCGCTAAACAAATAAAAAAAAATAATTTACATGAGAACGGCAATTTTCCAACGCAAATAAACATGAAACTAATTTAATTTCAAGTTACACTGAAACAATTAAAGTATGGGAACTTTGAACCAACAGAATTTTAGTTATTAGAACAATACAACAATGCAAACGGTTTCACCGCAAAACCAATTATCTCTTTCAAGTTCCACTGCAATTCACTTTCAAATCACCAAATTCATAATGTTAAGGAAACGGGAAAAGTGGCAGTCAAGTCGGTAAAACCTCGGCAAAACTATCAGCAGACACGCTATTTCGATGTCTAAATTGCACGATCACTGGAATGAAAACCAGTTGATTACACAACAGCCTCTGAGCCGTCAACGTAAGCTGTTGGCGGACATGCTATTTTTAGTTATAAGTCCTGAAAGAAACAAATAATAGCCTCTGAGCTGCCCGACTTAAACTTTCGGCAGACACGCTACATTTAGTATTAAGTTACCTATATGCAAAACAGACATCGCTTTACCATCCACTCATAGCCTCTGAGCTGTTGATCCAAAATGGTTTACAACACGCTATCAACCATGTACCCTTTAAACAAGCCACTACGTTTCCTTGCACAATGAATGCATTATATAACTGCTAACTATTAGAAAAAAGTCACAAATAAAACCCCTGTAGAAAGCGCAAGACAATTCAAAACCCACCCATTTCCCACCCTTTTACTTCATATATTGCGAAAATACCAAATAGCGTCTTAGAATGCTATAATATATACTTTAAGATGCTTTAAACAACCGTTTTCTCAAGATCGGGATCAAAAATTTATTAACGGCTAATGAAGTGACCTCGCACGGCACTGTACTGTCTTCCAGTAAGGTTCAGGACAGCATTATGCGAAACTAAGTAGACACACACTAGGGAAAAATTAGACGGAACACATATAGGGTCTTGAGTGAAGACCGAAACTATATGTTCCCAAGCCCATATAGTGATTGTGTCGCTTCGATCATCTTTAACAATAATTTCTCACAAGATATTTTCAATGCAGTATATCTATTTAACAATTCACTAATATCAATAAAAGTATACAACAGAGCTCAGAATCGCTCCTTCTAGTTTCAGTTTGAGAAAAAGGTCGACTTAATTTATATTAACTCATTAAACATTTCTATACTTAATAAAAAACCTACATAATAATTCCGATTTATAAATAATCCACAACTATTTACAGATACTGCTGAATATATTTCTAATAACCCTCCCTTTTTACAACTACAAATGAATAAAAAAGTATGTAATTTACAACTTAAGCCAATTAAACGACAATTAAATGCATATACCTCAAAAGCTCTTCCTCCTACACAATCGTATAGCATAGATGAATTAAAAGCCCTGCCCACTACGAAATGCATTAAGCCGACTTAATTAAAAACAAATGCTCTTGAAGGCATTAGCAGCCAACCATGAATTAGTACATACATATCATATATTTCACATACTTCCTAGCAATCAGATCAGCGCATGTAAAAGCTACAATACATCGCTTCATTCAATTTTCTCATGCATCATTGCAGAAGCAATGCTAATCATATCTTCAAAGCTCGTTAGCGGCGAGCAAAAACAATCACGTAAACCTTCAATCCATGACTCCCATTCCCATTAACAACATTAACCATCATATTAAGGGGAAAGTTTATTTATCACACTCACTCGCACCCTATAAAGCCAAGATAGCTTATACTAAAGTCGTGGGAATACAACAACAACGACTCCCAAGCTAAATCAATGGAAAGCTATTCTCTCGGCAAAACTTCTTCCGAAGCGAATCAATTCCCGAACGTAACGATCGTGTGAAATATTCATTCCCCGCTTACATATTAACTCATTCGCAATAAATAACCGCTAAAGCTTTAACAATATTTCCTATTGAAACTTCCCTACTAACCTATTCGCACAATACACAATTTAATAAAATGCTAGCAGAAGCTTACATAAAGAGCTTTTTTATAGCATTAATGAGAGTAATTTAATTGAATATTAATAAACCATGAATAGAATAAAAAACGAATTTCTTTGCAAATTTAAACTATTTTGGAAGCCGTCCACATTAAATCCTCACTAACGCTAACTGTTATAATTTACTAAAACCTGTACTAAACAAATAGTAACACCCTAATACGAGTAATAACCACTAACCAAAAGCAACATCGAATCAATTAGTAACTAAAATATTTGAATATACGCAAGAGAACTTTAATACTATTTGAAAGAAATGAGGAAATTAAAAGCCAAAAAATATACGAGTAGAATAAAAATTTCAAGATGATAAGTAATGTTAAAAATAAGAGAAAACCATTAACTTCCAAATATAAAAAAATGATCGGCATTGAATATGAATCTTAAAAGAAGTTGTAACCATATTATTAAGTAAAACCAATTAAAAGAAGAAATTGTAGTCCGCTATTTTTCGATTGTAAAATAATAGTTCATTGTCAAGAAAAAACAATTTAAGGTCGGAAAAAATATGTTCAGTATGGTTTTCAATATTATAGTAAAACGAAATAATCTATAATCCTGTAATTTACGTCAGAAGCAAATTTAGCACTATTCCATTATTGCATAGAATCAAATGAAATAGTAACATCTTAATGTTTGAAGCAAACAAATTATTAAACCAAACAGGATCTTCGCTCATTGTATCCATCATTACAGTAACTTATGATTAAATCAAACAAAACATTGTATGAAATCAAACTTCAAATTATTAATTTATAATTGTAGTAGTTTATGAAAGCAACATGGATATGTAATACTTATTAATTAACATTAACTCAAGGTACCAAACAGAATAGGAAAATATGATACATAATTGTATAAAATCAAATCTTAACTTAGTAATTTTTGATTGTAGTAATTTGCAAATACAACACTGACATTTAATACATATTAATTAGCATCAACTTATGGTACCGAACGAAATATTATTATATTAATTTATGATTGAATCAAACAAAACATTGAATATTATCAAACCAAATATTAACTCATTAATTCATAAATGTGGAAATTTACAATTCTAACGTTGACTTGTAACAACATATTAAGTAACGTCAATTGGATAGAATTATAACATTGGCGCGTTCGCATCTAGTAAATTACGCATAAATTAGCAGCAAAACAACGGTTAATAATAAGTTGCGAGAAGTACAGTGGACAATACCAATGGCGATAACAGCGCGAGATATAAGTACGAATGATTTGCACAAAAAGGAATGTAGCGAGACTCAACCAACAACAAAAATTGCGAAAAACCAAGAGTGAGCGTAATCTATTGGGGTATATTAAGTAATTCAGATCACCGGAGTAGAGCGACGATTTATTGTACTCTCCAAGTACACTAAATCCTTTTTTCAACTGCCGGAGGAATGTTGCGAGTGAACACATAAACATACTCGGATATATTCCCGCTTCATTACTGCAATAGTAGCGAGCAAACAATACCTATGTACTCGCACTTCGCCAATGAAAATTAGCCATGGAAACACATGCGCAAGTAAATAAGCGAGCAGTTAAGTGAACGAGAAAGTTCAACCCGCAACGATATTCACATCGTGAACGAACGGGGTGCTTCGAAGAGAGGTAAGCGGAAAGGAAAACCGAAAGTTCCAGCATAAACACTCTTTCGCTCAATGTCCCCAGTTTCGCTATTTTACCTCAAGAGATCTTGGGAAAGCCGGAAGCTTAAACTGAAAGCACTCTTTCGAAGTCGAAAGCTTAAGCGAAAAACACTCTTTCGCTCAATTTCCCCAGCTTCCCATATTCACCGGCCGAGCAAGCGAGACGAAGCGGGGAGGGAAAACTTTCGTGGAACGAGAGCGCACGTGTTCGGCTACTCAGCACCTTTAAAGAGAATTTAGGTTGAAAGCTCATGAAAGAATGGTATTTAATGTTCTTGGGCAGTCTTATACCAGGTAGTGTGTATTCAATTCCAGAAGTTTAATCTTACGTCCAATAACGCGATTCAAGTTCGAGTTCGAAGTGCTGTTCAGTGATTAATCAAATGGTGAGGGGTGAGGTGTTGGCTTGCGCCGCGATCCTCAACCGGCCCTTTGGCGCTTAACGCCGTGTGGCCACCCCGAACCATTAATACGACAAGTTGTTTCCCTCTTCAGGCTGGCTGATAGGTAGAAGTTTAAAATAATTAATTAAGTGGAAATGTCATTAATAAATTCAATTGTAATTAAATTTTTAAAAAATGGATAGTGTAATAAAATTCATTCTCTAAAGTTAACCCTCGCCTATGTTGTTCTGGTTTTGATGGTCACAGTAGCAGGTAAGTGGTGTTAACAGCGAGTTCTTTCCCCGGGAGCCTTGATGATGTATATTGGATACACATCAAATGAGCTCCCAGTTCTTACCAGTATACATAGGGTATACTGGTTTGTAACAGGGAATGTGTAGAGTAGCCCCGTACACAAGTTCCGCAGCTGTTGCGCCAATATCTTCCTTGTTGCTCGTACGCAGTCCTAGCAGAACGGTTGGTAGAATTTCAATCCATTCTTGATTGTTGTGGCATAGAACTGCGGCCTTTAAAGACCGGTCCCAACATTCAATCATCCCGTTAGCCCCAAGGTGATATGCCATCGTTCGGGGTTTTCTGCAGCCAAATAAGTGTGTTAACGATTGGAATAGGACGGATTCAAACTGGGATCCATGGTCCGACGTTAGAACGCTCGTGGCTCCATAGCGTGCAATCCAGTTGAAATAAAATGCGCTGGTGATTTCGTCCGCCGAGATAGTTTTGATTGGAACCACCTCAGGCCATCGTCTAAATCGATCAATTATCTTCAAAACATACGAATATCCTTTTGACGGCTTTAGTGGTCCTTCTATGTCAATATTCACGTGACTAAACCTTGTATCAGGCATATCAATTTGACCTTGTGCAGGCTTGGCATGTCGTCCAATTTTACTCCGCTGACATGGGAGACAAGTCCTAGCCCATTCGAATATATCTTTGGACATACTTGGCCACACATACTTTTTACACAAAAGCTTGTTTGTAGCTCTACCACTGGGATGAGACGATCTATGAAACAAGTCAAAAACTTGTCGTCGTAATGGTTTCGGGACGTAAGGCTGAATGTTGGTCGTTGGAACATGGAAATAAATAGCTGCCTCGCTGTCATCTAGAGGTAGCCTCTGGAATTGAACGATCGTTTCGCCTCGAAGTAGATGATTCAATTCTGCATCCTCCTTCTGTGCCTTCGCTAAGTCGTCGATTGTCACTGCAACTGGTATGTCAGTAGCGGTAATTCGGGGTAGTGCGTCTACTGTGTCCTTGTCGCTTCCGGCTATGTGAATAATATTTGTTGAAAATCGCCCAATGAAATCGAGTTGCCTGAGTTGTCTCGAAGATGCTTTGTCAGCTTTTTGATTGAAGGTGTGTAGTGAATAGGTAAAGCATCAAGTCCGTAAAGAACTGCAGTGATAGTCTGCTGCTTCGGCGGAGGAGGATGTTGATATCCGCCGGGAATGCCCTTGTCTGGGGACGCGTGAATGCGCTGGCAGGCTAGCATTGCGGTGTCGTGGGGCGGGTTCATTTCCCCAGCACAAAGACCCACTACAAATGAATTTCGCATTCACGAATTCTTGGGTCTCAACAGAAAGGCGACCGAAGTCGAAAAATTGTAGGTAACTACAACGAGGGAAACGACTTGTTCAGAGAATAAGTTGGACAAGTGAAAACGGACGACTTAGGGTAACCTCGTCGTTACCTAACGATGCTCATTGCCCACAAATAAGAGTGGGACAACCGGGTGGTGATCAAGATCCATAGATGTTGCAGTGACCAAGTATTTCCCTTCTGAGTGGAAAACTTAGACAACATAACTTGTATGAGCCTTCCCATCAGAGGAGAAAAACCCCGGTGACCAATTTATGTCATAGACTTATGCAAACGGATCACATAACCCTATGCCATAAAAAGTCACCTTGCTCGGGGCCACTCAACCCGCGAGGGTTCCTGAAACAAAAAGAAGGTTATTATGTGCCCGATGGCTGGCTCATGTTTGGTGGTGAGAGCATTCCACCGTACCGGGTCCTATACATGGTCTGACAAATCAAAATGGAAAGACCGAAGGATTAGTTTAGTAATTCATTTTAATATTCGGAGAACTTTAGGAACAATTCAATATTTTTTTTAAGAAAAATAATTTAAGTAATTAAATAAAAATATTAGAAATATTAAAGATATAAAATAAGAAATTTAAATTATATATAAGATTTAATAATCATATTATTTAAAAATATAAAATTTTAAATATAAAATTTAAAAAATAAAATATATTTATTAATAATTTTTTTTTTTGTATAATAATAATAAAAAAATTTTTTTTTATAAAAATGTTCAAAGAAATGCAATAAGTACATGCAAAAGGTACTTACTGAACCTTGTCCGACGACGAGCGCCCGTTGACGAAGCAGGGTATGTAAGTCCTGGAAATTTTTTCAAAAGGAAACATTAGATAAACACACTTTGAGGACGCCGACAACGGTTGCTTAGAAAATGATGACAGTCGTAAATTATAAACGGATGTGTTCTTTTTTGAAGTCTGAATGTATTTCCTGTCCCCACTGGTGGAAGTAGTTGCACAGGCCGACTATCAGCTTCTGGCAAACGAGGCGAGTTTTCTAAATTTAGGCTAGAAAATCCAACAGTTGGTGGTGTTATAGCTGCAGGCGGTGGAGTTGCTTTCCCAAAATTTATAGGATTTGTATGCGGAGTACTTGCTGCTGGACGTGATGTTGAGTTCTCAGTTCCAGGAAGATTTTGAAAGGGTGGTGGTGACTGCTGCGTAAAAAAATTGAGCTGGCTGTGGTGGTAGATTGCCTTTATCCACACCAAATGAAGTGTTGCGGTTTATTAGGGTATAAAGGAGTGGACAGTGTCTGCTGATATTGTGGTGAGTAAAATGAAGGCTGTTGCACAGTTGCCTGAGGGGAATTCAATGTTGATCCGAACTGGGGCGTTTGGATATTAGATTGATCTTTTTGGCCCCCTTCTCTACCAACGAGCCCAGATGAATTCTGCCATACAGGGGCAATAACATCAGATAGTGAGAATAGTCCTTTTCGTTCTTTTTTTTTTTTTGAAGGTTGTTCTGCAAATGGCTGAATATTTGCTACTCCCGGTTGTAAATTGAAGACAGGTCCACTATTGGCGAAACTGTCGAAACCCTGTTCATTAGAAGGAAAGGCGGCGGCGGTGGCAATGTAGCTACAGGCGTTGGAAGCACGTTAGCGGTCGGTTGATGAACATTAGAGGAGAGTCCTGGAATTGGTGCATATGTTTTTCTTTTAACACTTAAACGATATATATTCTGATTCGTATTTTGTAAGCCTGGTGCAGTTGGGAGTGATGGTATTTTCGTAGGTGAATAAAATTTTGGCGGTTCTAGTGGTTGTTCTTGTAATGCAGGTGTACTGCTATTTTCGTGTACCGGGACATAAAAATGATCGAATGTCAGACTCACTTGGATATCCGCGTTCGAAACACTACTATCTTCAAGATGTTGGCTGGTTGGTGAATATTCTTTAATCACCTTTGAAAAAGTTGAAAGAACTGTTGAAGCTACAGATGGTAGTTGGGAGAAAGATGAAGCCGCTGGCGATAAGAGCGATGAGCCCGGTATCGATGGGCTTTCTTTCTCGAATTATTCAAAAAAGCGAAATCCAGAATATTCGACTTCCAATAAGACCTAAATCCTTGGACCGAAAATTAAAATCTTGAATTACTTCGAAATAATGTACTAATCAACCGCTAGTACTTGTTTAACTAGTACGAACTTGAAATGTTTATGATTCACAGGTCGTTAAGGATCAATTAACACTGATTAAAACTCCGGTAATCACTTCTTTCGAAGACGGTTCTTTGAATACTAAGGTCTTAAACGATTGATTTAAAACTATTATTGCATTATCCATGATTCAAGACAAACCAGATGATTCCACGACTTCGCACCAGATGAACCAAACATCTCTGTTTTTAGTGAGAATAAACCACTATTTGCTGCATCGATTACCTCGATTCTCTAATTAAAACTCATATAAAAGGCCACAACCGGTATTATGAGCTATTTTCACTGCCCTCCACTAAACCTCAAGTTCGTCCTGTTTAACACTGACAGCCAAGCTCAACACGTGCTACCAAAACAAAGTTGCGCTTTACAACTCTCCGATACGTGATTTCCCGAATTCCTTGCTGTAGCCTAAATTCGAATTCTGCTTTTGCTACTCCCAGCTTTTCAGGCGTTAGGCGTCTTGCCTTTTCTGCAACTGCAGGGCCTTTAGTTACAATATGGTGGTAAATACCATGAGCCATAACCTTCCTGGTATCAGATGGTACGGTTAAATCGGCATAATCCTTCAGCAAATCATAGAACTCCGAGTTTTCTTTTATCTTAGTAATGGTACCATTGGCTTGGTTGGTAAATTTAGCGTTAGCTCCTAATTTAGTTTCGCTATCAACCAACGTCCTCCGACGTAAATCTACTATAAGGCCAAGGTGTAGGAAAAAATATGCTCCGATTATTGGTTGCCTTACATTTGCAACTACAAACCTCCAAGCTAAGGGTCTACGAAGCCCGAGGTCAAGTGTCATTCGTTTCTGGCTGTACGTTTCAATCGGAGAATTATTCGCGGTGTATTGCTCCAGTTCCCCTGAAGTGATGTGACTTTTGTCCCGTGGCAAGACTGAAACGTTGGCTCCAGTATCGATAAGGAAGCGAGTTCCGCTTTTCTGATAGTGGATTATTACTCGGCGATTGCTTACATGAAATTGTTCTTCCTCGGCCGTTGTAATTCGGGACGACGAGTCTAGTTTCACGAAGCTGCTTTATCATTGGCTGTCCGCTGGCACGGCGGACGACAATTCCGGGCACGCTTTCCAAAACGCTTATGGAAAAAACAAAAACCGTCGTTGGCTCGTGAATTTGATCGGCCTCTTCTGGCCCTAGATTCTGAGCGTGAACAGTTTCGAGTACGCATCTCTAGCCAATCCATTCGATTCACTAGTTGAGCTAAAATATCATTCGTTGACTCTCTGTGGACTGCCGCAACACCAGAAGGCTACTGAAGTTCGGGGTCTGGGCCGTCCTCACTACTGTTGTGATGTTGGAAATTAATTCTCATCTACCTGAACTCTTAATCATGTTCAATCAATGGTAAAAACTCGAGCACCTAAAAGTTTCCAATGAATAAAGATCCATCCTAGAGTGATTTCTTTTCAATACGCGACTACAATAACGAACCCTGGCTCGATTCATTCAATGGCAGATTTTTGAACTGATGCAAGTATCTGCATTATTTACACCAACAAGCCTGCATCCGCTAATTGCTGGAATAGCGACAGAATGGAAGTTTGAGAAGCGCACAGCTGTGAAGAACCAGCTAATATGTTTGTATGGAGTTTCAACTGTGCGTATTTCTCACGGGATGCATCGACAACGTCAGTTGCCGGCTGATGACCGCTTGACCGTGGATGAGTGAGTTTTTGGTGACGAGAATGGGGCTGTTGTGGTCAGAACGATAGGCTTGATGAGATTGGTTGCAAAATGTATGATTTTTTTGTCTTTGAAAATGAGGAAGAGAATCGTTGGAAGAATCACAGTGATTGATTTTGAGTGAGTTTTTAATTTATGCTGGTATCAGTTCGGGAAAAAAGTATACAAATCGTGAGAGATTTTGTTAGTGCTACAAAATTTTTCGACTATTTATGAAAAAAATTTTAATGAAAAGAATGAAGCTATAAATTCATTTGAATGTAGTCCGGTCAGATAAATAAAACTTTTACGTTGTTAATCACCTAGCGCAATAAACGAAAATGAATGGCAAGTGCAGTTTTCGAAATTTAATGCGTTAGAGTCTTCTTCATAGCGCTACAGCCCCTCTCGAACCTTCACTTCCTGCAATTAGCGCCTCTAACTGTCTCGGTCCATTAACCACGGTCTCCAATTTTGAAAGTCGAGCAACGTGATAGACCAGTTAGAGTAACCAATTGTAATTTTTCCAAAATGTTCATTTAAATAAGGCAGTTTAGAGTATAGTTCAGGTGCTAGTATAACGTAGGGAAAGAAAAAAACCCGATAAATTTTTCAGTTCCCTTCACCGTTGCTGAGTGCTCCGTAACCTGCAAGAAAGGGTAAGTCTCTTTGGTTATTCTTTTCATCATTTTCCCTATAATTTATTTTCATATTATTTTGTAAAGATTAAATTTTTTTTGTAAATTGCTTTTGTTCTCAGTTTTTTTTTCTCTTGAATAGTTTTGATTTTTCGAAGCAATTAAAGTTATATTTTTTAATTTTGGGGTATATTAGGTGAATGATTTAATTTTTTGTTGAATTTATGATAAAAGTCTACCATGCAAGGATCACACCTAAAAAATTTTTATTTTTCAATACGGTTTGCCTTTTCGTTTTCCTCGCTCGACGTTTGTTTTTCTATGTGAGATGATCCAGCTTGGGCAGAGGATACGCCGGAACCAATCACAACACGCTGAGTGCTAGCCGGCCTCAGCTTGTCTTTCCGGGTCAGTTAGTCTTCTGGCATCTCAATGTTTGTAACTGCGGTGGCTGTCGTGGTCATGACAAAGTTGTTGCTTTTTCTGTGATCGGTGGGCGCCGCTTCTCTTCCAGTCGTTTTGTCAGCCAAGTTTCCTCTGGGTCGCTATTCCGTTTTTTAAGTAGTTTCTTATCAAAAGCATACCCTGTTTCCATAGCATATATTTTCGGCCCAATCGATCTAGACTGTTAGTGCTTGATGCCATCACACTTGTTGTTCGGGCCTTGGAGGTTTCTCCCATTCGTTTGCCAAGTACTAAGAGTAGTTTTTTACCATCTGCCGTACTTCGACGCTCCCTTTTTGCTTTTCGCTATGTTAAACCTGCAGAGCTCGTTGAAAGCGTTTTTTTACAAAGCCGCCGAAACTATTACTGCTAAGCAACCTCGCCATATCAGGGCGGCTAAGCGAGTTAGATATGTGAACGTTTCTAAATTTGACGAAGTTTACTCCCATGTAAGCAGAACCAGATCCCATTCTGGTTAATTCATTTCGACCCCATTTAGTCTGAATTGCATTTCTTTAAAACTAGCACCTAAATTGCATAAGGGACTTTACGTATATAGATGTAATTATGATTGTTCCCTGCAGACCTTAGAACTGGGGATGGTAGAGACCACACCGGCTGCATTTCGAGATGGTACTTCAAACTAATCCGAATCGCCTCGTCCACCAAAAAGACCACATAGCCAATGTGGCAAAATTACGAGGTCAAGGGAGGAAAGGGCAAACAGTACAGGACGCGGCAATGGCATTGAATTGGTAGAGGCACCAATTTTGCTGCACCCTGCACTGAGTGCCCTATGGATTAGGCGATCAGCGAGCGAAGCCCGACCTTCCATGCAATTAGCAGAAACGCTAATTGCACAGAAGTTCACTTGCCGAACCCCACCGGCAAATCGCCTGTGGGATCAGCCAGCGAAACCCGGCCAAGACCCCCGTGCAATTAGCAGAAACGCCAATTGCCCAGTAGCATCTTAGCCGGATCTCACCGGCAAATCACCTGCCAAACCAAACAACGCAAACTGCTTTTTTTGGTTTAAAATGTCAAGTGTATTGTCTGTATTTTTTTGTTTTGTTGAATATTTATGTAAGAATGCATGTGATGTGAATTTAAATGGACGGATATGAACTTAATACAAATTGACAATTTTGTTTTTAGAAGTAAATCTGAGCAAGCAAAAAAAAAATTGAATTGCATTATGTACATGGATTGGAAAAGTGAATGAAATTTTTCGGTATTTACAGCTATTGGTCGTTGAACAATGATGCTTAGGAAACTTTGCATAACCTTTTTTTATTATATTGACTAGAAGCGGACAATATTTCAGGGTGGATTTTCTCAACGCATTAGAGGCAGTTGGTACTTAACCTTAGCAAAAGTTTGAATTCTACCAGAGTATAAGAATACAACAATTTCAATATTGAGAGGAAGCAAACGGAGAGATGCCGACGTGTTGCTGGACTTAAGGATCCTCTTTCAATCGAAAGATGAACTGATAGTGTTTTCTAATCACTCGAGTACTGAATTTGGGTCATGTTAAGTAAATATAGTCCCAGCGAACGTGGGGACAACCCAGACCCTGGTTGCATCATTAGCCGAAATCAGGGCAGAGTAGTTATTCTTAGAGTTTTTGTTATCTGAATTCAGGGAAGACTTCCTTATAAATTTGATACGTTTATAATCAGGTTTAAGCCATTATTTCTTTGAAACGAAATGACTAAATTAAGGGAATTAAAAGAAACGAAATACTCATAAAGACGGAAGTGGCTCACTAATCGATAGATAGATAGATCTCAGATACCGCTATATCCCATTGCCTTTATAATTATGCTCTTGATGATTCGAATCGCATGAGAAGGTCTCAAATTCCAGCAAGTTCTTCTTAAGTCTCTTTCATTCGAAATTTATGGCAAAAAATAATAAAGAAATTGCTGCAAACCCTACGGTATGCCAACTTCCTTCTTCGAGTTCTGTATTACCGGTATACGTTTTCAAGCGAGCCAAAAATTGTCAATTCAAACTCCCGTAGCTGTGCCTCTATAATCAATATGCAAACGCAAAGTCATAAATTCAAATTTTCTTCTCTCGAGAAAAGATGAAAGGATCCCCCAGTCGTAAACATCCTTTAAATTCATATACATAAAAAATATCCTTGTGGAAAATCATCAACTGTAAACCAAACGCGGAAATCCATATTTTTTCCGTTTCCTTTGCTTTCCCTTCCTTTCAATTTCTTTCATCTTTCAGCACACATTCTCCTTTCTCTCCCTTTCTTCTGTACAAATAGTCCTTAACCGCAAACCGATATGAAAGAAGGTAAATAGTAAAACCAGCAGGACAAATTCCGGCTACAATTGAAACGAATCGAATTCACGCGTATGTTATATGAAATATGGAAAGGAAAAAGAATAAAAATCGAAACCAACAAAATCCTCTTTCTCCCTTCTCTACGAAAGGAAAATAAAAAAATTGAAACCTTGATAGGCGGAAGGAATCGTAAAAAACAGAATCAAGGATATGATTACCATTTCATAACCAGCAGAACGATGAACTCAATGTGAGTGAATATGTGTATCCTTTTTTTCTCAGGACGAGATTGTGTAAGTTGTTTGCACATTTGATAGATTGGATTGAATATGCCAACTTCTATCCCAAGGACCTCCATTTACTCGAGCAAACAGACAAGTCTTGTTAAGTTGATGTCCAATTTATTGAGAATATGAACGTTTGATGGTCGATCAGTAAAAGAGGATTTTCGAAATTTTGATTGTAACGAAAAGATCAAAAGGATTCTCTTGAACTACAATTGATTTTCACTTGTAAGGATTAATAGATTCATGAAAGCGAAAACAATTTATCAACAACAGGCCTAGATGCATATATCAGTATACACACGTGCAAGAAAGTTGTTTGCATATTCTCTGCTAAAGGACTACACAAAATCAACATAAAATAAAAAATTTCAATCTAAAAGTCCCTAAAATGTTCTGAACCAAAAACCTGACGCCCCAAACTTACATTTCAAACATGAGTCCAAGGCATGTTATCCTTCGCCCATCTTCAGCACTTCATTTTCTTGACATTCGACATTTTTATTCCTCGGAGTATTCCGTGCCAATGATATCACTCACATATGTAGAGGCACTCTCTGTCAACCTGAATAACCACCCCTTGGATTATGCAATATTATGTCACATGTCGCAAATATTTCAGGGAGCCGAAAGGAAGCTGTCACCCGCGCGAACCCAGTTGCGTGGAAGCAAGGAAATGAAAAAACTTAGCTGGTCATCGTCATCCTAGAGAAACCTACTCTCTGACTTCATTGTATGTAAGTATAAAAGTTTTCGCTGGGGAGAATGTGAGTTTTGTTTTCATGTTTTTTTTTCCTATTTTCATAGTCCTTATTCCAAGGATATTATTATTTTTTTCCATCACACACCAAACAACACTTGCACTTGTGGGGGAGATTTTGTTAGTTGGTTGATTCTGGTGAGTGCAAGTGAAATGTTGATAAGTTTGCAAGGAATGGGGTGGAGAAGGGGGAAGGGCAGAAATGCGGTTGAAGTTTTGTGATATGATATGATGGCTGGTTAGCTGGTACTTGTGTCCTGTATGTGTGTTTTCATTTCTTCTATTTTTATGTTTTGTTTTCTTTATGTTTGGTGTCACAAAAATGTTTAACAATTTCCCGGGTTTATGAGTTTGTTTCTAGGGATTTCACTTGACATGAGTTGGTCTAAGTGTAGTGTGGAGAGTTGAATATGAAAGCATGGAAAGGACATCGTGAATGTAATAATGACATGATGACGAGACAGGAATGTCAAAGTACTTTAATTGGCTCAGTTAAATCCACAGAGAGTAGAAGAGCGAGAATTTTATTTTATTGGTAGCATAAAGTTCAAGTTTTATGGCAAGGCCTTGGGAGGAGAATATTAAGCGTAGGAAGTAATTTAGAATATGATGCTGAGCGCATGGAGAAGACACTTCATGGAGTAAGGGAAATCAGTTCAAGGCGTTGCTAAACAAGTTTATCTGGAGCAGCGATACAATATTTTTAAAGATTGATGTAATTTCTGTACGTAATTTTTATTTATTCGTTTCGATTATCGAATTATGCATTTATTAAGATCAATTTTTTCAGCGGTAATGGAAGTTATAAAACGCCTCGCGCATCTCACACCTATAGTAACTGACCCGGTAGTTAGGCTCGCTTACACAAAAAACTTTCTCCAGATCTTAATCAAGACTAAGACCCCCTCTGGAATAGCCGGAATATTGACGAATTCCTCTTAGTAGGTTATCTCAGGCTCGACTCCGGTCAATATTTCTTTGTATCTTGAAATTCGTGGATGCGAAATTTCTTTTGTATTGGATTCTTGTGCTGGGGAAAAGAATCCGCCCCACGACACCGTAATGCTAGCCTACCAGTGCATGCACGCGTCCTCAGACAAGGCCAATCTCGGCGAAACCCACCATCCTCTCTCGCCGAGGGAGCAGATCATCGCTGCGTTCCTGCACGGACCTATATGTCAACTCAATTTCACTACAAAGTGCTCGCACTATCCCTTTCATCTTTTCCTCTTCATGTATGCAATGTGTCCGTCGGGCACCTAGCTTCCACATAACCAGCTTGTAGCCAAGGCTTCACGGATCCTTATTCCCACTGTCCATTAGATCTTGCTAGCAGCGAGCCTTGCTGCTTTTAATCAATTTGCGAAGGCATTTCCTGGCCGACTTATATGCTGCTATCCGGTTGCATGCCTCGTCGCGGTTCCGTACTTGTTGAGCCTCACGCCGAAGCCTGTGACACTCCCTTTGCTTTTCAGTGATTTTAGCTCACCACCAGTGCACTGGAGGCTTGCCGTGCCGAAGTTTTCGACGGAGAATGAAATCGCTGCAAGCAGTCCTGATGATGCTCATAGTTAAGTCCACCGTGTCTTCCTCGGCCAGTTCTTATGTTTCCTGCAAATCATCCTACAGTGGAGCACCAGCCGTGAGCACCTCGACGAGCCTCTTGACGTCCATCCTTTCAATGTTCCACCCAATTGTAGAAAAACGAGAGTACGGACAACATTACGGATCGCATGCAAGACGTACTGGCGATCACTGACTGGGTAGCCCTCTAATACAGTCCAATTGTGTATCCTCCATACTAAGGACTCATATTTCTCTTGCACAGCCTAAAAGAGTGCACATTTGTCCAACATGTAAGGCTGGAAAATATATTTTACACGGCTTATGAACTGATCTGCCTTCAACGAATGCTCGGACGATAAATCGAGTTTGGGCAGACGTCAATTATACCCCGCACTCGTGGAATCCTGCGCAGTAGTACATTGCTCGTGTCACGGATACGGGCTGTTTGCGCCAAGACTCTTTTGTCCCGGACTTTGATTTTATTATTTTTATTTAATACATTCAGCAAAAAGCTCAAAATTCGCTAAAAATCTTTTGATAAACGTTCAACAGCTATGATACAGACCAACCAACAATTGAACAATGAATACACTTTTGTTTCAAAGTTTTGACAAATTAAAAAATGAATGAAAAATGGGTTACTCGATTGATTAAAATGAAAATGTGGTATTCGAAACTTAAAGTCCACAAGGGTCGTTCCGTTCTGTCAGACAATTCTCGCCAATACGGTCCCAAATTGTAATAAATGAGCAACTTCCATTCGCTGGAAGATAAGTTGAAAATACAGACCAGTATAAGGTCTGGTTGCTCAGCCTTGTGTTGGAGAGGCGTGCGCTATGGGAGCTAGCAGGCACATCAAGAGGAGCGCCGCAATGGACCTGCCGGTTCGCATCGATTGCCACCTTTTCGTCGAAATGTCGTCGCCGCTGATCTGCAATCCTTCCTTCGTCAAGTGGAGGAATTTTGCTTATGATGGTTCTTCGTTAGACTGTGCGTCGTCGAGTACTGGTAATGGGGCCAGTTTGTGTATTGGCCTTTTCAAAGTTCCGGAGGCGGTTTTGACATCAGTGACTCGTACGAAGCCGATGGGATGTTATCTTCCCTTATGATGACCACTGTTCCCGGGATTGAATTGGGGTGTGACTGTCTCCACTTGACACGATGCTGCAACTGTGCCATGTACTCGTGCGACCATCGTCTCCAGAATTCGAGTTTGAGGTGATTGATTAGCTTCCACTGGGCATGGAGACCTCCGGTGACTGGCTCTGCGTGACCATCCACCATGGCTGTGAGGAGATCTCCGATGAGAAAGTGTGCTGGAGTTAAGGCTGCCAAATCATTGGGATTGTTTGACATCGGAGTCAGTGGTCTAGAATTGAGGATAGCCTCCACCTCAACCACCAAGGTATGCAGCTCCTCGTAGGTGAGAGCCGTCGACGGAACGCCTCGACGGATCAAATTTTTGGCTGATTTGACCGCCGCCTCTCACAAGCTACCAAAATGAGGTGTGCGTTGAGGGATGAAATGCAAATCGATTCCCCGGCTGACGCGCTTCTTTGGAATATAATGAGGACGACAATTCTGATAGCTAGTTCTGAGCTCCCACAAAGTTGATGGCGTTGCCGCGAAATAGGTTTCGGCAGTGTCCTCGTCGTTCAATGAAACTTTTGAGAGCACAGAGGAATGCCTCTGTGCTTAGATCGCTGACTAGCTCCAGATGGACGGCCTTTGTAGCGAAAAAGCAAAATATGGCTAGGTACCCATTTTGCAGTCGAGTACCTCTACCTCGGTAATGGCCCACAGAAATCCACGCTGAAGTTGATGAACGGACGAGCTGGCTGAATACGTGCACTCAGCAGGTTTCCCATGACTTGTGAAAACAGCTTAGGCTTGACTCGGGTGCACCACATGCACCGTCGAACGATCGATCTCGGGAGTTGTTTTCCTCGAATTGGCCAGAACCGTTGTCTAGTGGTAGCGAGCAGTGTTTGCGCACCTAGATGGCAGTGGCGCGATGGCTGTCCATCATCCGCAGTCTAGTGAACGGATGTTTGAACGGTAATAAAATGGGATGTTTGGCGTTGAACGTGATCTTGGCAACCTCCAGCCTCCCACCGACACGCATTATACCCTCTGGATCCACCAAAGAACTGTGCTTAGAGACTGGCCTCCCCGGCTGATATCCAAAAGTTCGCGGTTAAAAGTTTGTGATTGTACATACATTACGACGATCTCCAGGGCTGTGGATAGTTCATCACTCGAGGGTGCTTGATTTGTCAGTTGAGATTGCTTGACTGCCGGCTTGAGATCACAGATAAACCGCATCATGTAGGCCACTATGCGCTGCAGCCTCTTGAAAGAGTTGCCTTGTTGGATTTGCTGAATGAAGTGTGTTTCAGGAGCCTCTGCCGCTACCATAGCGGTCTTAGTCCGTTTCGTCTCAAAGTCGCAAGGGTCCCCACTCCGATACTCGGAAGGCTAACTGATTCTGCCTGGACAAAAATGGTGGTCCCTGCAACCACATACTACTTCGGCTCAATGCAGCCGGCACCATCCCACGCGACAGGATGTCAGCTGGGTTGTCTTCAGACGCTACGTGTCGCCATCGGTCCGGCCTTGAAAGGGTTTGTATGGCCGAGACCCGGTTTGCCACAAAGGTATTGTACGATGATGCAGTAGAGTTGATCCGCGCCAAGGCGATCCCGGCATCGGCCCAGAATACCTGGAAAAAACCCCACAGATTGAGCGCTGTCTTAGCTCGTTTTGTGAGCTCAGCGCCTAGTTTCGCCGCGCACAACTCCAGGCGCGGAACAGTAAGTGTCTTGATCGGGCCACTCTTGACTTGGCGCACAGCAGTCTGACGATGACTTGACCGCTCCTCAGGGTTGACCGCATGTATATCGCTGTGCCATATGCCTTCTCGAAGGCATCGCAGGAGGTGTGCAACTGTACTTGCACGGGTTTCTCGTCTGTACTGATGTGACGAGAAAATCAGGTCTGCTGCATTGATGGCAGATCACTGAGGAAATCGGACCACTGGGTATGGGTCCCCACTGGTAATGCTGCATTCCAGTCCAATTTCAATCGCCATAATTTCTGCAGGAATAGCTTGGCTGCTACTATCACAGGAGCCAGAATGCCCAATGGATCGAACAATCTGGCTATATAAGATGCCATCGTCCTCTTGGAGGACTTGGCATCGGTTGGATCCAGGTTAATCTGTATCTGGAACTCATCAGTCTTCGGACGCCAGACTCCTTACGTCTTAATATAGTACTTGTGTAAACTACTGAAGTCCAGGTGGACCAATTGGTCCTCAGGTTTAATCTGCTTTAAACAATAGTGGATGGTTGGCACACCATTTGCGCAATTGCATACCTGTGCTCGAGAGTATGGTGCATAGCTCCGCCTATTTGCGAAGTGCCTCTTCTAAGCTGTCTGTCCCGGTCATGACGTCGTCGATATAGCAATCCTTCTCCAACGCGCTGCTGCCCAGGGGACCTTTCTGCTGGTTCTCTTGTGCTAGAACTTGCAGACATTTTGTAGCTAGATACGAGGCACATGTCGTGCCGTAGGTTACTGTTTTCAACTGATATTATCGCACTGGTTGCGTTGAACCATTTCTCCAAATTAGGCCATGGTACCGACGGTCTTCAGGATGGCGCATTATCTGCCGATACACCTTCTTGATGTCGGCGGTGTATACAAAGCAAGGCATTCTGAAACGCAGGAGTATCGCAAAAAAGTCATCCTGGATAGTAAGCCCTGTATGAAGGACATCATTTAATGAAACGTTTGTGTTCGTCTTACTGGATGCATCGAAAACCACCCGCAGCTTGATTGTGTTGCTGTCAGGCTTCAGGGCACAATGATGTGGAAGCAAGTATCGTTATTCCTCCCGCAGCTGTGACGTCGCCTCCTCCATATGCCCAAGCCGAATATACTCCTCCATGAAGTCCTCATATGGAAGTCTTAGATAAGGGTTCCTCTCCAGCCAATGTTCCAAGGCAATGAATCTGCGAGTGGCCATCGCTTGGGCTGTGCTCAGAAGTACATGTCCTTGGGGTCAGGGCTCCATCAGAGTCGTTAAAGTGAGCGATGGTAGTTCTGCATTTGTTTGCGGTTTCGAGTCTTGTTTTGGCGTTGTCGAGGAAATCATATGGATCTGTTTGGGCTTGTTGTCTCCAACCAGATGTAGCAGGGTGTTGTGATTCTTGGAACACTGCTTCTGGCCGCGCAGCTGGAATCCTGATGTCCTTCTCGAAGGCAATTCACGCACGGCTTCTTAGCGCGTACGAAACTTAGTCTTATTGCAGCAGTGATCCTGAGGAAATCCGAGCACTAGTAAAGCGGGTGATCCTGCTCAGACATTAAGCACCGAGAAGCTGTCGTGGCGGTCACGGTCGACTTGGTGGCTTTCCTACGGTTGATCTCCGGTTCCTTTGTTTTATGGGCGGTGTCTTGAGGGCTTGGAAATGCGTTTCCATGAAGTCCAACATACTCTTCAAGAGTAGTAGCTCGTGCGGGTTGGATAACGATTGTTCATATAATGCGTGCGTCACTGGATCCAATTTTCGGATTAGCACATGTAGCAGCACCGGATCCCAGTCCCTTGTGGACACATGCAGGTTCTCCAGGCCTCTCTTGTGTGGTGTCATGTAAAGCCTTTATTGCTGCCACTGATGGCCTTTCATTAGCATGAGATGGCTGACTCATCAATTTGTTGATGAGCGTCGCTACCAATAGTCGCCGGCTGTCGTACCTTTCCTTAAAGGTTTTCCAAGGATGCTCGTAGTTGTCTTCCGACAAAGTAAAATTCCGAATCAAAAGCTCCGCTTCTCCGGTGAGATCGGCCTTGAGGTACCATAGCAGGAACAAGTCGAGGAATTGTTGCCAATGTAAATAGTTCTCATCGAGGGTGTTCAGTTTTATTTTCGGCAGGGACATGGTAAGAGGAGTCACAAGCAGAGTCGTTGAGGCAGATGTGGCGCTGAGTTCATCCATTTTCGATTCCAGACGTATGACCCAATCTTGGGTAAGCTCTTCCAAATGAGTGTGCTGTTGCACGTTAAAACCATACGCTTCAGGATCGTCATGGAGCTCAACGTCCTGCTGGTGATACTCATAGAGCTGTTGCCAATCTCGTTCGAGGGTCTCGAGTTTACTCCTGCACCAGGTCCGAGTGATCTCCCTCTGGTCCAAACGGTCGATGATCCTCCTCAACGAGCCTGCCATAACTTTGTAGCGAAGCAGCATCCTGACTTCACTAGCATCTCTTGGTGCTGAGGCTTCTGCAGTGTAGTCTTTGTCCTCGCTATCTTGAATTTCGAGCCCTTTTGGTAACTGTTCCCCGGTTGGCGTGTCCACGTGTGTTTTGGCGCGCATTTGACCGCGAAAGTGCTGCTGGTAACGGAGGCAGTTGCCTTTGGTAGTGTCGTATATATGTTGAGTAAAATACTCGGGTGTGACTATTGCCTAGTTCAAAATCCTCCCACGCGGCCTACAGTCGCCGGAGTCGCTCCGCATAATACCCGGCCTCCTGCTTCCTTGAGGGCGAATCCTTATTGTAGTTTGAAATGACGCCTTCGACGATTCGAGTCGATCCTTTTAGGTCCTCGATCAAGCGATCCACATTCGCCAGCGCGTAGAAAGTCGGAAAGCGGCCGAAAACAGAAAGCGTGGATACACCACAACACTACCCAAAACACCACACAGCACTTCAAGACCTGTTCACCGGGGTAAAACAATTATTTAGTTATATACGGCAAATAAATACCAAGTGTATCCCGCCGGGGCCTCCAAATGTTTGCGCCGGGGCTCTTTTGCCCCGAACTTTGATTTTATTATTTATATTTAATACATTCAGCAAAAAGGTCAAAATTCTTAAAAATATTTTAATAAACGTTCAGCAGCTACGATACAGACCAACCAACAATTGAATAATGAATAAACTTTTATTTCAAAACTTTGACAAATTAAAAAATGAATGGAAAATGAGTTAGTCGATTGATTAAAATGAAAATGTTGTATTCGGAATTTAAAGTATTTTCGCTTTGTGCCAAATTTAATTTGAATTTGGTGAATTGAATAAAAACTATCGATCAATTGATAAATCAATCAATTAAATCGAATTAATTACGAATGAGATAATTAGTACAGTGCAAATTAACCTTAAATAACTATGTTAGATGACTGAAGCGTTGATGTTGCCCGATCAGGCCGTAATGGGCCCTCAGGGGCGTGAGGAACTCAACCCGGGCTTTTGACGATTTGGAACTGCTTCATTGACTGTTTTTGTAGGCAATTACCCGTGTAAATTTGGGGGCATATCAAACGTCGTCATAGCGAATGTCTGCATCGCTCCAGCAACACTCACATCATGCATTGGCAAATTTCTGCGTAATTTTGGTAGTATGTCAGTCGTCGCCGCAAAGAATGTTGGCATCACTCCAGCAGCGCTTGCATCATACGTCATAAAATTTCCATATAAATTCGGTGGTGGAGTGGTCCCGTGTGAAAAGTTCATGTATACCATGTGACGGGACACACACAGTAGGTGATGACATGAACACGTATATAGATCACACCGGAGGCAATTAATATGTAGAAGATGGCGACAAAGTCGTACCTGCATGTATCGTCATTGGCGAAATCCTGGCCACCAACTCTAGCGATATCGATCCTAAGCTAACCAACAGATCTGGCCGCGTTGGGGCTGACTCACCAAATGATGGTGTGGATATATACCCGTTCGAATCTGAGTGTGGTGTACACTGCGTGACGTTTGGCAACGCGGATAAGTTACCGAGTCCAACCGGCGTTAGCCGTTTTTGGTGAACTTGTCGTGAGCACATTATGGCGACCCTTGTTGCGATATCGATTTCGATAGCATGACGTGCAAACATCGAAAAACCATTTACCACTACGAAAAACCATGTACACCTTAAGCTAATCAATGGACATGAAAATGTAGATCTAATTTTGATTCGAGTTTTTTGATTAAAAAAAAATTGTGAAGAAAAAACCGAAAACCCAGTTCTTCCAAATACCAGTTTTTAGGCTGTAAAAAAATCGCCCGGTTAAACCGAAGATGAAAAAACTGCCATTCCTATTGCCAATACTTCCTCACACAGGTCCGAAAGCCGATGCATGACGTCACAATTCGCACCAGGATTTTAAACCTCTTGACTTGTTATTTTAGACCAATTGTACAGCTTTTGGCAGTTCCTACAGTAACGTCATGTACGGTAATTGCTCTCCTTTTTGGGCTGAGTAAGCAGGCGTTGCTATTATCCATTGTTTAGGTCTACATTTTGTAACTCGTGTGTGAGCGCAGGGAATTACAAATTAAAATGTGCTGACCCGTAAAAGCAATTAAATTTTCTCAAGATTCAAAACAGTATACGAGTACATATTGGATCACAATTTGAATTGGAAGTTCATTATCAACAATGGATCTTAAGTTACATTGAACGTAAATTTGCTGATAAAGTGTGTATGAATAAATGCAGCAATGTGTACAGAATTTTATGTTAGGATCAAACAAAGGTATCGATTATAATTTAATATTAGGGTCGAGCACGGATATCGAACGTTAAATAATCAATTTTATTCCTCCCCCCGCTGAACAATGCTTCAACCTTCCAAATCAGTTGCTATGGTAAATGCCGGTACGGCTCGAGTTCGAGGACGTGGTTTAGGAGGTGTCGTCTGAATGTTCGTCTGTTTACGTTTCCACACCCAAAAGCATATCAGTAGAATCATGCCACCTAGCGTGATGTAACCTACGATAGTGATGCACATCCTTGAAGTTGAATGTATCTGTCGAAACTTGTTGTTGTTGCTGAATATCTTCACGGAGTTTGGTCAAGTTTTGCTGGAGTGTTTCTTAAGCTATTGTGTTTATTGTATTATTTGCGATCATGTTTGGAAGTATGGCTGTGACATTCCTCATGGGTGTGAATGACGCGTTAAGTTGGTTATGGTAGATTTGATGACCCTGGATGCTTACAGTATCCTCTCTGATCGTGCAGTCAGGTGGCAATCGAATTACTCCGCTTCCCTTCAGTTTCTCATGAATTGTCGTGGCTCTGCAGGTAATGATAATTTCTCTCTGATGCCTTTCAAAGAAAAGCCATTGATTTGGATATTTCAATTGGTTCCAACTTGGAGGATCGATTAACGGAGATAACCTGCAAATTTGTTTGAATATTGCATGGTTAATGAAGCTAAACTCACATTCATTAACGTACGATCCGACTCGATAAATTGGATGACTTTGTCTACAAATGTGGTGCAGTAAATGAGTTTGGAAACAATTCTCAAACTCCCGTTCCAGGATGGGATAGTATCGGTCTCGATTTAAAGAAACAATCAAATACTGCAGTGTGGTTTGAATGGATGCAACAGACTCATTGACGATTATAGGTACTGGAGTCATGTGGAACAACTCGAAACCTTCATTAGATATCAATGGAAGTTTTAATCGGAAAATTATGTAATTGTCCACTATAACGCCTTCAACAATTAGGGCTCGAAACAATTTGATCATCTCAGGTGGTTTAATTGGTAGACGCAAATACGGAGGAAGCTCGTCCTTGATGAAGCTCAGCTCTTGTCGAAGTTGATCGGGCCCTAGTAATTGGGTATTCAACTTCCCACGATGAGCATCCATCAATACACTGATAAGACTGAACTGCACCTTTTGGTAGTTGTTTAGGACTAGTAATAACAGAAATGCCGCCGATGTGAATCCCTGCATCGGCTTCCTGTTCCCATAGGTCCCTAGTTAGACTGTTCATTCTTCCAGTAACTTGATCGAATACCAGCTGAAGTCCTTGTAGCGTTTTATGGGTAGATCGATCTAAATTGATCATCGAATTTTCTGTTGAATCTAAGATTGAGGTCTGATTTCGATTCAGGGACAGAAGATGCTCGTCGTTAGCTTGCAACTCTTTGATAGTAGCTGTCATATCCTTCGCATATTCTGAATCCAGAACGCCAAAGAAAGAGTTTACTATGTTCCCCACTATATTTATTGCCCCTCTCTTCTTTCGTAGAGGGCCTTGTCTGATGGTGGCGGCGAAGTAACTCATTATTAGCTGCTACTCGTTTGTCACTTAACGCATGGGCCAACTGTTCATTTGTATCGGTGCAAGACTGGCGGTTTGTTAATTTCCCGTAAGTGAAGAGCTCCCTCCTGCATGAGACCAAATTCCTGCCAATAGCTAGTCAGATTGTAGTACACCATCAAATTCCATTCACTTTGAATTAGTCCGGTTGATCCCAGGTTTTCGAGATACAAACCAGGCGGAATGGAAAATCTTTGTATCACGACTCGGGATCCCAATATGGGAAGAATCAGACTTGTCCATAGAAGCAAATTCAAAGGCGAGCACGATCTTTTTGGGCCTTTTGACGATTTGGGATTCGTTATGCCACTGGGGCCAGCGACGGGCTTATTTTGGCGTTTTTCGTGACTTGATTGGGGTATCGTCTCTGTAGTTGACGTTGTTGGGATGACTGAGGGTTGTTACTCTCTTGGCTCTACATTAGCTCTTCCACTGGCAGGGTGCCAGTTTGTACACACTTCTTCTCAGGACTCCGGAGGATGTTTTGAGGTCCACCACTCTAACAAGGTTATCAGGACCCCGAATGCAATGGATGATATGTCCTAGGGGCCATAATAAACCTGGCATGTTGTCTTCCTTGATGGCTTCCATGCATACTTGCTTCCATTTGTGTCGCTGTTGCAGTTCTGCTAAATATTCGGACGCCCATGGCTGCCAGAACTTGTTTTTAATGTCATTGATTTCCTACCATATTTTCAGCAGGCTCATAGAACTTGGTTGTGCATCTGGGTCCACTATAGAAGTGTCCCGGTGTTAATGTTGCTAGATCGTTTGCATCCGAAGACATTGCCTAGAGCGGTCTTGAACTCAATATGGCCTCTATCTCTACAATTATGGTTTCTAGCTGATCATATATGAGGGACGCTGGAGCTACCTCCCTAAGTAGGAAATGCTTAGCCGACTTCACTGCAGCCTCCCACAGGCCACCAAAGTAGGGATATCTTGGCGTCATGAATTTGAAGTCGATGCCGTTCTGGGTACAAAATCCAATCAACCTTTGTTGGGTAACCTCAGAAGATATGTTCTCTTTCAGTTCAGCTAGTTGGTTCCTGGCACCAACAAACTTCGTGGCATTGTCTCAATACGGTTGTCTACAGTGTCCCCTCCGGCGAACAAATCTTTTAAGGGTATTGATAAATGCTTTTGTAGTTAAATCGGGTACGAGTTCCAAGTGCGTTGCGTTTGTGGCGAAACAATAAAATACCGCCAATTAGAACTTTTGAGGTCGCTTGCCTCGAATCTTGAAGTGCACCCACAACGGTCCCGCAAAATAAACGCCTGGATTTAGAAAGGATCTGGCTGGTTGCACTCTATCGGCTGGCAAGTTACCCATAAGCTGTGACATTAACTTTGGCCTCGCACGACTACATCTAACACACTTCTGTTCGACGGATCTAGCAGCTGTTTTTCCGTTTATTAGCCAAAACCATTGGCTGGCTGCAGCCGGCAATGTCTGTGGACCGGTATGCAGATGGCGAACATGCAATTCCTCCAATATCAGCCTGGTGATGTAATGCGCATACGGAAGGATCGCCGGATGTCTTGCGTCATCGGAGAGATTCGAAGCCTCTAGTTTGCCGCCAACTCGAAGGACCCCATGTTCATCCAAAAATGGCCAGAGATCCCTTAGTGGACCCCTTTGGCCAACTTGTCTGGTAGTCTGCAATTGTTGGATAGATTCGCGGTACGCATCCGATTGAGCCTCATGTAGCATTACTCGAAGTGCGTTTCCCAATTGGTCAACCGTTAACGTGGAGGTTTTTTTTATCCTGTTGCCTGCTTGCGAAGGTTGTTTACAAACCGTAGGATGTATGCTTTTACCCGTTGAACTTGTCGAAATTAGTTACGATGATCTATTTGGTGTATGAAACTTGCCGCACTTTTTGCAACATTGAGGATAACCTTTACGTGTTTCTTTCCTAACTCAACATCGACAGTGGGATGCCCCTTTGGCCCGGCCGGCTCCGAATCATGAAGGAACATGGGTTTTTAAAACCATAAATTGCAATCCTTCAATCTTTCGGGGGCTACGCCTCTTGATGCAAGATCGGCTGAATTTTGTTTAGAGTCCACGTGCCGCCATTGATCAGTGTTTGCAATTTGCTGGATCTGTCACACGATTTGCAACGAACGTGTGATAGGATGATGCATCTGCATTTATCTAGTTCAAAATCATTTCGGACTCCGTCCAGAAAAAAACATTTAAGCCTTGTTCCGCACAAATCACGACTAAATCGATCTGCCAATCCTGCGGCTAGGCTTGCCGTGCAAAGTTCCAGTCTCGGAAGAGTGATCTTCTCAAAAGGGCCACTCTTGATTTTGCACACAATAGTCGTTCCATACATAGACCATCCATACTAGTTGCACGAATATACGCAACCACACCATAGGCTTGCTCTGACGCATCAGCAAATATGTGAAGCTGTGTGGTTTTCGGCTACCTATCGCCATAGATGTGGCGAGGAATTTTCTCACTGCTAGGCTCATCTAATCTTTCAGCATATCTTTTCCACTCTACAGTCAATTCCACTGGTACCGCAGCGTCCCAATTAATCTTGAGCATCAACAATTTTTGCAAAAAGATCTTTGCTGTCACTGTCAGCGGAGTTACCACGCCCAGTGGCTCAAAGAGCTGAGCTATATCCGCCAAGATAGATCTTTTTGTTAATTTTGTTGTCATTGTAGGGCCCTTGACCATGAGTACATCTTCCTTGGGGATCCATATCAACCCCAACGTCTTAATGTGGCCATCCCGTTCGTCTGCAATGTTCAGCTGAAGTGCAAAATTCTCTGCCGCAACCCTTTTTAACAATTGGGGGTGATTTGCACACCACTTTCTATGTTTAAATTCAGCCGGATCTAATATGGATAACAATTGTGATTGTTTTTCCAATGCTTCTGATAGACGATCGGCGCCTGTCATCAGGTCATCTATATAAAAATCTTCGGTTAAGGATCGGGCCCCAAGTGGGTACTCCCTCATAGTCTGAAATCCTAGTTGCTGAAGGCATTTAATTGCCAAATATGGTGCTGATGACGTTCCATATGTAACTGTGTTCAATTGGTAACATCTTATATTTTCACTGGGCTTATATCTACACACAATTAGCTGATAATTACGATCTGGTTCAGCTACAAACACTTGGTGATCCATTTCCTCTATATCTGTCGTAAACACATATCGAGGGAAACGGAATCGTAGCAAGATGGTAAAAATTTCCGGCTGAATGGTAGGCCCAATATGCAGTAGTTCATTCAAACTCACCCCTGAAGTGGTTTTAGCCGACGCATCAAAGACCACCCTTGATTTGGTTGAGGTGCTATCCGGCTTGAAAACGCAATGGTGTAGAAGGAAGTAATGCGGTGATAGGATATAGTTAAAGTTGACTTACGCATGTGTCCCAGGTCCTCGTACTCCCGCATAAAGGCGTGATATTGATCATGCAGTGGTTAATTTTTGATAGCTTCCGTTCGACTTGGAGCAGGCATGCAACAGCTGTGACATACGAGCCCCCCAAATTTTCAACACTGTCATGGAATGGAAGCCTCACCTCAAAATGCCCATCAGCAGTTCGTTTTAGGCCCTTCGCAAATTCGTTTTCACACTTTATTTCTTGTGATCTCATGAAGGGTGCTCTTGCATCGATTTCTTCCAATTTCCAGAACAACTCCATTCTTTCGCTTAGTTCATCGTCCTTGGCGTTAAAAATGCCACACAGAGGAATCGATTGGTTTGTGACTGTTAATCGGCCAGCCACGACCCATCCAAAAATGGTGTTTTGTAAACACAGCAGAATGGGTGCTAATTTGATCTGTTCATCAGCGAGGATTTCATAAAAGACACCCGAGCCAAGTAGCAGGTCAAGTCGGCCTGGTTTATGAAACTCGGGATCTGCTAAGTCGATATTCCTTTGTATGGCCCATGAGGTTGTGTGTAGTTCCAAAGCAGGTTGGCTTGATGTTATTTGCTTCAAGACGATTGCGTTAAGCTCACATTGGAATGACGTAACCCGGAACTGCAGTACGAGCTCTGCCATGAGTTGTGCTTGTTGTGACACACAACCAAGGCCTTTATGCTCAACACCTTCCAATCCAAGCTTCTTGATCGCTTCGCTTGTTATTATGCTGAGCTGTGAACCGTTGTCAAGTATCGCTCGAAGCCTCCTTAATTGTCCATATTGATCAATTATGTGGACTATCGCCGTACCCAGCATCACGAATGAGTAATTATGTGTAGCTTTTTCCGTGGGCAAGGGAATGCATGGTGGAATCCCGTTAGCTTTAATCACTTGGTTGGATGAACTCTTGCTTGCCACTGAAGGACTCGTAGTGGGATTTACTGCAACTTTACCTTCTGAATGTAATAAGGTATGGTGCTTCTTTTTGCATTTATGGCAAGTTCCTGCACTGCAATCAGGCGTTCGATACTCCTCTCTCAAACAATTAAAGCAGAGTTTAAGATGTCTGGCCTTCTCAGTGCGAGCTTGGTGGGATAATCTCCCAAAGGCTTCACAGGCGTAAATATGGTGATTTCCATCGTAGTTTCTGCACTTCACTGAGTATTCACTTGCCGATATCAGAGCCGACGTTCGATGAGAAGCCGGTTTCGTTTGTCCAGGCCTCTTTTCGGCACACATTGCTTCCAAGGCCAGGAATCGACGCTCAAGGAAGGACAGAAAAGCGTCTACACTCTGTAGTTCATGAGGAGCCTTCAACGGCTGCTCATAGAGAACGTGTGTAATCTTGTCCAATTTCGCCACCAGTATTTGTAGCAGGATTGGGTCCTAATTTTCTATGTCGATTCCATGGTTCTTTAACCTTACCAGGCACCTCCTTGTTACGTCATGGAGTCTTTTCAGGGTGCTAGCTGATTCGGTTGTTGCAGGCGCACATTAATGGATCTAATAGTACAGACACTATTAGCCTCTTGTTGCTGTAGCGACTTTTTAGAATTTCCGACGCAGTTTCGTAGGTGTCTTCCCCGATTGGCAGGTGACGCAGTAGTCGTTCTGGCTCACGCTTGAGACTGCCTTTGAGATACCACATCTTTTGTTAAGCCCCAAGGTTCTGCGAGTGTATGATCTGACGAAAAAGTTCAATTGGTAACATCTTATATTAGTCTCCATCAAAAATTGGAATCTTCGTATCTGGCAACTTGACAGCAGACGGTTTGAATTCTACCACCGGACTCGCGACAATCTTTTCCTGGCAGGCACCTAAAAACACTAAAGCGTCCTTCACACGGTCCTCCATAGTATAATACTCCTTGTCATTGTAGTTCAACGCAGCCGGATCACTCGAACTCTGCCAGATTTCTTAATGAAGTCTTCGCATTTCTCCCCAGTAGTTGGAGATTAGAGTGTTTTTTTCGAGTAGAAGCCCTTTGGTTTAGCTTGTGAAATAAGGTTGATCTGGCCAATGCTCGGCTGCTTCACAAACTTCAACGTTCGTTTTCTTGAAGGACATCTACAATTCCTCTACTTTGTTCCTTCGCGAGATCAAGTATTCGAAGGTTTTTCGTGCAGCAGAATCCTTTTTTGTAATTGGCGAAACAGTGCTATAACTCCTGACTTGTAGCATCTTGCTGCTTCGTCAGCTCGTTCAAGTTGTCACGAATCGCTTCCATCGTTCAGGCGAAATCGAATAGCGTTCACGGATTCCAAACTTCACAGGATAGATCGCAAGAATGCTCCAAGGATGCTGAGTTGCGAATAGCTGTAGCCGTTGATCACGTCAGGGTCACCAGAAATTTCACTTTCCTGTCGTTGACCAAGTACTAAACCCGATCTGTTTTTCGTTGATACCTCAGTGCTACACTGATGTATCTTCTATGTGTCGACGTCCTTCACAACTAATCCAACTGGTCCATTTCTTTCACTTCAAAATGTCCTTTACAATTTATACTTCATTGAATTTTCACTTTCCTAAAAGTTTTCACCGATGAATCTTTCGTTGCAAACCGACCAATATACTAGTGTGTCCAAAAAATAAGGTGACATTTGAGTTTAAACTGCGCGCGTCGAAGGATTTGGAGAATAATTTTTGCTTAGGTTGGTAGTACTGTCAATGACATTTATGTTAAATTTACATGTCAAAATATTCATTAGTGTTTGAGATACGCGTCGTTTTGTGAGCTGCTAAAAGTGAGTTTTTCGTTTTTTGCGATATCAAAATTTGTTGTCTTCTCTTCTTCGATTATCGTGGTGTTATGCATTATGAATTCCTTCCGCCGGACCAAACAGTCAACAAGGAATATTATTTGAACGTTATGTCTCGTTTGCGTAACGCTATTCGCCTAAAAAGGCCCGAATTGTGGAAAGACAATCCTTGGTTTTTACACCACGATAATGCACCATCCTGATCATTTCGCCAAAAACTCAACCCATATCGTTCCGCAACCGCCGTATTTACCTGATCTGGCGCCGTGCGACTTCTGGCTGTTCAGCAAGCGCAAAAGACCCTTCCGGGGACACCGTTTGTTGTCATAATGCACAACACCACGATAATCGAAGAAGAGAAGACAAAAAATTTTGACATCGCAAAAAACGAAAAACTCACTTTTAGCAGCTCATAAAACGACGCGTATCTCAAACACTAATGAATATTTTGACATGTAAATTTGACAAAGATGTCACTGACAGTACTACCAACCTAAAAAAAAATTATTCTCCAAATCCTTCGACGCGCGCAGTTTAAATTCAAATGTGACGTTATTTTTTGGACACAGTAGTACATCTAAACCATTCCATCCCTATTGCTATATCTCATTACTAATCCAGCGTACGAAAGCACTCCTGTAGTTGCTCTACGAGTAAATTTTGCAGAACGTCCAGTACACAAACTATATCCCCCTTGAAAAAGGATATGAGACAACCTCCTCTAAATCCATCTTGTATTCTACTCGGATTGAAAAAGTCACTAATTAAATTTCACATAAATCAAATGAACGGATTTCAACTTCCGTGCAACTTTTCCGTTCCGGACTTGGGGATTTTCCAGAGATCAAGTATAAATGCCAATGCACACGGTACGTCCTGCAAAGTTATACTATGAAAATAGAAGGGGAGGTAAGATTCAGTTAATGTAACTTTCCCACTTTTTCTCAGGTACTCGAGCACATTTATAAAGTTTGGATGCATTAATAGTTAAGTCAAATAGTTATTTAGTTCATTTGAGTTGCTTTATTTTAATTGATCCTTCCAGAATAGCAGAAGGAGAAGGATATTCTAGGGAAATTTTTAGTAGAAGTAACGCGTGAAGTTATGGTTGGGAATTTTGTTAATTAGTTTAAGTTGACTCTTAGGACTGTCGTAGGATAGAGGATTAAAGACAAAAATATATATCCTTCACGAATTCTCCCGGCAAACTCTACCTATAGTTTAGAGTATGCAATTACAAACGCCAAGAAAAACGTTGAATATGTTGAGTATTCATCACGAAAAAAACGATGGTTTCAGGTTGAAGTCACCGAAAATATAAGGAGAAACTTTTTAGTCCTGCAATACGAGAATTTCCTGAATGAATTATTATTTTGTGTGGGAAGTGCTCAGTACACTCTAATTTTCTCGGTATATTTCCAACAGCTTCCTGTTGAAAAATTCACTGAACTGTTTTTCAGCCAGGGTAAAAAAACACTATGACCCTAAATCCTTAATGTAGTCTTCTTGAGCGTGAGGTAAGTTTAGAGAGTAAAGGATTGCCGCAAAAGGATTTTAAATAGCAAGTATATGTAATTTACACTACGAGAGAAGGTACATTAAAGCTGAAGGGACAACAAATGAAGATTTAATCGGGGTCATACCACCGACGTACCAGATGTGCTGAAATTCACGTCCGTTAATTATTTTGTGAAGTGCAAGTTGGTTCAGTCCCATACGTTCTGAGAGGGTTGTAGAACGACGTTTGCTGAACAATTTGTATGGTAGTTTAAATGGGTTTCTAGCTAAGTACTCATTATTTTTGCTTCGAAGGAGGGTTAGGAAACATTAGCTGAGTTTTTTGTTTAGGCATTTCGCAAATTTAGCATATTTTGAGCAAGAGTAAGCTGACCTATTTTTCAAAGGCGCTACTGAGTTCTATTATTTGTTTAGCATTGAGCTTCAATACAATATCTTCCGCTGACATATCACAACATAATATAGTTCTCTATTTTCAGTTTCCACACATCTTCGTAGACGATATCGTAAAATTAAGTTTTGGGTGGGAATTTCACTCAACGCTGATAAAATCATCAAGATGTTGCTAATGTCAACCACTCAAAAAGCAAAAATCATAATACTCCAGCGAATGTCGCACAGGCACTTAAAACTTTTATCCAAAGTAATAATTACCACCATGCTTTGAATATTACGAGCATTATTAACCACATAATTGCACAAAAGATTCTCTAGGTTTGCAAGTAAACCCTGCAACAGACATCTTTGCTGAAGGACTTACCACAAGAACTAGGCGGAGAAAAAAAATCAATTCAATTACGAAAAGATGCCCTATAACGACTTAAATTAACCAATTTGTAAAGGTTTCCTTATTTTCCCCGTTTTTTCGGTCTCCAACATTAATTAGTCGAGGATATTTTTCGCGCCTTTTATGCAGACAAGTTAAGAAGCTTTCTATCTGCTTACCCTTAACTTGCTCATAGTTTTACAACGCGTTATGCTGTAAGAGTTGTAACGTTGTTGTAGTTGTTTCAATAGTCTAGTCTAGCTTGTTTTCTTCACTCTCGTATACTTACGTCCCTATGATCCTTTCAACGCGCGAAAGACACGACATCACTTTCACAAGCAAGTTTTAATTCGTTTGCTAAACAAAATAATCCTTGGGACTTGAATGAATGTTGAATGGGAGCTCGGTCTATGCCATCCTTGCCTATCTTTTATATAGTTAGGTAAACTTTGAAACGAAGAAGTTTCGCGTTGGTGAAAGAAAGGATCCATCATCTAGTTGGGACGGATACGTAGGTAAGGTGGGGAGAATCTAGTTGAAGTCATTTAATTATAGTGCAAGGAAAATGTAAGATTTCAAACTTTATTTGGTTTTACGTCGCGTTGTTTGTGCTACAACCATAGAAGATATGAATAAATGGAGCAAGCTTGTCGGACAAGAGCTTATTTTGATTTGTGATCTTAGGCTTGGTTGTAATTGAACGTAGCCGTTATTGGCATAATTTGTAGATGGTTACATGTTGATTCAAAATTCGATATGAGGATTAACAACGAGATGCAATGGCTTGAGCACTCGCCCCCTGTGACAAACACTAATAGAATGTTTAATGGAAAGCAATGTAAGAATTTTTTTCTGTTTAGCAGACGATTAGGCCATAGTCATACGATAAAACGTTTTACTGACCATGCAATTGCTGTTGCCACTAACGAATTGACTATCTGCCCTGTATAAAAATTTTCTTTAAGAACTAACAAATTCTTGTATTTAACGCAATTGAAGCCGCAACTAAATTCAGGTTTTTATGCAGAACTACATGACGAACGCTGAAAAGAGACTACAATCTTGCAAATGGAGACTATAGTTATTAAATATGTACTTTGTTCAGAAATATTTGTGAGGAAGTTAAAGAATACACAAGCAAATAATTGCTGTTAAGAGCACTGTGGGCTCATTCGATCGAACGGCCATGGAAATTTGTAGCAACTTTCTGCAGGTGCGACTATAAATGTACAACCTCCAAAACGATGCAGTTGAATAACATGCCCCGCTTTACGAAAAATACTTTTTTGATTTACAAACTAAAAAACTCTGCGATAGAATGTAAGGACTCCAATCCAATATCTGGACAGGGCTCCATGCGACTCAGCGATTAATAAACACTCAAGCATATCGTGGATCGATTGCGTTTTTTTATAATCACGAACTAGCAAATTGAATCATTTTTAAATATATTGTGCAAAATTTACAGCAGTAAGTGTGGAAAGAGCTTTAATAAAAATTTGATAATATTAACGTCATTCTTTACGCTGTGTTCACAACAATGTTTCTTTTCTTTTTCAGGTGAGTTAATTGAAATAACGTTTCTCGCTTATCACGCAGCTTATAGGTATGTATGTTAGTATTATATTTCTTACCTGATAAGAATTCGTACTGCACCGATAATGTACTCAAGAAAAATCAAACTGTAATGGTTTGTATGTCACCCAGACGTTATCCTCTATTTTTTTAAACGTTTTGGCTACAAAATTCAAAATACCAGGCTGTTTGTTCATGTGTAATAGCAAATTATCCCAAAAACTAGAAAAGCTTAAAAATGTGAAGTTGATTTATTTTTATTTTGTCAAGCAAGGCGTAATTACAAACGAAATACATATACATGAAATACAGAAGAAAAAAAACATACAAATTTAATTTAATCATTTATGAGGAAGGGGCGTTGAGGCCATTTAAAATTTGTTTCTTAAAATTGGATTTGGAGGTGATTGTGGAGTAATATACGCTAAACTTGTTGAATGCTTTACAGCATCTGTTAAGCGGCTCGTTGCTACCATAGTTGGTGTGGTGCATACGCAAGGTTAGCGTTGGTGTGTGTCTTGTGACTCTTATAGGATCATTCAAGTGATTCTTGTCTGACAAGGATGACGTTTGAATGTTACCTCTTAAAACGTCAAAAGGTACGCAGGCAGACAATGCAACTCTCCTGGAAGCCAGTGTAGTCAGGTTGATTAGTTGAAGTCTAACCTCATAAGAAGGAAGATAGTGGAAAAAGGTAGGATCATACAAGGATCTAACGGCGAAGAGCTAAAACTGTTTTTGCACTGACTTTAATCTACGGCTATGAATGTCGAATATGGAGTCCCAGACTGTGCAGCCGTTTTCAAGAAGTGGACGGAAAAGGGAGCTACACAAAGATTTAGTAGCCCCGATATTTCTGAACTCTTTTGCTCTACGTTTAATGAAACCTAGCATTTTGTAAGCTTTGCTCAGAATTTCATCCATCGACCAAGGTCGACAACTCTCTCTTGTTTGTTGTTAATGTCATAATCATGTAAGATGACGTTCTTTTTTCTTGCAAAACTTATTATCTGGCATTTTTTATATTGAGAGCAAGCTGGTTTCTTTCGAACCACTGTAGGAGAGCAGCTAATTTAGATTGGAGAAAAGATACATTGGATAAGGATTGTATGCAGTGATAAAGTTTGAGGTCGTCGGCGTAAAACAGGTGTGGAATATCAGACAGTACTGTAGAAAGATCAGCGATGAAAATATTAAAGAGAAGTGGATCAAGATGACTGTCTCGAGGTACTTCAGAGGTGACACTGAACTCACGAGACAACCGACCTTGAATCAACGCATTGTGTACGGTCTTTCAAATATGACTGAACCCAGTTGAGCAGCGAACCGTAGATGCCAAAAATGCGAAGTTTATTCACTAATATTTCATGGTTCACTCGATCGAACGCTTTACTGAAATCTGTGTATACAGCATCTATCTGGTAGCCTTGCTCCATGCTACTACAAAGAATGTCTGACGTCAACGGAATTAGATTAGTGGTGGTAGACCTATTTTTACGGAAGCCATGTTGCTGTTCATTCATATACGGTTCGATAATGGGGGAAATTTTACTGCAGATAATTTTTTCGAACAGTTTTGGCATAGTAGAAAGGATAGCAATACCCCTATAGTTCTCCACGTGACGCTTATCGCCTTTTTTGTGAATTGGTGATGATAGTTAGGGAATATACCAGATGTTAATGATTTATTAAAAATAAGGAAAAGAGGTCTAACCAATTCATCTTTGTAGAGAGATAGAAAGCAAGAAGAAATAAGGTCAAGGCCGGGTCCTTTAAGTGGATCAAGATCTTCAATAGCCTGAAGGATTTCATCTTCAGAAATGGTAATATTTCCAATGAAGGTCTTTGTGACCATTTCCAACGACTCTAAATGAGACAAAGTGACTGAATTAGAGTAAACATGCTGCAAATGACCAGCAAAGAATTCACAGATCTGCTGGGTACAGGATGAGACAAAGTCATTGTATGACACTAAAGAAGGAAAACCAGATGTTTTGCGCTTAGCGTTAACAAAGTCGAAGAATTTTTTGGGATTGGTAAAAGTTTCCTCTGCTTTGACGTGAGCGTAAGTTTGATAGGCCTCTTGCGATTTAATGTTGAATTCAAGTGCAAGGTCATTATACTTACGATGGGCTTACATATTTATCTTTTCTCAGGAACCTGTATAGTTTGTTTCTCTGGTTACGTAAATGTCTTAGATCACTCCCCAGCCATGGTTCTGAAATCTTATCTTTTTTCTTGATTTTCGGTACGAAAGGTTCAACGACGTCAAAGATTCTACGATAAAAGGTGGATAGAGCCCTATCGAAATCTAATGTTGACAGAGTACCATTCCAGTCGACACTGGATAGGAGACTATTAATGTTTCCATAATCGCCATTACGGAAATCATATACAATAGTTCTATTGTACGATATAGAATTGAGAGTATCAGGAGTGGATTAATCAACAGAAAAAGCTGAGTGATGACTCGTGTTAGAAAACTGATTCTCATTGTCATCAGTTAAATTGGCCACTGCTTCGTCGTACGCATTAGAAAAAATAAGGTCTAGCCACATACCGTTCTGGTTGGGGGCAGGAGCTATCTGCTGCAAATCGTTACTATAGAAGATGCTCATTAAGTTGAAATCGTTACAATTAAGGAGATTCAGCGGAAGGAGTCGACCGTCATCTTTGTCGATCACAAATTTTATATTAGGTCTATTAAAATCACCAGTAATGATAACTTTATCGTCTTCATTTGTCATTGTAGTGATATCATTAATAATTTCACAGACATTGCCGTAGACAGTATCGTTCGATTTTGGGGGGGGACATAAAACACGCCATTAAACAAATTAGATTTTTGCATTTTTATTTTGACCACTTTATGCTAGAATAAATTATGCGGCGTGCAGTTAACTGGCTCGCTCATGAAGCAGTTATGTATGGCAATCAATACACCGCCTCCTCGCGACTGGCCAGTGCTAATCGGATCTCTGTCATCTCTGTAAATCCTCGAGTTACTATCCAGAATTTCTTCATTAAAGTGAGAATCCGTCAACCATGTTTCAGAAAGGGTGATGGCATTAAAATGGCACGATTTTGCGTCAAGGAAAAACTTATTTAATTTACTGCGCATACCTCCACAGTTATGGCAAAATAATTTGAGGCTTTGCTGATTATAGGGGACGAACAAATTTATTGTGTTCCCTAGTTCTTTGTAGTGAAAAATATGGTTGGAGCTTACATGAGGTGCGTATATTCCAAGCTCTTTTTTAGCCTGATTTAGAGTTATACCTAACTCCTCATGAAATGAGAAATATACGAGCCTAAGAGTCTCAAGATCGATTGGAAGATTTTCCCTTTGGACTAAAATTTTCAGGCTGTTTTTTTAACCGTCTATGCAGGTTGTGTCTGGGCCTCGTACATCTAAGAAAGGTAAAGACGAACGGATTCGTAGATTTTGTTATCTCTGAGTCGAGACATAAGGTATCTTTTTTCCAGCTCAGCTCCTGACACCAGAGTGGCCTTGACTGAAGGAGGCAGAAGAGGATCTAAGAATAGCTGGGTCAAGTTGTTTGAGGCAGTTGATATCGGTTGAGCAATAGACCCAGGCGAAACAGGAATCAAGTCCTTTCCACGGATAAAATTCCTGTTTCTACCTGGATCAGTGGATTTAGGTACCAAGCAGGGACCAGCATCCAACTCTTGTGCACCAGATGCCACAGAATCCGAAGCTGTTTCAGATTCGCCAGCATGTACACAAACGGAGTGCAAAGTTGAGTCTGTCGAAGAAGTGCGATTAACATTCGATTGTTTAGGCGAGGGAGAAGTGATTTTAGAGCTGGGATTGATGTGATTATTGATTAATAGGTTGTAGTTACTATCTCAGATTTTACAAGTTATGCTTAAGGCTACTTACATTACCACTATCTTCGGATTCTGGGCCAGTAGTGTACTCGTTCCATTGTTTGAAAAGCAAGCCATCCCAAGAAAAGGCACCATTTTTCTTCTTGAAGTTCTTAAATAGCCATGCGTATCTTGTGGGAATAGATATCTTAAAGTCACGTCGTCGCTGATGCCGGAAAGGAAGCTCCGCAACCTTGCATCCATTGATAAAGAGGACATCTACTAACAACTTCTGAACTGAGATTGCGTTGTTGAATTTTCTTGAACCCTTAACAAAAAAGATGTTGTAGTCAGCTTGCTGATTTGAGTCTGAAAGTTTCTGTATTCTGCTATCCCACTCTTCATCGGACCAGAAGGTGCCAAATTTGTAGATGCGTCGTGGATTACGTGGAGTAGAGGGCGTTGTGTTACTGTAGTGTGTAACTAATGGGTGAGAGATCGTTGGGCTAGTGAGACTATTTTGTTGATATTGCAGGAGGTTGCTGCACATCTTTTCGACATTTAGTTATAGGTTCGCTATTTTTTGTGGAATAAATTACTCATAATATTTCTTGAGTATTTAAGACATTGTTCGAGGTCAAAATGCAAGAAGGGATTCTTTTCGCTGCGTTGTTGAGCTTGTGTAATTGAAGTCCTACACGTTAAAGCATTTCTCAAAAGCTCATTGTTATTGTGTTTCTAGTTTTGATCAGCAGTAGAGTTACGTTACTATCGAAACTCATGTAAAGCACTGGATGACAGTCGCTGAAACTTTTTAAGGCTTTCCGCATTTCCAATTTGGATAGTTCATTCTTTCAGTCATATAGAGCAAGGCAGCATAACTTAATAAAACCCATTGTATAACTTAGCACATTATTATTTCTTTTTTGTAATATAGGTACATGCCTAAAGCTTTGTTTTACATAGTTTTGAAGATAAAATTAGGTAGGTGACGTCCCCCATTCCTCATATTATTAGTAAACCAATTTGTGGCGTTGGTCATGGCTCTTGCCAGCATGGTAAGCATTTTGTTGGCAATTTCTTCCTGGATGTTGGTCTTCAAATTTTGTAGAGTCCTTCGACGGTCACATAGATATGAGATCTCAAAAATCCCATAAAAAAAAACAGAAGCCAAATCGGAAGAGTTCAAGGGCAGAAGCATGTTTGCCTGCCGAACACCGTGGTGATCACAACGTTGAACTTTCACTGCCTCAATGTTTTCAGGTGATCTAATAGGTCGAGGGACTCCAGTTCTTCGTGTTGTTGCGCTTGCACTTTGTCTGAACGTACTGACCCACATAACAGTTGATTTCTGGTCCGAAGCAGAGGCCAACTGGGCGAAATTATAGCGATTCCGGAAGGTGTGTTAGATTGTGATCAAAGAGCATCAACGGCAAAAGCACGCAGCTTTCTGTTCCAACGCATGATGGCGACTGAACTATTTCGAGACAAAATTCCCGCCTCTCGAACGACACCAATAGCGATTCGCTACGACATCAACCGACTAAATGGTGCGCATTTTTTAAAAAAAGAAGCTATGTTGCCGCACCCTGTACATACTCGTATGTGCTTAAACGGAATCTTGTTTGATTCCTCCAATTGTGCAAATTTTCAACGCTTCGTCAAACTTTTTTTTTGTAGCACTGCAGCCTATTTCGGGCCTTCACTTAGACATAGAGTATCTCACTATCTTGATCGTATGTATTGGCACTTGAGATGGTAATATAGTCACGCACATTCTGATTTTAAATCAGTACGTATCCTAATTGAACGGGCCTATAGTCCGTTTGAAGAACCGCCACTCAAAACTATCCTCGTCGTCTCGGATGGGATTTGAACCAGATAACCACTACACCACGTGGACTCCGGCTATGTCTACTGCTTTTACCAGCAGCTACGGACTTGGAAAGAGGATTTTTTTTATCTAATTTTCATTTCTATTTTGATTTATAGTCACGTAATTGTACTAAAGAAGACAAATCATCCAGTAAATCAAGTGATCTCGTAAAGTTGAAAAGGAGAACTTCTCGTTTGAGCTTCTTTGCCAGATCAACTTTTCTGCTTGGTCAAATATTTATTTACAGTCTGCACAATGAGAGCCTAATAAAGCTCATAACTCTCTCCTCCTCTCTGTAGAAAAGTCTACCCCAACATTGCTCCAGCTTGAATGTCCAATCAAACTGACGATTCAGCGTAGCGTAAATAAATAAATTGCTGCTGCCAAGACACCATACTGACGATTGTATATCGAATGTATGCCACCGAACGGGTCTTGAGGTCACTACGTTTCCTGATGTCGACGAATAACCAAAGCCGATATCATTGTGAAGCGGTGGTCTTAACACCCGAAGAAAGCACACCGATCTGCGTACCATTTGCTTTGGTCCTGGGAGGTAAAAGCTACTTACGCCCACTAAATACCTTCATTATCAACCCGAGAACCTAGACCGGAATCGTTTAACAAATTACTTCAGGGAAGGGCTCTTTTTCCCTACGTCTAAAGGCACCTTCAGATCCAAAAACCCCCTTTCTAGTGAAAAGGAAGAAAGGAAAAAGGGTTTGCAATTAAAGATACCCCTCCATCATCAACGCCTCTAAACGACAACGTATCCTATCTTCCATGACAAGAAAAGCGTAATGTCCCACATGGTTGTATTTGTCCACAGGTGTAAGCATCCTTTCTATTACAGTCTCCGGGGAAAGGTATCCCATATGAAGAGATCACTATATTACCTTCCTTATCTCTTCTAGGCGAAAAATGTATGGCAGACATCGTCTACTTCTCTTACGCAAGGCGCGCAATTGAAAAACCGTGACCCGCCAATATTGTGCAAGTAAGATCGAAAACATCCATGCACGCTCTAGAAATGGTTGAAGTGACAATCTGTCTCAAACCACAGCCTTCAGTCAGGGATCAGGCGCGTTCTCCATCGTCCCTTTGCGCCACTCTCCTAGGACTGTTGTCAATCGCTGAGTGATCCTTTTCTCTCCAAAGCGACCGCCTCTCTGTCACTCTCGCTTCTGCGCAGGTAGATGTTTCGGCGTTCTCTAGCAATCATTGCCAGAATCGCTGATCGAAAGACTGTTCGATATGCGAGTGGGGCTCGCATCGCTGCTTGTCCCCGCACCTGTGCCAACCGCCTTTAGAGCAGCTCCTTAGTCCTGATCCGTAGAGTCGTACATAATTCACGGTGCTCATCAAGAATTGTCTCTTTGATAATTTCGATCCCCCTTTGTTGGTCATCAGTTGAGTGGGTGCTATTGCACCCACCGTCGCCTGATCAGCTGTCCTGATAAAAATTAGCATCTTTGAATCGATCGATTTTCCCAAGTAATTCACTACTGTTTTTGATTCGACCAACATTTGCGTTCACGCCCCGACCGAAGAATAGGGAGGAAGGTTGGCAATGAGCTATCTCATTATGGAACGACTGGAGGAAAGTCTCCACGATGAAACAAATGACAAGGGCCAGCCACTGATTGTCTTTGCATATAGCAGAATTCTAGTCATAGGTTTGACTTGCTTCCCACATCAACGCATACTTAAAATGACCTGGGGATGGCAACACACAAAACCAGACTGACCATGTTCCGATCCAACAGCGTTTGGCCTCGAGCATACTTCACTTCCGTACTACCGAAGAGCCAATTGTACCTCGGATCATCATTTGATCAAATTAAGCTGATGTCGTATGTTAAAACGTGTTCGGCGAAAACCAGCCTTCTACAGAAATTTGACATTGAAAGGCTCCAAACGCCATCTTTGGCGAAAAATTTGACGGAGACCCTCGACAACCAGCTGGCTCCCATCTTATCAGACGCATCGTTAAAGGCGAGCAACGAGCTGGATGGAAGTGAAAGCGGCTACTAAGACTGTCGCAGAACAGGCGATCGGGCATCAAGCCCGGCGCAAGAGAAATGATTGGTTCGATGATGAGTGCCAGAATGCGTTGGACAAAATCAATCAGGCGTACAAAGAAAACGTAGGTAGGGAAACCAAAACGAAGGGAGAACACTGAAAATCTCAGAAGAGTAGAGGATAAGATAATTAGAATTAAGGAAAAAAATACTATGACGACCAATTGAGAAGTATAGATATATGCAAGCCTAACGAACAACAACACAGCACATGCATACAAAGTAGTGAAAAGCCTGAAACGTGGTTATCAGCCCAAAGCCGCGCTCTGTCGTGATGACATCGGCAATATTGCCGCTGATGAAATCAAGATTAAAGAAAGATGGGCATCATATTTCAAGAACCTCCTTAATCCTCCGCACAGCTCCAGAATATCGGAGCTTATAGATGTCTGCGGAAATCTCCCATTGGCTTCACCAACTCTGGATGAAGTTTGTTCTATCACCAAAGCCCAAAAGAATCCATGAGATTCCAGTGGAGTTCATTAAATATGGTGGCAGCAGTGTTCATAAAGCTATTCACAAAGTCATCCAGCACACTTGGCAACAAGAACATATGCCGAACGAGTGGAGCCAATCAATTATATTCCCTATCCTCAAAAAAGGTGACAAGCTGCAGTGCGAAAATTATAGAGGCATACCACTACTTTCTTCGCCGTACAAAATATTTATATAAAATCGGATCATACACCAACAGTACTCGTATTATTGGGGAGTATCAAGGTGGTATTAGAGCAGGTAGATCAACAACAGACCAATTGTTCACAGTCAAGCAGGTGTTTAAAAAATGCTGGGAGTTCAATATAGACGCACACCAAATTTTCGTTGATTTTGAGCCAGCAGACGACAGTATTAATCGTAACGTACTGTACTACTCACAAATAATTTTATGCAATCCGTCTTCAAATATGACAATGACGTCGACAACCCCCCAAGTCCGCATCAATAACCAACTCACCGATGCCTCTGACACAAATATCGGACTAAAGCAGGGAGATGGGTTGGCCTCATTGGCTTTTCAATTTGGCTCTGGAGTACGCCATGAGGAAGCTACCGGTTGATACACCAGGTTCATTACTATACAAGTCGAGCCAAGTGGTAGCCTATGCGGACTACATCAATATTTTGTCACGGTCATTAGTAACCACCGAAGAACTTTTCCTGAAACTCGATAGCGAAGCAAAACTAGTAGGGCTACAAATCAATGAAAATAAAATAAAGCACAGGACGCAGTCGAGGATAAATATCCAAATACCCAAAATATCACACTTGGCGAATACAGTAGCAAAACTGTGAGCGAATTTATGGATCTTCTTCTTCTTAGCACTACAGCCCCTTTCGGGCCTTCGCTTCCTGAAAACAGCGCCTCCACCTGTCTCGTTCCGTTGACCGCGTCATCCAATTCCGAAATCCGAGCAGCAGTGAACTGTCTTCGTCGACCGAGTCAGACCAGCGTTTCCTCGGTTTCCCCACTGGCTGCCGGCCTTCAGTTCTCCCAACGAATACCTTCTTCTTGGGTATCCGTTGTTTATTTTTACGATTCATGTGTCCAGCCCATTGCAGCTTCCGCAGTCTTACAATCGTTGAGAACTCCGCTTCGTCAAAAATTTCATACAACTCATGGTTGTATCGAATTGGCCAAAGGTCCCCGTCTAGCTTCGCTCTGATTATTCGCCTCAGGACGCTTCGCTAAAAGGCGTTCAATATATTTGCGAATGCTTGGGTTAGGGTCCATGTTTCACACCCATAGCATAACATGGGTCTTATCACAGATTTGTGTACTTGGAGCTTTGTTTTCCTGTGTAGGCAGCTGGTCTTCAAGATCGTCAATACTGAATAAAATATTTTATTTGCGAGCTGTATTCTTCGGCGTATTTCGTCTCTTTACTGTCTGTTTTCGTTATTTTGTCGCTAAATACACAAATTCGCTAACATTCTCGATACTATTTTCGCCAAGTGTGATATTTTGTGTATTTGAGGTATGTTGCCTTGACTGCGTCATGAGCTTTGTTTTATTTTCATTGATTTGTAGCCCTACTAGTTTTGCTTCGCTGTTGAGTGTCAGGAAAAGTTCTTTGGCAGTTGTTAGTGACCGTGACAGAATGTTGAAGTCGTCCGCATAGGCTACTTCTTGGCTCGACTTGTATAGTAATGTGCCTCGCGTATCGACAGGTAGCTTCCGTATGACGTACTCCAGAGCCAAATTGAATAGCAATGGGGCCAGCCCATCTCCCTGCTTTAGTCCGATATTTGTATCAAAGGCATCGGTGAGTTGGTTATTGATGCGGACTTGGGAGGTCGTCGACGTCATTGTCATTTTGGTAAGACGGACTAATTTGGCTGGGATGCCAAAACCAAGCATTATTTGGTACAGTACGTTACTATCAATACTGTCGTATGCTTGCTTGAAGTCAACGAAAATTTGGTGTTCGTCTATGTTGAACTCCCAGCATTTTTCAAGTACCTGCTTGACTGTGAACAATTGGTCTGTTGTTGATCTACCTGCACTTAAACCACCTTGATACTCCCCAATAATACTGTTGGCGTATGATGCGATTTTATTTTCTAAGATTTTAGAAAATATTTTGTACGCCGTACAAAGTAGTGATATGCCTCTATAATTTTCGCACTGTAGCTTGTCACCTTTTTTGAGGATAGGGAATATAATTGATTGGCTCCACTCTTTCGGCATATGTTCTTGCTGCCAAATGTACTATACTGGATGACTTTTTGAATAGCTTGATGTACACTACTGCGACCATATTTGATGAACTCCACTGGAAGCTCATCGATGCCCGGCGCTTTATTATTCTTTTGGGCTTTGATGATGGAACAATGGAAGCTCTCCGCAGACATCTAAAGTCTCCGATGTTCTGGGGCTGTGCGGAGGATTAAGGAGGTTATTGAAATATGATGCCCATCTTTCCTTAATCTTGGTGTCATCAGCGATTATATTGCCGCTGTCGTCACGACAGAGCGTGGTTTTGGGCTGATAACCACGTTTCAGGCTTGTGGCGCCAAAACAACGAGAGCTCGTTGAGAGAGACGAAATACACAGAAAAAAACATCTCGCAAATAAAACATTTTAGTAAGCTTTGACAATCGTGGAGACCAGCTGCACACACAGGAAAATAAAGCTCCAAGTATACTAATCTGTGATAAGACCTGTGTTATGCTATGGGTGTGAAACATGGATCCTAACCCAAGCATCTGCATACATATTAACGCCGTTGGAAGGCGGGTCCCGAGGCGAATAATCTGAGCGAAGCTAGACGGGGACCAATGGTGAATTTGGTACAACCATGAGCTATATCCGTATGGAGCTGTCGGCTAGGGCACGCTCCACTTGTGCAGCAGCTCCCAAGCTCAAGCTTCAGGCCCAGTATCGGGTTTGAGTTTCTGATGCTGCTTTCGAACTTTAAGCCCACCCAGCGTTGATAGGTGCAAATTGAAAAATTAGTTAATAATCAGCGTGATATTGACCATATCACCTCGAATTGCGTTACGGTCATGGAATAAGATACCCTAACAGTAAAAATTTCTACGCCAAGGTACGGATTCGGACTGTTGTTCGATTATAATTATGAGCTATATGAAATGTTTGACGAGCCGGAGGTGTTAACGGTGGTAAGGCTGCGGAAGCTTTAATGGGCTGGTCACGTGAATCGTATGAATGAACAACGAATATCCAAAAATATTTTTGTTGGGAGAGCTGAATTGCGGTGACCAATGGGGAAACTGAGGAAACGCTGGTCTCGGTTGCTGCCCGGATTTTAGTGGACCGAGGCAGTTGAAGGCGCTTGTAGCAGGAAGAGAAGGTCCGGGAAGTGCTGTAATGCTGCAAAGAAGAAGCGGAAGCACACATTCTGCGACTTGCATTTAACCAGATGTAAATTGCGATTGTAGCAGGACTACCATGTAGTTGGGTGCACCCTTGAGCGTAGAATTAGGCGAGGTTAATTATCTTATCCATGCAGTCGGCCCTTTAGTATTCTCGTCATCCCTTGTGGTAATAAAGGCTCTCTTGGTATTATTCGGGTCTTATTTTGGAGTGCATATGAAATGCATTTGCTCTAGATGGTAACGTACGGTGCTTTTTAGTAGATTAGACATATTCTTGCCGCATTTTAAACTCTCAGCTTTTTTGCCATCACTGCTCTTCTATACGAGGATCCTCATACTATTCGGAACCGGGGTACATATTTTGCCACATAATACCAAACGAATTATTTACACTAATAATGCGAATTGAGAATGAACTCAATCGTGCTTCAACTATGCGCGTATTGGCGTGTTCTTATCATAACTAAGCAGGAGGATGAAAACATGGTAGCCACGTGCTGACGTTGAGATTCACTGAAATCGTACTTTGAGGAAGGGCATGTCGAAATGTGACATCATTAGGGCGTCAGACAGCATGGACAGAATGGCGATGCGTAGAGCATGGCGACAACATAGCGAACATTTCTTTCTCAACTTTTCGTTCGATTTGCGAACAAATTATCCTTGTGGTTAACCGAAACATTTAACCAATTAATCGATGTCGGGAAAAGCTATTATTCGATGAAAATTAGCCGATCAGTGAATCGATTTAACCGATGTTTTCATCCCCATTCGGTAATCTCGGCCACCTTCCATTCACTTACTGGAAGACCATGGTTGCTAACACTAATAAAGCGATGAAGGCTCATCTAAGATCCAGGCTGTGGATCTTGGCTTCCTTTGAATTACCTCTAGCTTGGCGCCTGGCTATACTTCACTCAGTTTTACTACTTTTATAGATCCGCAAAACCTTGCTCCTGACAAGCTATTAGTTTAATTTGGAGATGGCGCAGGATTTGCATCTTAAAAATCACTAAAGCCAGCCAGAACTGCTCTCTGCACCAACTTCCAGTTTTCTGGTGAGATTATGCCGTAGCTTTTGCTTCTATGACCGCCCTTACCAGACAATCTTTGGCCGTCTGGTTAATCGAATGGCAATTTAACGTCTTTTTGGCTCCTGTTTGAAGGGTTAGCTTCGTTGCCCAGCCAATCTTTGCCGTATATGAACTGCCAATCGCTATTGCCTGAGTTGTGGAACGAATCTCTATGCTTCGCTCTGCCCAATTGAAAGCATTTTTGTCCTTACCGGATACTATCTCCGGGGAGACGCCCTCAAATGTCTTCAGGACCCGATAAGTATTGTCTTGGATCCTACAGGGACGGCAGCATGACATCCTTTTTTCAAAATGGAATATAACCCATTATATGAATCAGAAAATTTTTATTTGGTTTTTATAATGTAGGCACATACCAAAAGGATTTTTTTACATACTTTTGACGATCAAATCAGGAAGATGTCGTCCCTTATTCTCCATACACTATGCCAAGCGATTTCTGGCGTTTGTCATAGCTCTTGCCTGCATATCAGGCATTATGTTGGCAATTTTTTCGTAGATGCTGGTCTTCAAATCTTGTAGGATCCTTGGGTGGTTTACATAAATACGGTATCTCAAAAACCTACAAAAAACAAGTTGAGTAGACAAACCTACGCTCATGTCCGAAGGGTTTTGTACCCAACCTCTCCGAAATACGGCCACCAGCAACATATAAAGTCAAGAAACATATCAAAGAGATGTGCACGTTTAAAGAAAAATCCATTGTTTCTCCATTTTCAACGGTCGCCATTTTGTTCCAAACTAACAAAAATCACTCAAATCATGAATTCCAAAAAATATTTATAGTTATGAATCTTATCTGGAAATTTTAAGAAGATCAAATCAAAATTGCAGTGTCTGAACCGATGGGAAGTCCATAAAATACCAAAACCGTGTGTTATTGTTGTTGTAATTGCAGAAATTTCAAATGGCTATAACTTCCGCGAATAGGATTTGATTTTCATCAAACTTGTAGAATATAAGGCCCTTTTGTGTATCTACTTAAATATCGAATTTTGTGAGTTTAAGGGTACCTATACGATTTTGTTGGGGGAAAATGTGAAATTCAAAGATCATACTATTATTGACAAAGTTAAGTGAGTTTCGACTTTTAAGGTATTTTTTGTTGTTGTACTCATAAACATATAGCTTCATGATTTTTTTCTAATTTTTCGCATCACTGGTGTTCAATCGCGAAGGGGGTTGGAGTTGGACACAAATTTTTCGTGTATTTACCCTTCGTATGCGTCCCCTGAAGCAAAAAGTGTCAGTTTAAGACCTTTCATATGATACCCATATTGTCTACCTTCGATGAAATCTTTTCGGGGGCTACTCCCCTATATAGGGAGACCCCCTTTAAATGCCTCATAAAACTTTTTTTGTAATTGAACTTTCAAGAGGGTGCCACTTTACACCTACTTGTAAAATTTAGTGTTTCTAGCTTAAGTACTTTGCGAGAAAAACTGTTGTGACACATGAACGGACGGATGGGCAGACAGGTCGCGATTTTAGTTGGGTTTTGTAAAATTATTTTATAAAACCCTAAAAATTCACTAGGGGCCAAGCCGAGAGAGTTCGCATTTCTGCGCGCAGAACGTCGTGGTGATCGCAACATTGAAGCTTCACAGGAGTCTAATTAGGGATGCAACATCGTTCATAAAAACATCGATGTTGCAACATCGATGTTTTGTAAAAGTGAAACATCGATGTCGAAAACATCGCTGTTTTAGGTCGATATATCGATGTTTTTGGAATACTAAAATAAATTGTAAAAACAGATGAAAAAATACGAATATAGGATTTTTTTTTCAACACTATATTGACACATACATGTAATTATTATTTGAGAAATGAGTTTAGAAATAGTAATTTGGAAAGTCTTGTACAAAGTAATCGGTTTCTTTGTTGTGTAATTGTTAGTCCAGCTTCGGAGAATAACCGCTCACATGGTACTGAGGTTGCCACGATTGGCAAATATTTAATCGCAATTTTATGCAATGATGGAAAACATAGCCGCATATCTTCCCACATTTCAATCGCATCTCCTTTGATAGGAGACACTGGCGCAGATATGTACATGTGAAACTCGGTATCAACTTTACCTTTTTCTGTATGTATGGTTTTTACATTTTCATGTGTTTGTTTTTGGTGATAGTTCCAAATATCTCCTGCATTTTCGTTATCCAACTCGTCAGTCTCAGATCCAGCATCAGTTCGTTGCAAACTGTTCAAATAATTATTGATATGATTGCAAAATTGTCCAGCATTTCTCTTAAACAGCTTATTAGAGGAATGATTTTGCTGACAGTTACATAATTTTGGCCTGAAATTTCTTTGGTTAACTTTTCAAACGGTTTCAAAAGTTGCTCTATTTTGCGTAAGCAGCCCACCTCGGTTGATGTTATCATCGTTGGACCATCAGAACGGCTTAACAATATTGCACCTATTGTTGGTAATAACTCCAGAAAACGTTGCAACATATAAAATGTTGAATTCCAACGGGTGCGTACATCAAGGACTAATTTTTTTATTTGGCCTTCCTTCACTCCAAAATCCTTTTGCTTTTGTCGTAATTCATCACTGGCATTGACACTACGCTTGATAAACTTAACAATTTCTCTTACTTTTGTAATGAGTACTGAAGAGTCTTTAGCTTTATCTAATGAGTTAACCACGATTAAGTTTATTGTGTGAGCGAAGCATCGTACTATTTTGTTTTCGCCAAACATTTCCCTGTTCACCTTCATAACTGTACTGTCATTGTCGGTTACTATTGCAGTAACTTTACCAATTGAAACTCCCCAGTCGTCAAAGATTTCTGTAAGCCGCCTTTGTATATATTCTGCCATATGCTTTTCAAATAATTCAAATATTCCAATATTTCCACTCACAAGCTTAGATTTTTCTAAAAAATGAATCATTATTCCCACAAAAGATTTATTCTGCATGCTCTCGGTCCAGATGTCATATGTTAGGCAATAATATTCTGCAGCTTGTATGTAATTCTTGAACACTATGGATAAGGCTTTGTATTTTTCATCTATGTGTTTTTTAAATATCTTTCTAGAAGGAATTTTATATAATGGCACAATTTCTTTCATAAGCTGTCTAAATCCTTTGCCTTCTACTGTCGAAAATGGTTTATGATCCATTATGATGTAATTCACGATGGCGTCCGTAATTTTTTTGTGTTTCGTACCTTCAGTACTTGTAATACTTTTAATATTACCAAATAGTTCGTTTCAATTTTGTTGCTGCTTATCGACTGTTTTTGAGGTACAATGAGAAGTGCTGGCTCCTTGGTAAACAATTTCAATATCAGAAATATCATCGGATAACGGATTTTGAGTTTCTTTCACTGTTTCATCAGTGTGCTTAGTTTTCTTATTTAAGCAGTCTATCTCCTCTATAATATTAGGATGAATCTTTTCTATGTGACCTCTAAGATTAGTTGTATTGCCCGACGTCTTTAAACTTTTCTTACAAATTATGCAAATAGCTTCTTTGTCACTAGCTTTATTGAAGTAGTTCCAAATTACACTCTTTCTTTTATTTGGTGGCATTTTTCTGAAAGGAAAAAGCAATATTGTGAATAGTAGCCAAATCGCCTCGCCATAGAATGTTGGCTAGTTACTAATATCGACCACTGACTATGTCTAACCAAATCTATATCATAATATTCAAAACAATTTCCGATAGGTTGAAAACAGATGCATCGCCTTTAAAACGTTTACAATAAAAAACGTTACAAGTAAAATTGCTTACCAATAATCAATATTTATCACAACACAACACCTTAAATCAAGTTTCTGTTTCTGTCGCAAAACACTCGCACTAGAACTGATACGTTGTTGACGAAATTAATTTTCGAACTCGATCGGACTCAAGTTTGGTCCGCGGACTACTCTCCACACGAGCAGACTTGGTACGCAGCGGACCAAATCTGATGGTCCGGGCGGACCAAATCCGGTGGTCTATTAGCACTATTAGAATACACAATTTTAAAAAAGCGTTTTCTGACCCACCCTAATGTGCACACGAGCTAAAGTTTCACTGATCTTCCTTTCATTCTGAAAGCTAAACATCGTTCATAAAACATCGTTCATAATGACCGATGTATCGATGTTTTGCGGATTGTAACATCGATGTTAAAACTTCGATGTTTAGAAGCGAAACATCGATGTTTTCACAAATTCGATGTATCGCTTGCATCCCTAGGTCTAATAGGCCAAAGGACTTCAGTTCTTCGCCTTGTCACACTTGCAGTTTGTCTGAAAATAGTAACCCATATAACAATTGATTTCCGGTTCGGGAAAGGGGCCAACGGGTTCAAATTAAAGCAATTCCGAATGGTGCGCTGAGTTGCGATCACAGCACATCCGCTTGAAACGTAGGCCTCGGCGGCAAAAGCACGTTCCTCACTATTGCAACGCATGATGGCGACTGAATTATGTCGGAACAAAAGTTATGGTCCAGCCTCTCGAACGCTCTGCGCGCTACGATATCCACCGACTGAATGGTGCGCATTTTAATAAGGAAGCTATACCGCCGAACGAAGAAATTTCTGCTTGTATAAACCCGAAAAGCGCTGGCTTTTGAGTATTAGCAATGTGAAGTTAAGACAACACCTAGAGTACTCACCGTGAATGTCTGAGCAATTTTCGTCTCTGCCAATTTTCAGCTGGATTAACTTGGCTCTGCAAGAGATCGAGCCTGGTGAAGAGATAGCACTTCCTGATGGACGTGGCGCACACTTTGAATCCACTTCTCCCGCATCATGGGACAGAGTTACAGGCAAGGTACCATTAGACGGTGGAGCAGGTTTCCTAGCCACTTCTCCCCCCACAAAAAGTAGAGCTGGCTCTCCATCCACTTCTTCTCCATCACTAGCGCCCTTAAAATATGTCCACACTTTGACATCAGACTTTTGTGTGGCAATTGTCGATTCAGCTTTTTTTAACAAACTAGGCTGCTGGGATCAAACTTTGATCCGTTATCCTAGGTCGTATGTGTAGCCACATCTCATGGTTATCTATGCAGAGCAGAGAGGCGATATGAGGGTTAACATCATCTTTATGATATTAGATACCAGAGCCAGATCAGTGCTAATCAGGAGTACGCCTCAACTAAACCTGCACGGCCAACTCAATGGCAACGAGACTAAGAGCGTTATCTGTGGCCCGAACGGGTTAATAAGAATGGAGATGATTAGTTAACGGGAGGCCGTTCTCAGTACTGATTTCACGCTGCTGCTACCGCGTCAGAGGATGACGTCTAGAATACCAAAATCACCATCGCCAAGTGCGTAGATCATAATCGAGAATCAGAGAACAGTCAATAGACGCAAGGTATGCCGTACCAAGTAATACGTCCGGTGATGCCAGAAGAGGGGCAATGTAACACAGCATTGACCCTTGTCTGCCGTCACCAAACCATCATATAGAGGGTCAAATCATCATCCATCTTCAGAACAGCTGAAGGGCAAATTCAGCATTTGGTTTAGGATGATGTTTGCCTCCTTCAAATAATGCATCACTGTGAAACCGCGATACGACAAGCTAGTACAGTAAGGACTTTTGCTCACCAACGAACTACTACGAATCTATTGAAATTCTCATTTTAATATTTGAAAAACATATCGAATGAATGCCTTACGAATAAATTTTCGGCTTTTTCATTATCAAAATTTCCTTAAATTATACATAATCAGACTCAACGCAATAAGAATCAAGTCTGAACTTTCTCCGCAACACTTAAATTTTGTGATTTCTTCATAAACAAAACAGATCATCTGCAAACACCTGCCAGAACGCTAACATAAATACCCAATTATCGTATCATTACTTCATTCATGTGTAGTTGAAATGACGCACATGGTTCATTCGTTTACACGTAATGTAGTCATTACCATGCAAGCATACACACAAACGCAAACCTGCTTGCAAGCTAAAGAAAACGGATGACTACTCAAAACACTTATCGCATAAATAATTGATTTAATCATTTTCGTTCTCTTCTCCTCGCAAACTGCAAGACATGTATGATATTACGCGTTGGATACGTTATTTCTGAGAATAACACAATTACTGCCATTATAAAGCTATGAAAGTTCACCGCCAACACCATTATTCTTTCGGCGATGACTATCTCCTTCGATAACGGTTTAACTATTAAATCCACCGCAACACGTGACGATTATTATAGCAACTAATAATAATTTTAGATACAAGCGTATATGTATTGCATGTGAAGAGCAATTGCCGTTTGAATTTAAAGTGAAAGAAAAAAGAGAAGAATTTGATCAGGAATCTTATATCTGCTATAATGCCTGCAATTTCGAAGAAATGCATCTGAGTTGCGCCATACACGGAAAAATATGATGAATAAGTTACCGTCAAGTGATTCGGAGTATTTTGAGGAAATAAGGAGTCATAACGAATCCATTCTTCGAGGAACGACAAAAGAATTTCGTTCTACTCCATCAAAACAACTATCGCAGTCACGTCCAAGAATCCAACCCCAATACAATTAACAGTTAATGGCAACCAAAATATTTTGTATTCCCTAACAATGGCTGCATTGACTGCCGCGGTAACTCTTTAGTGAACCTAACACGTACCTAACTGACTCGACTAACTAACCATGCCATCATCCGAGCGAGTATTCTAAAACGGAGGATAAACAACCGACCAACGAAGCAACAGCAACGGTACGAGCCTTGTTTGGAAGTTCCAGTCAACCTAAAGAACTGGTTACCTGACGTGCAAAAACCGCACGGATTTGGTCGAATAAAAGAAAACCGCCATCGCGCGCCACTAACTCGGTGCCTTATTATCTGGCCATCAGCTAACCCACAACTGCTTCACCACTCATTACCTCACGCTTGCAGGTAAATATTGACCAGGCGGCCAGAAAGAAGCTTCGCATAGGTACCAAATCTTCTCCTCGTTCAGCAGCGACGAGTCAATAAAAATCGCAGAACGTAATCAAACCACATCTCTAGAATAGTACGCAGATACCTTCGCGTAGATACTTCTGAGATATAGCGGTGAGAATTCGAAGATAATACGAGAATGATTCATCTAACGACAACATGAAGATTGCTGCTGGGATGCGAGGGAAACTTGATTGCTTGTTGTTACGATAGATATCAATCAATAAAAGATGCTTCCCAAAAGATTGTAACGATCAGAACGTGGTTTGGAAACCAACCAAACGGGTTTCCTAGTTGCCAGAGTCCGTGGGTCAGGTTGCTTTTAGTCATTTCCTTTTTTTTGCAATCGGTTTCTTCGAGAATGGACGCTGGAACATCTGGAAGATAAATAGATACAGGTTAGACCCAGAGATACTATTTCCTCTACTGGTCGCTACTAGAGGGGTTGAAGGTGTGAGAAATTCGCCTCAGTGTGCCTTGTGTTGGCCAACTTTCCTCTCATATCTTAATCCCATCAATGGATAATGATCTATGCTAAGCCTGAGTTATTGACAGTTTTGGGTGAAACAATGCTAGACGTAGTATCCATTGAAAGTGATTGCGACTCCAGCGCGCGAAGACACAATGAAATACGATTAAGTCTTGGGAGTTGTTGAAAGTGGAGGAAGACAAAGCATAAAATTCAATTTAATTCGATTTCATTGCCGTCTGCAGTGGAAAACTCATTAATATTCAATGGGTTTTGGAGATTTATTTTGGACTTATAAAGAAACAAAACAGGTCCCAACTGAGAACCTTGAGTACAAGCCGGTTTGCGTCACACTTGTAACTAAGCTTTTGTTTATTTTGGTATTAGCTTTAGGTATGGGCTCATTGAAGGTAAATATAGTTTTTAAAAATTGATTATAATGCATATTGAATAAAGCTAACCTTGGTTAAATTTACAACTACTGGTTTTCAATGATAGAATCTTACATGTAAGTTACAAGATTTACGTCAGTTATGAAACGTTCTGATTTAAATTTTAAAAGACCTTTTTAAATTTTCCACAGAATATTTGCTCTTTGAAACAAGTAATCCGAAATTAAAAAACCCATTCAAAAATTTTTCAATAGCCACAAAACAATCATACAGGGTCCGAATAATAAGTAACCGAACTGACCTCAGGAAATTTTTTATTGGCAAAATATTGTCGTGTGTTATGGTTCGCGGCCAATAATTTTAATGTTCCGGGAAAGTGAAAACGCAATGTCTTTTAATTTAAGTTAAAAGAGTTTATTTAATTACACAAATGCACAATAATCAATTTAACACTTTCACTAATTTTAATTTTCACTATTAAAAAATCTAGCACTTGTCCATAAATTTCTTATCGCAATTGTCTTCTAAATCACTTCACTATTACGAAAATCACTTTTCTATTACCCAAACGATATCGCTTCCCACACACTATCGCAGTTCTTATCGCGGTCGAATGAATGATTCCCCCCATTCGTTCAGCTCGCCTTTATATAGGGTCTCTAATCATTCAACTCAGTTCTCGTACATTGGTGAATTAGCGGGAACATTCCAGCAGCGTGATGAATGGAGCATGCTTGTTGGATTCTCGTGGTTTCGAGTAAATTCGTTTTGTTTATGTTCTTAATGGTTGTGAAAACAATTGCGACAGTAGCTCGCAGAATTATTTGTACATGCAACAGTATGTACAATTTTTCTTTAGAAATCTTCAAAGTAGTCCCCATTGGAGTCGATAACACGCTGGTACCGGATTTTCCCATCCCCGAACGCTCCCTGGAAGTCGGCAACCTCGATGGTGTCCAGAGCCCTCGTCGTAGCGTCCCCTTAAGGTGTCTCTTGATCTTGGGGAACAAAAAGAAGTCCGCTGGTGCCATATCCGGGCTGTAAGGAGGCTGTGGCAACGTTGCCCTCGACTGTTTGGCCAACTGCTCGGTGACTAGCAGGCAGGTGTGCGACGGAGCATTGTCGTGATGGAGGATCCACGAATCGGCAATCTCCGGACGGACTCGGCGAACCCGGGTGGTTAGTCGACGGAGCACCTCTTTGTAGTACTGGCCGTTTACAGTTTGGCCGGGAGGCACAAACTCTTTGTGAACAATGCCTTTCACGTCAAAGAAAGCAATGAGCATCGACTTCACCTTCGATTTGCTCACGCGCGCTTTTTTCGGTCGTGGTGACGCCGGTGTGTGCCATCCCGAACTCTGCCGCTTCGTCTCAGGATCGTATTCGAAAACCCACGTCTCGTCTCCTGTAATAACGTGGTTTAAAAACTCTGGTTCGGTTGCTCGATCGTACGCTCCATTTTCACTCCGACGACGTAACTGAACACGCACTCCACTCTCGCTCGATGCTATCTCTCCAAGCACTTGGAGGCAACTGCTGCAGCCCGGTTCCCTTTACCTAGACCCCCACCACCACTACAGCACCAGATACCGGTTAGCAGACGCTTTGACGGCTCAGGGCAGGCTCAGTCCGGTTACTTATTATACAGGCCCTGTATATGGCATTATAACGGTATGGGTTTTCTAATGCCCTTAAAAATTTAAGTTTTGCAAAAACTTTAAGAGAGAATTTGCCTAAAGACAAAAATAATGTTATTGCTTTAATATAATGATTAAACAATATCAGCGATGTCAAAACGAAATGGTGCTTGTCTAAATAAAATACATGAATATTTAGCTAATAAAGCTAAAATTTTTTCATGCTTCTTATAAATCCAAGTTGTGAGTGCTTTGCTTTTGTTATTTTTGTAGTCAGTTTTCACCACATTTGAAAATGTGCTCGAATATTGATACGTGGTGGTAATGGCCGTAGTAATAGCAGAATCTTCTCAACTCGCGGATAGAATTCTGTTGCCCGCTAGCTCGCAGCCTGCAGAATTCTTTTGATGGAAGATATTCTGCCTGTGCTGGGGCACCTACATAAGCTCACGCATATCCAGTGATTCATATGTTTTATTTTTAACGATAATATTTAATAACAATTATAAATGTAGCATAAAAAACTTAATCAATTTATTTGTCGCACCAGCTACAATTCTCGCGTCTCAGCGAAGACTCCTTATCGCGTCCTGTTCTAGACCAACCTATCCTTTTCCGTGATAGTTTTCCAACTGAATTGATTGAAGTCGCTGTATCTCATTCAAGTGTCACTCAATATGCTCCCACAAGTAACTCAGTTAACTTGGTTTTTGACTGGTTGCAAGAGTCAGACAGAAGTCTATTTGGGAGTTGTCTGACTTGCGAATTGGATATTTTTAATGCGTGAAGATCTTCAAATCGGCCTGGCTAATTCTTCATTTTAAGTCGTAAATGCATGTCTTTCAGACTATGCCGGCTTAATGGTGGAAATTGTTTCCCGCCTTCCATTCATCTTGATGCGAAAAAACCCGATCTGACAGCCATTTTTCTACTTCGAAATGGCCATCGTATGGTTGTTGGCATGGAACTTTAGTCGAATCAACTCAAACAAAAACATGACTACAAGTTTCCAGGACCTTAAAGGCGCAAGTTTTTGGATAGCTATGGTGAATTGTAAGAGTCGGCTTGATTTCTTTCATTAAAAGTTTGAATTTCCTCGGAAATATTGCTGGATCAAATGGAGGTTCGCCAAGATCCCTTAAAAAGTTTAGCAGCTGTTAAATCGATATCAGGTTTGAAGCTGGTCTTCAAACCTAAAAGGACGAATGGAAGAGCATCAACCCATTTTCTTTTCTGATAACACATGATGCATGCTTTCAAATACCGATGCCATCGTTCAGTTAATCCATTTGATGCCGTATGATATGCCGTTGTCCTGTCCCTGGTGCAACCAATCAATTTTGTAAATGAATCAAAAAGTTGTGATTCCAGTTGAGAACCCCAGTCTGAAGAGTATAGGGTAGAGTGTAATTCCTGAATTTCGAGCCCTTCGAAATCATATCCTCGCCCCTGGCCCTGGACTTGGAAGTGAGCCCTGTTCTGAGTCCAGATGGCAGTAGTACCAGATTCGTAAGGATACCATCTTGGCGAACTTCTTTATGATATTGCTCGGTTTTATGCATACTAAAAGACTAAAACTTCCCTCCTACCGTTGACCACTATCTAGAACGACCCAGGAACGACAATCTAGTGCGTGTTTTAATAGTTCGGTCAAATGGCGAATGGTTTTACTTTGTTCAAGCAGTCTTTTCGACGATCTGGATCGAATCAAATCGCTTGTCATATTTTCGCAATATTTTTTGTCGAACAAAAATTAAGGTCTAGTTCAAAAAAAGTGAATACTAATTGACAAATTATTGAAGTGTTTTTTGTTAAATAGTTTTTGATTATTTTTGTGAGAAACAAGAAACTTCAAACTCAACGCCAAGACAATCCATAATAATATTGGCCATCAAATCGGGGCGGTTTTTGCCCTATCTCAGACCTTCAGTTTTGCATCGGTTGCTTCCGGAAGTGGGCGTTGATTATGTCCTCCATCATGTCTTTGGAGGCCATGAGATAAGCGACGCAGCGCTGTGATGGTAGTTCAATGTCATCGCGCCATCCAGCAGCAAGTCTCCGAAGTCCACCGAGACGGCAGTATCGTCTTCGTCGTACTCCTTTTCTTCGTTGAGCGATTCGCTGCCGCTCTCGCCCCCGTCGCAATTGGCAATAAATTACAAACAAACCACTTAGTAAGCCTCGGTAAATTTATTTTTTCTGTCGTCAAAATGAACGTCCATTTGCTTCCGCATTGTCTCCCGACTCGTAATCTTCGAATGATGAAGCGAGCTAAGCAAAACAGCATTTCTGAAATAGTCTGAGCCAACAATTCTGAGAAGCTACCTTTCTTAAATCAATAGTTTTTCGACGGCTTTGTCAATGTCTTTCTAGCTGACTAGGCGCCTTTCAACGCTGATAGCTATATTTTCTTGTTTAGTGACCTTCTTGTCTGGCGCTGGTACATCTGCTGACCTCGTCTTTGACGGCGCAACATCTAGCTTCTCTGCTCGTATGTCACTATCAAACTAACCATGCTTGTGCTGTAATGAAAAACACCACTGCAAACTCCATCGCCATACACACAACCTCAAACACGATGTGCAATGTTCGAAAAAAATTTCAATCGTAAATTTGCTCGCCCACGAGTACTTACGGGCTTTCAAATGCCTGTTGAGTTTGTAGGACGAGAAAAATGAACTTTTTCTAACCTCAACAAACTTTTTGCGCCTTGCGTTAAAGTTTGTGTTACCGAGTTGGTTGACATACGGGCAAAGGTAGTTGAATACTCCAAAGATTATCTACTCTTCATCGCCTTTCACCTCACTGGGGCCAACTTTTGTTCAACAGAGACAAATAACTGGCGTGGCAATAAGGAATACGCCGGTAATGTCAGATGCATGAGTGGGGTAAGCGTAAAAAAGACGGGTGGCTAGGAAGACTAGTAGGGGGAGGGAATGGCCCGGACTGAGACTGTAGCCACGCGAACGTGGCAACAGTTTCTCGGGAGCTATATCTGATCAATGAAATTTCAGCGATAGTGCATTAGCAGTGATACTCGATAACCAGCCCAATTAACTTATCGTGTTAACTTTGATGGTCTTAGTGCTTATCATCGAGAATAGCGGTAGATAAGCTTTAACAACCCTGCTTCCCAGCACCTCCTTTTTTTGCTTTAGCACTACAACTCCATTCGGGCTTTCGCTCAGAGACAGTTAAAGTATTTCATTTTCTTAATCAAATATATCGGCACTCGAGAAGGTAATATTTGCGTCCGCCTAGCTGCGATACGTTCTGATTTTAAACCAGTACGTATCATAACTGAAGGGGCTTATAGTCGTTCCGCAGAATTACTTGAAACAATTCCCGTTGTCATCAGCAGAATTCGAACAATAGGCCTTCGGCTTACGTGGCGAGTACTCTAACCTCTACACTACATGGACTACCAGATACTCCTTATACAAACAGAATTTCGTAACAACACTACGGATGATTGCACACTGTTTGTTGCGATGCAGTACATTAAGTTTGAAGGTGTTAGAATTTATGTCAATTCCAATCAGATTTTTGTTTTTTTTTTGTTTTCATAATTAAATAGTTGTTCTGGAAAGTAAGAATTAATAACACGCTCTACTGCTCTACTATTCACATATTTATATATGTTATTGTTGTTTAAAGTTTAGGTATTTTGCTGACTTGAAATATGCAAGAAATTGATTGGCTGGATGGAAAAATTTGTTGATGGTTGCAGTTCGTGTGGAATTGATGGATTTGGCGCTAATGAACATGCTGACACGCGTAATCGTGTGAAGTTCATCATCTTAAACGTCATCGATGTTTGTCGCTGATGGATATGCTGACATGCGTAATCGTGCGAAGTTCAACAATTCAATATGCCGATGCAGGTGTCTAGTGTTGGGGTAAAGGTGATTTGGGTTTCTGAACTTGATTCTGATGTATCTTACACATTTCCGCCCGCCATGAACCGTCAGAGGTTCTTATTTCCTAGGGTTTGTCCACATATCGTACCACGTATCCCTTTGCTGCTTTTGTGTTATTTGGACTTTTTTGCGACGATACCAAAGCAGAAGAAAACAGGCTGATGTTTGTTCCGTGGTGACCAATGGTTGACCAAGAGGTAGTTTGGTTGACTTCAATGATGTTCTGTTCTTGTTGAATGTAAGTGCCAAAGGACTCTTCGGATTTAATGATCTTTGGCGCTGAAAGATTAGGAATGGTTTGCTGGCTGGCGCCCACACGCGTTGTAGCAGGAATTAGAAGGAATAGTTCCGAGTACGGTTCCAAATATAAAATTTCGCGGATTCGGTAACGCAATTTCTCACGTGATCAGGAGAGTAAATATGGACATCAAAATCGAAGAAATGCCCTGAGTGTAAATATGATAATCAGTAGACAATTTTTGAAGACGGTAAACTAGAAGAGAATTTCATACGTCCACGGGAACGATTTCAACGTTCGGAGCGAATTCAAAGACGTCGTGCAAAAATTGGTGGCAAGCTACACTCCGAAGGAGAAACAGAAGCCAGGTATTTAGACCGTTATAGCGCTGACGGATGAAACGTCCATATACAATCGCCCAAGATGATTGGCACCTTTAGAAAAGGCCGTAGTTGAAGGTCAAGTAAAGGAATGGTTAAATGAAGGTGTACTATGGCCATCATTGCGGGACTTTGCAAGTCAAGTGGTCGTCGTCAAGAAGAAAGACGGGTCGCATAGGCTCTGTATAGATTACCGTAGCCTGAATAGTAAAATTGTAAAAGATCGATTCCCTATGCCGATCATTGAGGACCAGCTTGATCGATTGGAGTCAGCACGAGTTTATACTACACTTGTTTTGAAAAATTCTTATTTCCATGTTCCTGTGACCGAATCCAGTCGAAAGTATACCGCGTTTGTTACGCAAGACGGCCAATACGAGTTCTGTAAAACGCCATTTGGTCCATGTATAAATGGGAATACGTTTGGGCGATTCATTAATGAAGTTTCCCGAGATTTGTAGATGACCTGATAATACCATCCATAGACGCGAATGAAGGAATCCTGAAACTGAAACGAGTATTAGATGTGGCTGTAGAAAGTGGTATTCAATTTAATTGGAGGAAATGCGTCTTCTTAAAAGAACGTGCCGAATATTTGGGCTATGTAATCTATGGTGGAGAAATCGAGCCTTCACCAACAAAGATCGACAAAGTTATGAAGTTTCCACAGCCGAGAACGGTATTGCAGCTGCAGAGGTTCTACGGACTGGCAAGCTACTTCAGGAAATTTGTACCTGAATTCACAAGCCGAATGCGTCCATTGAGTTCGATGCTGAAAAAGGGAGCTGTATTCGAGTTTGGAAAGGAGCAGATAGCGGTGTTCGATGAAATTATGGTTGCGCTGTCCAGTAGCCCGGTGCTGAGTCTTTACGACCCCTGCGCTGAGACGGAACTTAACACAGATGCGAGGAAGGAATGTCTGCAATCCGACTACAGAGACAGCCAAGCGATCAAAAGATGCACCCATCTTATTTTTATAGCCGTACTACCAATGACGCTTAGAAAAGATATCATCGTATGAATTGGAGTTTTTAGCGATAGTTGAAGTGGTCAAAAACTTTAGGATGTATCTGCTGGGAGTCAAATTCAAAATCATTACGGATTGTTCGGCGGTTGAGCTATCAGTAGCAAAGAAGGAAATTCATCCTAAGATTGCACGGTGGGTCATTAGTCTATCAGAATTTACGTACTCAGTGGAGCATCGACCAGCGAAACTCATAGTACACGTGGACGCTTTATCTCAAGAAACAGTAATGATGATAGCCAACGATGTCGCGAGTAAAGTACGTGCGACTCAACATGGCGATGAAGATATCAATGCGTTTAAACAGGACTTGAAGCTGAGCCGTACAAGAATTACATATATAACGGCGATATATTGTTCATGGAGGACGATGGAAAGAGAAGAATCGTAGTACCGGAAGATATGCAAGCAGACCTAATAAAACATGCACGGCAGCATTTCGGTATCAAAAGAATCAGAGAATAGATCGACAGCGAGCTCTTCATAACACGGATTGAACGGAAAATTCAACGGTGCATCGAAAATCGTATAGAGTGCATCGTATCAACTAGGAAGACAGGGAAGCATTAAGGCCATTACTAATGAGAAAGTACCTCTCGATACGATCCACCTGGATCACCTGGGACCAATACCATCAACGCGAAAGCGCTACAAATACAGTTTAACCGTCGTGGATGCATTTACGAAGTTCACCTGGCTTTTTCCCGTAAAGTCAACATCAACGGAGGAGACCATTAAGAAGCTAGAAATATTATCAGCCGTGTTTGGAAATGCATAGATTTATTGCGAATAGATGACCCGCTTTCACAGCCAATTTGTTCAAGAGATATTGCGTGGACAACAACATAGAGCTTCATTTGATATGTACCGGCTCCCTCGGGGAAATGAGCAATGCAAAAGAATCAACGGCGTTATTATTCCTGTCTTAGCGAAGCTGTCGAAAGAAAGATCTAATGAGTGGTTCAAACATGTTGAAAAAACTCAAAGATATTTGAATACTACATTTCATCGCAGTATCAATACAATACCTTTCAAGTTGCTGACTGGCGTAAAGATGAAGCATCCTGAAGATATCGAATTGACAGAAATTGTCGAAGAAGAATTGCAAAAAAACTTTACCGATAAGCGAAGAGAATTGCCTGAACGAGAGAGAAATGAAATAGCGCAGCGGCAAGCGGAAAATCGAGGGCGATACAACTTGCGTAGAAAACCTTGCCGGCAGTATGATGTTGGAGAGTGGTGATAGAAAAGACCCAGTTTGGCATTGGACAAAAGATGAGATCGAAGTATTTAGGACCGTATCGAGTCGAAGAAGTTCTAGCTCATGATCGCTATCGAATCAGCAAGCAGGGAGATTGTGAAGGACCAATTCAAACACATTCAGTAACGGACAACATGAAGGCATGGCCAGGCACTACATCCGGTTCGGATGACAATCAGGAAGGGCAGTGTCGAATGGCAATACAGACGGCGGAGAGATCGTCGCCTGCAACATAATCGAAGGGGTTCGACTATGAGAGCGTGCCGCGAGCAGACGGAACTTTGTTTCGTTCTTCTTAATTATTGAATTCGTTTTTCTTAAATACTGAATTTTGTAACAAACCTTTTCAACGATTGTTGGATTGTTCAACCTTTACATGAATACTCACGAGCTGAATTATGTTCCCTGTACCAAAGGGATTATTCTTCGATAAATAAATAAACATTTGCACAGCACAATACTAACAGAATGTCAGTCACTTTGGCACTTGCACCTGATGGACGAATGTTCTAGATGAAGGGAAATTTGGATTTCAATAGCCCGATGAACACCAGTTGGGGGATCGCAGATGCGAGCCCGTGCCGCAATTGAACGATAAATCGCTCCGAAGTAAAGTTAACGGCTCGCCAGTTGAAACCGAGCCGATAAAAAAACCTGGAAACAAAGAACGGGTCTCTTTTTGGTGGATAAGGATCGACGGCTGAGGATTGAGTGTGATGAGCAACAAGAAAATTTATCCTGGTGTTCAACGAAGGAAGAAATTATAACAGAGCCAGACGGACGTACATTACCACGGCTACAGCGAAGTAATTAACATCAGAGACTGGGAAGATTGGCGGTAGAAGTTCAACAAGTAGCGCGCTGGAAGGAGAACTTCGCGACGAGAGTTACTTCGGGGGCCCCCAAACAAGAACAGTAGACGTAAGGTAAAGATTTGTATTTATATCGAGCTTTTGGTAGAGGGCTGGAATTCATATCTTATTTTCGTAAGGCAAGATTTTGTAATTATATCGAGCTCTTGGTGGTTGACTAAAATTCATATCTTAACTTGTGAATGGTGTGTTTTGTTTGGAATCGTAGATTTTATTTAAAAAATATTTAATCAGGAGGTGGATTGTACCCCTGGCTCGGGTGTGTTTTCGATTTTTTTTTTTTAATACCTCCATTCCCTACCACTCTCTCCATCACTCTTTCTTCGTCGCACAACGCTTGTGCGATCTGGATTCACATTATGTCGCTTGGTCCTTTGTGCCACCCAGACAATGTTTAACACATCGGTATAAGGGGGCACACAATATAATGTGAACTAGTCCTTTTCATGAACATCTAGTCCAAAAAAAAATCATGATCAGCTCTCAGAGATAAAAAAAAATTCAATATAATACGACGCATTCAAAAAAAAAACTCTGAGTAATTGTCACTTCAGTATCTCGCCAATAGGGTCAAAAAAGAACGCCCTAAGATACTGGGCTCATAAAAGCAGGATTACAGGTCCACTCTTCAAACAGCGGTCATTAAATGCTCCCTTAGTCTTTTCTTAAATACCATAAGTTGCTTCTTTAACAATCTCTGGTAGATTGTTATATATACGCAGAGCATCATTCGTTGCATCGTTCTTTAGACGATCCGTTCTGGCAAAAGGTATTACGAATTGATCTGCATTCCTCGCATTATATGGGTTGATCTGTGATACCTTAATAAATGGGGCTCGTTCCGATCCATTAGTTTTTGAATTTCTGTAGATAAACTTAGCTTTCTCCATAATAATAATTTGACTAAAGGTTAATGATTTACCCAATTGGTAAACCAAACTAGTTTGAGTAAGCATTGGCAGCTTCAGAATGTTTTTATACGCTTTGGTCAGCAGCCTGGATATACTGTTCAAATGTTGCTTTGCTGATTGACTCCAAATAAGTACTCTATAATGCAATTTCGCCAGGACAAACGCATTTTGAACAAGTTTCTTGATGTGCATTGGAAAATCCTCATATCTTCTTAACAATCCCATTATTGGGGCTAATTGTCTCCTTAAGCTATTTATGTGTGGTAACCAGGTCATACGATGGTCTATGATAAGACCAAGATATTTCATTTCTAGCACTCTTTGCAATTTTTCTCCATTAATATTTAGGTCGACATCTATGTCTCCTTTGTTCTTTTGCTTAAAAACAATTTATTTTGTCTTTGAAGTGTTCAATACTAGTTTGTTTCCAATTAACTACTGATGGAATTTTCCTAGATCGTCGTTGATAGTATTCTCAATGGCAGTTTTGTCTCGTCCTGAATAAAGTAGGACTGTGTCATCAGCATATAATGTGTGATATCCCGTCAGCCCACATGTATTTAGATTATTTGTGTATAGCAAGAACACCTTGGGGAACTCCTGTTCCCGTAGGTGCATGATCGCTCAGGACATTGTTGATTAAAGTTCTCTGCGATCTTCCCTCCAAGTAACTCTTAAACAACAGCTTAAGACTACCCTGAATACCGTACGATTCAAGTTTACGAAGCAAGAGGTCATGATCAACTGTATTAAATGCTTTTTTCAAATCCACAAAAATTTCGATGACATCACCCCTGTCAAGTCCTATATTGATGAAACGTGTGACAGAATGTAGGGCATCCAAAGCAATCTTGTTCTTTTGAAAACCAAACTGATGTTGGCTTATGATTGAGTTTTCAACTAAGAATGATGTTAATCGATTGTTTAGTATTTTTTCAAATATCTTACTAAATCCCGTCAGCAGCGCAATCGGGCGATAGTTATTTGGGTCAAGATGATCACCACCCTTAAATATAGGAGCTATTTTTGCAAGTTTTTCTTCTTCCGGAAAAGTTCCATTTCTCATATGCACGTTTATAAAATTTGCCATAATCTGGGCTATGTCCTCCTTTATTATACTAATCTCATTCATTGTGATGCTATCAATGCCTGGCGCCGTATTCTTTTTCAATTCATTGATTACATTAAAGACTTCCCTTTTATTTGTTTGATGAATGTGAAGGATGGAATTTATTGCGATATTTGTATTATTTACATTGCCTGCTGAACTGGCAACGATTTCTTTAGTGATTCTTCCACTAATTGTTGAAAAAAAGTTATTCAATGAGTTCGCCGCGTCACGTGGACATGATGTGTTAGAGGGCCCATCAGGATTCAGTTGAAAGTTTTGTTGATGAATGTGAAGGATGGAATTTATTGCGATATTTGTATTATTTACATTGCCTGCTGAACTGGCAATGATTTCTTTAGTGATTCTTCCACCAATTGTTGAAAAAAAGTTATTCAATGAGTTCGCCGCGTTACGTGGACATGATGTGTTAGAGGGCCCATCAGGATTCAGTTGAAAGTTTTGTGATATACCCTGGGTTGAAGAGTTATCCTTTACCTCATTTATTATTTTCCATATTTCGTGGGAGTTGTCAGCCGCTGTTTCCATTCTTCTTGAGAAATATAAGAATTTAGCCTCTTTCACCAGTCGTTTCGATTCTTTTTGTCGCTTGCATATACACAAACTTGAAAGCCTGGTTTCCACTGTTCTTCCTGTAGTCCATGTATGCCTTCCTTTTTTTAATACTTGCATCAATTACTTTTTTCGTTATCCAAGTCCGTTGCCGACATCTGATTTTTTTCTCAATTGTAGAACTTTGCTTAGCAGATATGATGATATTTTTGAGTTCAATAATACTATTTGGTTTCCGTTTTTCCAGTAACTCTCGTATGTTTGATTTAAAGAGCTCCTTGTCTAGATATCTGAACGTTTTTAGGTCGGCTTCTGTTTGTTCTGGGTTTAGTCTTGAATAGAAATTTTTAACACACGATGATCCAGCTCCGGCCAGTCCTCAAATATGTATGGCATGCTTTCAGCGACTTTTAAATCATTGGTTACTATATGATCCAGACAGGTATTTGACACTTTGACACTTACCTTCCATTCGTTTCTAGCGTATCCTTATAAATCCGTGTTTCTGGTGATTCCGTTAGTACATCAAGGTTTGTGTCCGCTACTGTGATTAAATTTTTTTCAGTTGAGAATAATGTATCTATTACTGTGCAAAAATCTTGCGCATGCATACGATTGGGATTGTAGTACGTCCCTAATTTTATTTTTTTTACCCGCATGGCGTACTTCAATTATTATAACGTTATACTTATCAGGCGTCACTCTGTTGGTAATGAAATTGATTGTATTTTTTACGTACATTGCTGTACCTCCACCTCTTCCAGGTCTGCAGGAGAATACCGCATTATATCCTTCAATATTGTAAAACCGTGCTTCTTCTGGGTAAATCCAGATTTCATTGAGAATAATCAAATCTATGTCAGGATTTTGCTGCAGGTAAATCTGAATATCACTTAGCTTATGTCTTAAGCTTCTTATATTAGCATACATAAATGTTAAATTTATTCCACTTGATTGATTAGAAAGATTAGCAATCATCAAAGTTGTAGTCGGTGCTCCTCCTGGCGATCAATATTCTGCGTTGAAACTCCGGACACTCTACAGAGTCAGCTCTGTGAGAATGATTAGCATTATTATTGTTACCAATACAGTTCGAGCACTTCTCAATCGTGCTTTTGCAGTCCGTTAGATCATGCTTTCCTCTACATTTTACACATATTTGCTCCCCTTCACATTTTGATGTTTTGTGGTTGTATTTTTGACACTTATAACACCTCGTTACGTTGAAGTCCTCCTTCACAAAATACGATCCATAATCTATATTAATGTATCTATTTGCAAGCCTCTTATATATGCTCCCGTTTACCTGGATGATGTGCAACCACCTTCCATTTCTTGTCCGCCTAGCATGTACAAGTTCCATAGAATCACACGCCTCTATGTTGGGATTTAATGACTGGATCTCATTTCTTAATTCATTATTTTCGTATTGTTTTTCTAGTCCATTGATGACAAGTCTAGGCTGTCGCAATCTGGTCTCAGCAACATCATACTCCTCTTTCATTGCATCCATTGCTATATTCATTTGTCGATGTTTTGATAATCGCCCCACCATTACGAATAGGCCGCATTAGCTGTAAAGGAATTTTACATTTTGATGGCCTGATGCTCGACTTGAAATCAATCAGTGTTTTTTCTGATGAAGAGTGATTTCTAGGCTTAATTATAATCCCTTTTTGCGATATTGTATTTGATCGATGCACTGACGAAGGAGAAGTAGAATTTTGAATAATTTCGGCATATGAGGGCTTGCTCGCAGACGTAGATTTATCTATTAGTAAGGTGACATTTGAGCTGATCTCTTCGACTTGGCTTTGCAAATTTTTCATTTGTTGGAAGAGTTGGTCTTCTTTAGACTTACGGTGCTGAGCTCTACATCCGGCACACATCCAAATCACATCTTCGGTGATGTCCATAATAGCCCGATATCTCTCCTCCGACATTTTGATACACCTCAAATGAAACCACTTGAGGCAGAAGCTATCACACCCCATAGCCGAGTGGATATCCTCCACGGGTTTCCTACACTTCCCACATTTATCATTGGCTGGTTTAGTAGCCATTATATTTTTAACTTTTTTAATTATTTGCTTTTTATAAAATTTTTAATTATCCTTGATTTATTTAATATAGTTAGTGAAAAAACGTAGAAATCCGTACTTGCAAAAAAATAATTTAAAATATTAAAATATTAATTTAAAATTAAATTCAAAAATTGTTTAGAATAAATTTAGCTACACGGGGATCTCACTCCTAGACCAAAGCAAGAATTCCCGGTTCCGTTCATTTTCGTTCGCCTAAGTAAAAAAAGAAACAATCAAATTGATGACTTGAAAGATCGCTACTTATCTCGAAAACTTGATAGAGCGACACTAGTAACCACTTCACTTATTTCACACAGCTGATTATAATTTATGACAGAATTTATAACTTCACTTAAGTCAAGAGATTCAAAGAGCTGAAACTGACACTTCTTTGTTTTTTTAGCTCGGGTTCCCAGTGCCAGTTAGGTCGGGTAAACTAATACCGGTGAAAGAGTGCAAAGTGGTCGTACCAGCTTTGACTAATTCTTCCTTGCTAGAGAAAAATTAGTAGGACTTTTTTCCAGCTATGTGAGGTGTGTTTAGCGGCAGCGTTTCTCGCTTGGTGGCTACTTGGTACCAGGGGATAACTGAGTGGCGCTCCCTACGACCGTCTCCGACGACAAGCCGGGTCCGAAGTCCCTAGCTGGAAGAACTCTCACGGTGAGGGTAACACTTTTTTGAAGATCGGCTTGTGTTCCAAGACTAGATCCTCGATACATGCATAATTTTCAATATATTTTTGCAATAAGCCTTTTTCCTTTTCCTCCTGCAAATGCGCATGGCTCTGAGCATGTATTTCTTCACATGCCTTCCATTGGTCCTCAAGACGAGCTAATCTTGCCTCGAAGTATTCCAATGGGTGTCTACTGGCCCCATCCTTTTTGAAGTTGGACATGACCCGATTGATGCTATCCAAGCTCAGTTTTTGTGCTTGCGATTGGAGTGGCCATTGTACTATTGAATTGCTTGTCTGATTCCGAATTTGCTGCTTGCATTGGTTCCTAAGTCTCTGCTCTCTCTAACAGGTTGAGCCTATGATGGCTCTTGATTGATTAAAATAGCACACCGATTCCCTCTCAACAAGTGCTATCTCCGAACAGTAGTTTCTGCAACCTACGTCTTCTGTATTGTTCAACTGTGGTGGTTCTTGCCAACTTGAACCTGCGCTAGTGTACTTCCGGCATCAAACTCTTCTGTAATGTTAAACTGCGCCAAATTGAGCCTGCAATAGCGCAGCTCCTGCACCAAACTCTTCTGTAATATTGAACTGTGGTGGTTCTTGCCGAATTGAGCCTGTGATGGATTCGCTCTTGCACCAAACTCTTCTGCAATGTTGAACAATGATGGTTTTTGCCAAATTGAACCTGCGATAGCTTAGCTCCTGCATCAAACTCTTCTGCAATGTTGAACTGCGCCAAATTGAACCTGCAAAAGCTTAGTTCCTGTACCAAACTCTTCCTCCACGTTGAGCTGCGCTGGTTCTTGCCAAATTGAACCTGCGATTGTTTGGCTCCTACACCAAACTCTTTTGCAATGTTGAAGAATTCGACTCGACGGACCAATGTTCTGGAAAGTAAGAATAAATAACACGACCTTGTTGAAATATCTTACCAGAATGAATCTATTGTTCTACTATTTACATATTTATACACATTATTGTTACTTTAAGTGAGCATACATGGGATTAAAGTATAGTTTCGGATGTATCTTGCAAAATAGTATTTTTGTATCATTTGTACAATCAATATGTAATCAATATGTCCTCTGGTCTTACAAATTGCTGATATCTGCTGAATTTTACTTTCATAAAATCCCAAAATCGATAGGGTCACTATCAAACTCTATTCACGTAGCATCATCAACCCAAAAATATTTTTAATCATAACATACGAGTATTTATTTAGAAGTATTGGGCATGAGTTTTTATACAGAACATCATATGTACGTAAACCGTACAATTAAGCAAGTATCTAATCTATTTTCAAATATCAGTATACTGACCTCTTTTTGCTCTATTAACCTAATTATTCTCAAAAAGCTATGAGATGGGTAAACAAAGTGAGCTCATAGAGACAACTAAATATGCAATCATAAAAACAGACCAGCATAAAAAAACTCAACATGTCTATTTTAATTTTCGCATAAGACAAAACCGAGTAAAACAACAACCTAGCGGACAACAATCACGTAATTGCGGTTAGATATAAAAGCGTAAATATGTTGTACGTTAAATAGTACGTTCGCGAATTACTCGCATTTACCAGAATGTAGTATCAAATGAAAACAACACTAACAAGACACGTTTTGTTACTGTTAATACATTTCCTACCAGGTTCCGCCTTTGGTTTCACGCTAAAACTCGCAAAACTAGCAAAAACAACCAAGTGCAGGTGTGTGGTTTAGTCATAGATATTTTATCTGCTAGATTAAGTATTAGGAATTCATCTACGGGAGAAGTTGTGGCCTAAATGTTATGTAAATTTGTTCGATGGAAATTATAGATATTTAATCAATCAACGTAGATTAATCAGATGAGATCATTTTTCAACTATATTTCTATTTTGAAAGCTTTTTCTTTAAGTTTAACTCAGACATTTTATTTTATCTCCAGGCTTCAAAATTTAACATCATATCCTTTGATAACGTCTTTAGTTTGTTACGTGACCAAGATCATTACGTGTGTAGTTAACCAATTCTGCTCGTATCTATTTTCTGAATTCAATATTAGTAGTGATATAAAGTCCAAAGCTTCGCTCGTCTTTTCCTGGCACGTAGCGTATGAACGTAGAATAATGTATCCTTGGACAACGTACGTACGTACGTATAAACTGAAGTAGTTTTTGCCTTGAGTTGTTTCTCTTCATCATGTTTCTTCCTTGGGATTTCAGATGGACGTTAATAAATTTAATGAAATACTTCTTGATTGTATTTCACCTGCGTGGTTTGTTTCTTTACCTTATCCAATTTTCGAATTAAGGTCATTGGATTATTGCTAGAATTAATAAATCGATCAGATAAAATCGATGAGTATATTGGTTGTACAATATCTTATAATTTAAAAAGATTAAAATTAAGATTTATAGATGTAAAAGAATAAGATAAAATAATCCATAGCCGTCGATTTATTTTAAAAATTAAAATAATTTGAAAGCACTCCTTGGTGGTAAATCTTTTACAATCCTCTCCTAAGTTGATAAAGCCATTAAGCTAAATATAAAGTACCAGTGGTTTTGACATCGCTATTATTAATGGACCATGTGCGACACATCATATATTAATTTGCGATGCATGAGATTGGAAAGATAATAAAATTAGTGACCTCGCAAGTGGATGTTCATTGCCCTGTGTCAACATGTTGTAAAATAATGTGTTGCCTGGAAGCTATTGTACCACTGATTTTCATGCAATTATTAATGTAGTGATTTTATTTGCATTATTGATAATGCTTTGTTATGAAATATTGAAGGGCATTATTGTAGCTGAATAATAAGCTCCCAATCAGCTTTTTTTGGAAATTGAATGACTTTAAAAAAAACATTTTCAAGCTAGAAATAAAGTTTTTTTTAGAGGTACAGGACTGCGAAATGAAATAAAATACGGATAAATTTTCATAATTGATTTCATTTTTGCAAAATAATTCTAAAAAATAAAAAAGAATAAAGCCTTCCTTTTAATTTTGCATGTTCAATTTTATTATGTTATCGATTTTCGACCGTTATCGTTCGATCTTCTTCAGCGATTGTTTCATTTAACATAAAGATCCTACTTATTTGCGAAGTCCTTAATTACATTGAGGGATGTTTCCTAAAGAGGGTAATTAAAATTTACTTTATTCAAATTTCTTTTGTTATATCTGAAAATTACTTAACTAATTAGCTTGAAGAGCCAGGATTTACACTTACCTGCTTCGTTGTTCATTAGCACGGCTTTTTCTCTTGAAATGGCGAGACTTTCCATCGCATCCAGTTCTATCGCATCTCTTGCTTCTCATACTGATGTTGCGTCATACACTGTGATTTCGTGTCCTTGAGTTATAATACGCTCCGCCACTGCCGATCTAAAGTAATTCTTCTTCGCATTGTCGAGAATATACTGCATTTCCTTTTCGCTGGCTGTCGTATTGAGTGGTAGACCATACATCTTGTGAATCATGGCTCGATAAGGTGAAACTTTCACTTGTTGCGTGTGGTTCGATGTATTCAGAATCATCCGTTGTGTATGTGCTGCCTTCCTGTATATCTCGAAACTGATGTCGCCACTCGTTTTTAATACCAATATGCCCAGGAAAGCCAATTTTCCATCCTTTTCTTCCTCTACCGTGAAATTGATATTTTTGTGCGCATTGTTCAGTTCCATCAATATTTGTTGCAGGTCTCCTGTCTTGACGTAAGCGAAAACATCATCCACATACTTGATCCAGCATCTCGGTATTTGGTTCTGCATTTTGAGTCCATCCTCCAGTCGCGTCTTAAACATTTCACTAAAAAATGGTGATCGTGGATTTCCCATAGCTGCTCCTCCTTTACTTTTGTAGAATTTACCCTGAAGTAGTTCTCTGTCATTCACAGCTTGGACAACTGGAAATACTGTCTCGTTTTCGTCTCCCATGCCATAGAATTGTCCTATTTTAGTAACCACTCCTCGATGTAGCCAAGTGTTTCCATCAGTGGTACACTGAGAAAGAGAGCTTTCACATCAAACGATACCATCACGTCGTCTTCTGTTGTTGGGCCATATGTTAACAGCTTTTCCGTGAATTCCTTGGTGTTTTTGACAGAGTTGCTCTCAATTGGTTGCATATTTTTGAATTCCTCCACTAGCCAGTTTTTGCGTTAAAGCGGTCACAGCTGATATTATTTCTCGCATTTCATCTCCTTGCTTGCGAACCTTGGGCAAGCATTTGATCCTTGGTAAAGTTGGGTTCGTTACTCCCACTTTCGTCAGCTCACCGATTAGGTACTCGCAGCTTTCGATCGTCCTCTCAACTGATAGATTCCTCCAAAGGGTTTCGACGAAGTTCAAAAAAGTTGCCACTGTTTAGTTTTATGGTAACCGTTTCCTTGTATTCGACTTTATCCATGATGGCAACTGTGTTTCATTTGTCCGCTTTGATGAAATAGACCATTTTTACCTTCGATTCGAGGGCGATGGCTGCTTCTGGGTTCGTCGTTGACCTTTGGGCTCCCGCTATTGCGTTTTGTGGGCTTCCGGCAATTTGCTAATGGCTGCTTCCATTTCCACGATTATGTTTTCCTTCGGGACCTTTGTTAGCCCTATCGCATAGTTGAGACCCATGTTCAGTAGCCGCATTTCATCTTCCTTAAATTCCACGGTAGATTTGTTGACCACTAGTCCAGGAATCTCATCTACTTCAAAAATATGCAGCCGAGTGATATCAACTCCGTCAAAAAGACAAAGGAATCCACGGAAAAGCTGTTGACATATGGCCCAACAACAGAAGACGACGCGATGGTATCGTTTGATGTGAAAGCTCTCTTTCCCAGTATACCACTGATGGAAACACTTGGCTACATCGAAGAGTGGTTACTATAACAGGACAATTCTATGGCATCGAAACTGTGAATGACAGAGAACTACTTCAGGGTAAATTCTATAAAACTAAAGGAGGAGCAGCTATGGGAAATCCACGATCACCATTTTTTAGTGAAATGTTTAAGACGCAACTGGAGGATGGACTCAAAATGAAGAATCAATTACTGAGATGCTGGATCAGGTATGTGGATGATGTTTTCGCTTACCTCAAGACAGGAGACCTGCAACGAATATTGATGGAACTGAACAATGCACACAAAAATATCAATTTCACGGTAGAGGAAGAAAAGGATGGAAAATTGGATGCGAGAGAACTGGATGCAATGGAAAGTCTCACCATTTCAAGAGAAAAAGCCGCGCTAATGAACAACGACGCAAGTTTACGGATAAATTTTTTTTTATTGCCATGAAATTGGTTTCATTGGAAAGATAATTCATTGCCATTTTTATTTAAATGTAATCTTGGGCATGTGAGCACCACAACTGGCGCGGAGGAGGTCCAAACAAGAGGTCCATTTTTCGAATACTATAATCAATAATTTGGGCCTTGTCTCGCCAATAACTCGGCAAATTTTATCTTCCATTCCATCCAAATCATGATAAAATGGCAAACTAAACTAACCATAAAACGTATGACAGCTGTAACACCATACGTAGTATTAAAAAGTGTCCCAACTTAAAGTGCTATACCTCTAAAAAAACACCTCTTACTTAAAAAAAAAAAATGAAATAGACATCTGGCAGTGAAATTCTGGCCGACCTTTATTTGAAACTAGGGGTATGAAATGTGCATAAAATGAGACAGGCTGTGAAGGGACCTCTACAGGGAGATGGGAGGGCTTACCCCGGATAATATAGTCGCGGTGATGCTCGAATCGGTTGACAAATGGAACCAGGTGGCACATTATGTCCGGGCAGTCCTAAAAGATATAAGGGCCTCACAGCAGCCGGGGGTGTTGGGGCTGGGGGAACGCTTGTCTGGCAATTCCTCTTCCCCTCTCCCCTCCCGCTACAGAAGGGATCCCCCAGCTTGAAGGCGCCTCACGGGGTAACAAAACGAGACCTGGCCCGAAGTAATGTGTCAAACGGTCCCAGGCTGGGTTCTCAGGTTGACAGGGGAGGTTTTTAGTGGGTAGTCCAGCCGCCTTCTTGCGAGCATGGGAGCCCCACACTCTGTGCGTAAATGGTCATTCACATTCCTACCATTAAAAAAATGGTATGAAATTAGAGTTACGAAAAGTGTTTGATTCCATCGAACGGGAATTGAAACCGATTTTTCTAGCAACTGCATTTTCATATGAATGTATAATGACAGCATCGAATGAAAAACCATCATAATGTGTACGATGAATTTACCGACCTACTGGTATATGTATATCAAATGATACTTGTGCATTTCAACTTAGCGAGCATTTAATATTATCAACACTACTCAACAGTATTATCGAGAACATGTTTCAACTTCCATCATAATTTGTAATACAATAGGTGATTGAATCTTTATTCCATAACCCATCAATTTCATCCCACTAGGCTTGCAACTCCTCAGAGCGATTGAGGGAGAAGTCACGTTGCCTATCATAATTATAGTAATCAAAATCGGGAAAATTTCAAATCCTATTCCTCAGAAATTGACATTTTTTATTAGTCAATTAAGATGATTTGTCATGGGAATTGTCGGTATGTAGCTAGAAGCATCTAAGTAAATATAGTATGTCAAATATATCTGAGATCATTATATGTAAGAAATGTTGTGTATATAATTAGTTGCAATATCTGTGCTTAGAGAGGAAGACGAGTTGAATATAATAAAGACAACGAAAAATCCGATCGCAGATTTTGGCACGGGTGAACTTCAATGTTAATTATATTGGCTCGCACCAAACACTACCATACGCTATTTTGTTGCATTTTAAGTGATGCAACACAGAGCCGCACTCGACTTTGGTTTTTTTCCAACTTAAAAAAATTTGGATTCAAGAAAGAAGCCGTACCCTTAATCTCTAACTCTACTAGTTTTTTTTTTGGTTTGGAGATGAACTCACTTACGCATTGAGTGTGGGGGTATATTGCTTGCTTTCAACTGCACTACCCACTAAACACCTCGCCTGTTAACCTAAACCTAACCTGGAACCGTTTGACATATTACTTGGATATTTGTAATCGAATTCATTTTCGCCTTCACAAAATACTCCAACTGAAAATAGAAAAAGACAGCTTCCTTTTAATTTTGTGTATTATTTTTATTCTCGAAATCGATTTTCGACCGTAATCGTTCGGTCTTCTTCAGCGCTGAAGAAGATCGAACGATTACGGTCGAAAATCGATTTCGAGAATAAAAATAATACACAAAATTAAAAGGAAGCTGTCTTTTTCTATTTTCATATTACTTGGGCCAGATCTCGTTTCGCTACCACCGTGAGGCACTTTCAAGCTGGGAGATCCCTCCTCCCCGACCATAGATTTTGCTCAGAGGACTTGTGCACGTCAAACTGAAAACACCCATCCCGCTCAAAAGCTGGGTCCGATAGAAGTCAGTTTCACTATTTCTACGATTGAGCCACGTTCTCAGATCAGGGAGGAGCCGCACAGTCCCCCTTTCCTTCGTGCAACTCGCGCAAGACTACTGTCAATTGTTGAGTGATCGCTGGTTCTCCTCGCGATCAATTGTCTCCCTCGAGTCCTCATTTTGATACAAGTCAATAGCGTGGCCCTCTCTAGCAAGGAAAGTGACAGGTATCACGCCTGCTATAACTCTCACCGCCGAATCGGATACTGTCGAATATGAAAATGCAATCCTGACTGCTCCTGTTCTCCATACCTGTGCTAAGCATTTTCAGTACACCTTGCTGAGAGTATCACCCCATATTTCCGCTCCGTACATTAGCACGGACCCTACGGCACTCATCAAGAGGCATCCTTTTGATGGGTTGGGCGACCCTACGTTTGCTATAAGTCGAGTCAAAGCCGATACGCCTGAAGCGGCCTTCTCAGCCGTTGCCCTGACTCGCTCTCAGAAGCTCATTTTTGAGTCGATCAATACCCCAAGATACCTAATCACTGGGTTCGATTCGATTAGTATGTCTACAATACTGTTCGTTCTGACTCTAGAAATGGTTTTTTTTTTTGCCAAAAGACTCCAGCGCTAGATTGAAACAGCGAGCAGTCATCCAGTCCCTCACTCGGCGCACTAGCACACCCAGTCTAGCGACTAGAGTCGTAGTACCATCCGCACAGCCGATCAAGCATGACTTGTCTACAGTCTCATTAGCCCGTCGTAAGAAACGTTCCATAGGTCTGGACCAAGAACAGATTGCTGGGCAACACCCAATGTTACTTCCATCCTTCGATGGCCCTGTGTCATGTCGTGGAGCAGGCTTCTGTCTTTCAGTTACTCCCTCAGAAATCGCATATGATATTTGGAAAATCGAGAAGAGGTTTTCAACATATCCATACTATTCACTCATCCATTGGAGTTGAAGGCGTTCCGAACATCAAGTGTCACCAACTCAACCGCCGGTTGCTTGATCCGGTTATGTACCTAAGCCGGTTGGACCGCGCTCAGCATCTCTGCTATTGCATCAATGGTAGAGCGTCCTGCTCTAAAGTGGTAGTGCCGAAGAGATAATGTCTCCAGTAGCCCGAATCACGTCACAAAGTCTTCCCTTGATAAGTTGATCTAAACATTCTCAGCCGTGTCTAGCATGCATAACAGGCGGTATGGAGATGGCGACCTGGGACTCCCCTTGCCTTATTGATCAGCACGAGCCTCGCTACCTTCCAGCGTTTCGAGAAATCCCCGTCCTTAAGCAGGCGTTACATAGTCTGAGCAGCAAGTCAGGACAGTGGTGATTGACAGATTGTATCACCTCATATGAAACACATCTGGGTCAAGAGCCTTCCTTCTTTTCAATTTCAGGACTGCTCCTTCCTGTTCCAGTTGTATGAAGAGTGGGCACACGATTGCTGTTTTACCTTGGACAGCGTCAACATCGACGGAATAGGCGATGAAAAGTGCCCGCACTATCTCCTCTTTCTTTTCCGCTTCATGCATACATGGCGTCCATAGGGCACCAAGCTTCCGCATAACAGGCTTGTAGCCAAGGTCCCACGGATCCTTGTTAAGATTGTCCACGAGATCTTGCCAGCACCCAGTCTTGCTGTTGTTAATCAGTTTGCGAAGGTATTGCCTGGCTCCTCATGGTTCCATGCCTCGTAAAGTTTCCGAGCCCGTTGACCCTCAAGCCGAGGCTTGTGACACTCTGTTCGCTTTTCAGCGAATTGAGTCGACCACCAGTACACTGGGGACTTGCCGCCCCGGGGTTTTCGACGGAGCATAGAAGTCTTGTAGATAGTCATGATGATGCTCATAGTTGAGCTCACCACGTCTTGAGCTGCCAGTTCTTTTGGATGTTGTGAGTCCCCCTGCAGCGGAGCACCTACCGTGAGTACCTCAACGAACCTCTGGAGTTCATTCTTCCAATGCTCCACCCAATTGTAGAAGGCCGAGAGCGCGGATGTCAGGGAACAACATCACGGATCTCAAGCAGAATGTACTAATGATCATTGACTGAGTAGTCCTCTAATACTCTCCGTGGTAGGGACTCCGAGGCGAATGTCACGTCCGGTATGTTTCCTTCATAGCCAATACGGCGAAAAGTCGGCATATTTCCGGTGGGAAAGGCCGCGTTCGATGGGTTTAGCGTTGAAGTCTACCCCAACGAGCACGTTGCCATCTGTATTCGAGAGAGCGTTCTCCAAAGCATTCAGCATGGCTTGGAGAGATTATATAGTATCGCTCAGCGTTAGATATACACTAAAAAAAGTGGTCGCTGAGAGCCGGACCTACATGAAACCATTCTCCCCCACCCCCCGTTCACAGCCTTTCCCTTAGAAATTACTGTTCCGAATCCAGCTGGCGCCAGCGCCAGTTTCATCAGGGTACCATGATGCAGAACTTTTATCTTGGTGCTGCTCACTTAGCAGCAAATAGTCGGTTTTCATGTTCCTCGCGAACTGCTCAAGTAGGTTTTGAGCTGTTGAAATTGCGGTGCAGGATACTGGTAATCGAAGTTCTCATTTTGCCTTGTTTCAGCTTCGCAATGGAGTTCCCTTTTGGTGTTAATGTTTCTTATTTCGATTGTAGCCATCGTCTCGAGCGAGGCTACGGTTGTGCTTCTGCTGAAGACTTTCTTGACTGCGTCGCAGAATGTTTTTTTATCCTGGCCAAGTTGGTTGTACTTATTTAGTAGCAATGTTGGTTTCTTCGGGCCTTAAGTCTTCTCTGATCTCCCACAAAACTTCTCCGTAGAATCGTTCGTCTCGGAGTTCTACGAGCATTGTCTGCTGCTGTGGTGCTCGTCGTGGCTTTTTTCTGTAATGTCTTGCGCCAGATCTTCATTTTTGTTTGGAAACTTTATTTTCTTACACTTTTTGAAGAAGTTTCCTTTCGGTATTCTTTGTTCCTTGTGCCAGCTGTGTCTGAAACCTCTGGTCTAGCATTCCACGCCCATCAAATGCCTTTTCTTTCCTCGTTGGATTCTGATCTATTTCAATTGGGCTAGACGCCATTCTTATATTGATGTTTGATGGTGGACCTATCTTCACGTGCCCTTTGGGCTTAGCCCTCAGCCCATCTTTAGCCTTCTGCTTTTCTTTGGCCTTCTGGTCGTATTATGCGGTCAAGGATCACCTGGAGTTCAAAGACCCCATCCTTTACACCTTTGCTTATTTTTGGCGGGGCGCGTGCTGAGTTTATGCTTATTAGAACGTCTCCCACTTTTGGATTAGCCTTTCTTCTTTGTGTCGCTGGACGGCATTTGTGCTTTGCCGTCTCCTTTCTCGGGAGAGGTTATTGGCTTCCGTTTCTTAGTATAGTACTTCAGCTACATTTTCGACGCTGGCGGTGAAATTGCACAACGACGCTTAGTTTGTCTGGTCACTTCTTTCTTTTTCTGCCGTGATCACTTTGTGGGATGGTTTGTTATAATTTCGGGATTTAAGACCCTTGTTTCGGTCGCTTCGGAAGCGATCGCAGCAGTAATCATTAGATTCTCGATGTTCTTTATATTTTTCTCGATTGCGCAAACATCTGGCGGGTCTTGCACAATTTCTTGCCCTGCCTTTTTAGGACATTCTAACGTTCGCATCATTCTTCTGCTGCGCCCGAATGGCGAAGAAGTTTTTGTTTGGACAAAGTTTTCCGTTTTTCGCTCGTCATTTCTGTCATTCCATTTGACATGGTTTTTTTCGTCGTTGGTACCAATCTCATTGTGTTGCTAACATCGTAGGTGTAACTGTTGGTTCCGTCGTCGTGGCTGTCTTTTTTTATATTTGTTTTTTTTTTTGTTGATCTTTTTATTAGTTTTCTTTTGAGAATGCTTAAGTTTGATTGGGTCTCCCTTTGGAGTAACCATCTCCGTTTGTGACTATAGTCCCCCCTTTGGTCCCATGGTTATCTTTGCAAGGCAGGGGGTCCTGCAAGGGTTGGCACAAGCCCTTATAGGGGCAAGTACTCAAAGCCAGACCAGCGCAGATCGGGATTCCGTCTCAACCGAATCTACACCAGCAGCCTAATGGCGTGAACTTCGAACGTACTGCGAAGCCTGCCAAGGTTGTACCGGGACAGGGAAGGTATGGTAGTTTGATTGGAGACGTTCGTGCACGAGTGTCACCTCGGCGCAACTGTGCAAAGCAACTAGATCCAAACGATCATGTCCGCTAGTTTAAAACATCAATTCCACTTCATTGTCGAAAGCATAGTCCAGATTTGATCAGGGTCGTTACCTGTCATCCCGAGAGGAGCCGCACAGTGACTCCATATCCTCGGCTCCAAGGGGGCGGTACTCCTCAAAAAATGCTAGCCTCTGAGAGTATTTTGTCGACTGGCGTTCCCCCTGCAGAGAGTTGCCCGTTTGGGCACTAAGCTTACATATGACCAGCTTGTAGCCCAGGCTCCAAGGACCATTCTTCATACCGTCTACCATGTCTTGCTAACAGCTGGCCTTGCTGCTATTGATAAGTCTGTGGAAGTATTTTCTAGCCTACTGATAAGCTGCTTAGTTGATGCATGCCTCTTTCTGAGTCTCTTGCCTCTTGTCAAAGCTTGTAACACTCTTTCTCCTTTTCAGCTATTTTAGTAGGGTACCAGTACACTAGGGGTTTTCCGTACCGGGGTCTTTGGCGGGGTATGTGATTCTCATGGTGGAGTTCACCATCCTTTAGCTACTAATACTCCGCCCCGCTAGTATTTCTGCAAACCTTTCAACGTCCGCCTACCGACTATTTCACCGGAACCCGGAAGACTCAACAAACGGGCGTCGAGAAGCACCGTCAATCTCAATCTCAAGTGCCGCATACTGGAGATCTCTATTGGAGTAGTCCTCTAGAACTCTTCAATTTTTTACAATTGGTCTTAAGGTCTTCGAAGCAAATGTCAGGTCCGGTATGGTCAGAACGTGGTGATGCCGCAGAAAGTAAAGGTGTGGCCTATATTCAGTATGGCCAACGCATTTCTAGCTGCCACATCCAGCAACTTATTGCCTCAGAAACTTGATTTGGGTATGTCAAATGCAACTACTCGAATTTTAAAGTTTATCCGCTGTGTTTAAAACAGTGTCCTCCAAAGCATTTAGCCTAGACTGAAAAGGTGGCAAAAGTTTGTTTTGTGTAGAGTATATTTCCCAAACACTGAACCCAAACGATACCATCTTTGGTTCTAGGCCCCGCTTCGGAAGTGAGTGCTCTTTGGAACCCAGGTGGCCCTAGAAACAGATTCTCCATCTTTCATGATGTTGCTCCCTGAGCAGGTGCAAGTCGGCGTGTCTGTTTCTCGCAAGCTGTTCGAGCATATTGTGAGCGAGTTGGCTTCCAAGTAGATGTATTTACAGGCTACAACTTATTGCAAAAGTGCTTTGGCTTTAGCTAGAGCCGCCTCAAAAACCCGGCTCTTCATTGTATCTGGAGCGTGCTTAAAAGCGTCTGGTCTTGGTTTAGCACCCTGGCAAAGGATGCAGTATACTTCATCTGTGCCTTTTTTTTCTTTTATGCTGTTTCATTCCGGAATAGTAATACAAAGAGCTACTATCCGTCGCCTTACAGCCCTATACAGTATGCCCATATCCGAGATACTTGAAGAACTGGCGAGGGATTGCTCTTTACCGTGTCCTACAAACAATCCAATGTATTTTGATTTCCCTCTTTCTTTACAACTGTTCAGCTTCCTTCTATGTGATTTCAGCGATGGACTTAGTCAACCAAACTTTCAGCCAACTTAAACCAGAGAAATCTTCATTTAAGACACCTTAAACCTCGAGCGAATCCGTAAAGTCCCTAATTTCACGAGTGGCTCCATCGACTTTTGTGACAGCGTCACAGAACGTATCTTTGTTTGTTTTCTTTGTTCCAGATGCCACCAGCAGGTTATCTGAATGTGTCAAGCGTAAAGCCCTGATCACAGTTCGGATGTCCTCCCCTTATTCTGCTCCCTTCATCTTTTGCAGCAAATCTGTGTAGGATTTACTGTCTGTGGGTTTGACTAGTAGTGTCTGCCCAAAATGTTTGCCCTGTTCCTTATTCTTGACTTCTCGACCCGCATCCGATGATCTTTTTGTGTGGCCGCGTTTGGCTGCTTTTTGGTACCTTAAACAGCAACGTCTGGAACCTCTCTTCCAATGATGCGTGATCCTTCGATGTTTCGTCCTCGTCCTTTCTCCGTTTTTCCCAGTCTCCTTTTATTGAATTGCAAGCCAACGTTTTGCTGTTAGTAGGCGTTGGAAAGATCACCGTGATGTCAAAGAGCTTCATCTTTAGGAAATTTTCCAGTTCCACAAATCCGTTTTTACCCTCATTGCAAAGCTTCGTTTGTACAATGATGCGTTTGAGAAGCGTTTCCGCTTCACGATAGAGTCGCTCTTCTCCTCAATAATTCATGATTATCTATTTGGTTATTTAATAATAGCCTATATTTAAGTCCCGTGTTTCAACCGTTTCCGTGGCGAGAGTAGCAATTATAGATTTCTCGATCCTTACACATTCCTCTACCGTTTATTTGGATCTCTAATCTTCTTTTGCTGCGCCCGAACGCCGGAAAAAATTACAGTTGGACAAGTTTGTCTATTTCTCTCCTTCACTCACCCGTTTTTCGTCCCATCTTTGTTGTCTTAGTCATTACTGTCATTGTTCTTGTCTTCGATGATGACAGCATCAACGACATTAAAACTGAGGTTGGTGCTGTTATCGTTAGTGTGGTTGTTACTTTTATTTTTAAAGGGAGGCAGGATAATAGGATGTCCTCCGGAATCGCTATCTGCGTTCATGTATATAGTCGCCTTCTTAGCCCCATGGTTATCATTGCGAAGCAGGCCATGCGAGGGTCAGCACAGGCTTTTATATGCTGTGCGAGGGTCAGCACAGGCTCTTATTCTGGTCAAAACCAGACCAGCGCTAACCGAGAGTCTGACTCAACCAAACCCACACTAGCAACTCAATGCCGTGAACTTCAAAAATACTCCGAGGATTTTGTAGGGCAGAGCCGATATGATTGTTAGATTTGAGCGCTTCTCGCATGAGTGTCGTCTCCGCGCTACCGTGCGGTCAAAAACATCATGTTTACCAGCCCAAAGCATCAATTCCAAGTCGTTACTTGAATCGATTCATCATTTCGTCATTTTCCATATAGTCTGGGAGTAACACGGAAACCTTCCCAAAAAGTACTAACCTACAAGAATATTATTGACCAGCGTTCCTCTTGCGGCGCTACTATTGTGTTGCATGAAGTTTTTCTTCCTTCTCTTCTAATTTTTCATCTTAACCTTTGGCATTGTTGCTTCAAACTTCAGAAAATATTTCCGTGGTCATTCCTTCAAGTTCTCCAGCTGATTATTGAAATATTTCTTCTAGATCGTCTTTTCAAATTCAGTAAGATTTACATCCAATTCCCTCCTTAATGTTTCTGTCCTTTCTCAGAATGACGACGATTGATGTTATTTAATCAAAATCTTTGAGCTATTTCCAGCAGGTTTCGCTATTTTTATTTTGGTTCAGTTTTATAGGACTGCAAAGTCAAAAAAATCATTATGTTACGTCGTGAGGCGCCTTCACGCTGGAGGATCTCTCCTTTAGCAGAGAGGAGAGGGGAAGAGGAATTGCCAGACAAGCAATCCCCCAGCCCCGACGACCACGGCTGCTTTGAGCCCCAAATTTAATTTAAACTTATAGCGAAGAAAGATAAGCTTACAAGCTGTTAGTGCCTAAAGACCGAAAAATTTAGCTGATCCCAAACATAAAATAGATATATGCAAAAGAAAAAGTTAAATTAAATTGACTCAGAAGGTCCGATGGTCTTGAGATACATGTGAACATATAGTCTCATACAAAAGTTTGTTCTAAACGAAAACGAAAAAAACAAGATATTGAATTGATAATATCTGAAGCCATGTGGTTAAATTTGAGTGAAACGCATAGGTCACCCTCTGTATGGTATGTATGTACTTTTATCTGGTGACCTATATGGATTTTTTCAAAAACATCCCCAGTTGAATTATTCTGGCTATCACTATCCCCTACCCATCTATAAAACTACTGATCATCGTTTCTTTCGTTAAGTTGCAGGTCGTCATCTAAAGTGATACCTTCAGTGAGTTACTTGTACACACTAGACACGTTTAATAGCGTAGGAGCTATTGTTCCATCATCCGTGAATCATGTTGAAAGTCCCCTTTACAGCTCACAAGGACATATCTAAGCTGAGAGCAAGAACTCCTTTTGCAAGTATTCTTCTGAAATTGCTGAATTTCATCGTCATCATCTTTCAACAAGAGTTTCAGAAATTGATACATTGTATTAGAAATTCTTCACTAGAAAGGATGTTTATATCCCCTTGCACAATCTTCCAAAATAAATATTAACAGGAGAGTATTGAAAGGCTTTCAAGGATCCTCCGTGCTTGTTAACTTTATTTCATAACTTTTTTTTTATTAGAAAAAGGACTTTCAAAATTTAAACTTAATCTTTTAAATCTATTAAAGCTACTTTACATTATCTCCAAAACTCACATCCTATTTTCCATTTTATTTCACCATCAATTTCCAGGATCAAGTAATCTCTTCATAACTTAGATTTATTCTAGTTAGAGATAACGAGCACGGGCATGAAACATGCAAGGATGGATGAATAGGATAGAAAATGATGGATAATCGACGAAGATTGAAGCCAAGTAAATACTTGACCTCTCACACTCCTCCATCGGACTTGACATCCTTTATTGATTGAACTTACTCGTACAAGGCAACTACATATAAGTGATGAATTGAGTCAACTTACAGAATGATGTTTAAGTATCAACGAAGGATAACGGACGTTGGTACTCAGTACAAGTACTTAGATATATTGGAGACGTTCGGAATTTCATCCCAGAATGATGCTTAGAGCGATCCTTAAGGATCGAATCAGCGTTTTACTTGAAGCAACTGAAATATAGTAAAATAGTCAAGTTGAAGGTATATAGTAGCTGTACATTAATAGTGCTGGAATATTCAATTCCTGACAAATTATTTTGAATGTTTGATGGGAAGGATGTCTGGACTAATGGAAATAGATTATTTTCTATTGGCTGTGTATTTAGAGCAAGGATAAGATTTGTCAAAGCGGTTGATTAGTAGGATATAAAATTAAACTGTTTGAAATTTGACTTCTTTTCTGCCTAATTTAGCGGCCCTTTACTTTGGATTAAAGGCCAAACCGGTCGACAGAGTTGTAGTGATTTCGGTTGGTATATTTGTCCGTAAAGGATTTGCAGCAATGCTCTGCTGCCCCAGTGAACAAGGTGTCGGCGCTCACTGAGATTGACTTAGTTCAGGAACGCGCGTATGCGCGGGCACGCTAGAATCTGCGGTATCGTTGGGCGAGTTCTTTCTCCTGGCACCATGTTCCACTACAAATTATTTGTTCGGTTACACGTTTTGTAGGGTGACAAAACAATAAGTGTAGAAAAAAAATGCTGGAAGACGCAGGCACGATGGCTGGAGATCTTTTATTTTCTAACACTCGTACTTACCGTTCCTGTTCCCTGCACGCAATCAGAAATGTGCCTCGTGCCCGATCAGCAATCGGTAATCCACTTAAGAAAGTGGGGCATCTAGGTAGAATGGGTGGCCTCCCAATCGGACTTCAGGTCCCGATGGCGGAGTCTACGTGCAAGGACTCCCATCCCTAGTGAGAGCCCCTACAATAAATGGAAAAACCACAACCCGATGGTTGCGTTAGCGCTGGTTCCTTGCAATCGTTATGGGAAATCTTGAAGGAAGAAGACCGAAGCTTTCCACTTCGACAATACATCTTTGTTTTTACTGCAAGCGATAGCAATACTGCAAATATGTCAACTGATTCTTACTTGATTGTAATTATGTTCTATACAGTCAACCTCGGTTATAACGCACCAGTTTATAACGAACCCTCGTATAAAACGAACCAACTTAACAAGCCCCATCTAATTTTCATTATTTTCCTAACAAATAGTACTGGCTATAATGAACTCGGTTGTAACGAACATTCGTATATAGCGAAGGAATATTCGCACAATCGGGTCATCATTATCGGATATAACGAACTTCTGGGCCATCATTATTAGATATAACGAACTTTTGGGCCATCATTATCGGATGTCGAACTTCTGGTTAAACAATTAGGGGAACACCCACATATCAATTATTTAGCGCTAAATTATATATACCTGTTTTTTTTTTTTACAATGGGAACAAATATGTACATAGTATGAGTGAAAGGCGAAAGGTGTTTTCCCTAAAAGAAAAAGTTAACATAATCTGCGAATTCAAAGTGGAAAAAACATAGCGATATGTGTCGTGAAAAAAATATAAGCAGGTCGACAACTGCGACAATGTGGAAAGAGAAGGACGAGCTGCGTCTTGCCTTCGAAAGTCTGAATGGTGGGAAAAAAAGCAAATGCACATATAACCGAAAAACCGTTTTTTAGTGTAACTACATAATCAAAGAATAAAGAAAAATGTTTTCTTTTATTTCCACTATTTAATAGCCACGTGTTTACATTACCTAAATCACAATTCCAAAGTTCCTGACCCCTAAATTTATAGATTTCCAGGGGCTCCACCGCATCTAACTTTCAGATGTTCGCGAGAGTGTTGATTAATGGGGTCCGCATTTATTTCGTGTTTTTCTCGTGCAACACACTCCGCTATTTTGGATCTGAAATTGGAGTTTTCTTTCTTTTTATTTGCTGCTCCGTGTATATGTTCCCCAAACTTGACGCCTATATCTCTTCGTCTGTCCAATGTAGCTCCTGTTGCCAGTCTCCACATGATATTTGGTAGATTCCGCTTCTCTCCATCATGTGCAGAGGGTCCTTTGTTGAGCCTAGCATGTCGCGCTACTTGTATAGACCAGATCAATGCCTAGTTTTTCCAGAGCGCTCCTCATTTCATTCATTTTAGACTTGTAGGCCCATCAGTCGTCTTCGTTTATCAATTGTTACTTAATAATTAACGTAACCTAAAAGCTAGCACAACGAATAAATCAATTATTTCTATACAGCTAAAGAACCTGCAAACAAGTAGCGTAACCAATAAATTAACATAATAATTTACGTGACCTAATACAAGTAGCTAGCACAACCAATAAAACAATAGTATTTAAACATCTCAGAAACCTACGAACAAGTAGCGCAACCTATAAGTAAAACTGATAATTAACGTAACATAATAACGAGCACCTACCTAAGAAACTCACAAATAAATAGCGTAATCATCATAATAATAAGCATAATAGATAACACAACCAGCAGCTTAATAATTAGCACATTAAAGAACTAGCACGTATTCATTTAAATTAAAACTAGAATTAAAATAAGTAAAATGCTAAGTAGCCAATATCTCCAAACAAACGAAATCGTGACGACATCAGGGAATTCCCATCAATGGAAGTCGTTTGATACTTTACAAAACATAAACATTTAGCTTCCTCGCAACCGCCAACAAGGCCAAGGCGCCTATACAAAATGCGTTAGCATTTTTCCACCGCCGATGGAAATGAGCAGTGAATCGCTTTGTTTTTTCTTGGAAGCAATTACCTCGACGCGTGTAATCCAACCATGAATGTTGACTTTTTGGAGTATGATAATTAGGATTGAAATGCCAATAGATAAAAATGCACTGATAGCATTTTCTACCTTCGACACATGAATAGCGCTTTTTAGTATCCTATTTTCTTCTTTTTTATCGCTTTGCTCTCTATCGCAATAAAATACGATCTCGAACGCAAACGACCAACTTCTCGATGTCATCCTTACTACCAATCCTGCCTCTATCTCCTCCATCTCATAATCCTCCTACGACTATGTAAAACCTAATCCCCATCATCCTCCGCTTGAGGTTCGCATATTTTTTCTCGCACCTCAGTCCAAACGCACTCATTTTTCCCCAAGATCTAATTTCCGCAAAGCGACTATTGAGCCATTCAGCTTGAGCTGGATAGTAAAATATTAACTGGAACTCATTGCTACAGAAGCTAGGTGTCAATTCACCGTTATCTAGTTTCTACGAAAATATCAGTAGCATAATTATCAACAATGTACCTATTTGCCATTCTCTTTGGAAAAGGAGCCCCTGCTGGTTTTCGGCGGAAGTCTCAGACATTCTTTATTTGAAGCACCAGACGCGCAAAAAATTTCATTATTCCAACTCTGACACTGACCTCGTCAACTACCGACTGCTGTGTAAGGAAGCCAAAAAAGCGATCAAAACGCGATACAAACTTATTATTATATGATTAAAACATCACTGCAATCTAATAGGCCTAAGCCCTTCTGGAAATACATCCGTTCCCTGAAAACTACATCCCATAACCGTAATATCTTCTTATGGCATAACTGCCAAGCTTCTGATGGGCAAGCTATCTGTGACCGTTTTGCTAAATTTTTTCCTCCACATTTGAGGTTTCAAACCGCACTATATACTCATCGTGTCCTTCTCTATCCCCTATTGTGCATTCTATCGTGATCTCTCCATCGGGAATTGCAAGTGTACTGCTCACTTTTGACATTCATGGTAGTCCGGGCCCTGATGGCATACCAAATCTGTTCGTCAAGACATTATCTTCTTCATTATCTACCCCACTATCGACTGTTTTCAGTATTAGCGTTTCTTCCTTCTGCTTTCCCGGCATCTGGAGGCATGCTAACGTCTTTCCGATCCATAAGTCCGGAGATCGTGGTGAAATCTCGAACTTTCGTCCGATTTCTTTGCTGTCTTGTTTTGGCAAGCTCCTTGAGCGAATTGTGCATAACAGAATATACTATGCCATAAGTATCCCGTTGGCAAATTAACAAGATGGCTTCATTAAAGGTCGTTCGATAATAACACATTTGCTAGAACTAAAGAACACCATCTCTCTTCCTTTTGACAAGAGCCAACAAGTTGATGTCATATACATCGATTTTGCTAAAGCCTTTAACAGTATTGATCATGGCCTTCTGGCTAACAAACTCGGATCGTTATGCGTTTCCGACTGAATCCTCTCTTGGATCTTATCCTTCTTATCCCATCGTTCCTGCACCGTTGCATGGGATAATTATTTTTCGTCAGTCTCATTTAGTCCGAAATCTGGTCATCCTCAAGGATCAATTTTAGGCCCTTTAACATTTTCATAAATGATCTTCCTCAATGCCTTTTCTCTAATTGTCTTCTTTACGCTGATGATTTAAAAATTTATCATTCGTTAACTCCAGCAAAGACTGCTTACATCATTAAAATGACGTTGACAATCTCTGAAATTGGTGTCAAGGCTATTTACTTCCTCTTAACATTTCAAAATTCATCCAGTATTATATGAATGCCGCATTGATGGATCGCTGCTCGTGCTTGTGGACAAATTTAAAGATTTGGGAGTAGTATTTGACCCAGGTTTGAAATTTAACATCCATATTTCATGCATAACAGCTAGAACTTCACATGTCGCTGGTTTTATTTTACGATCCTCCAGCAAGTCCTGTAACATTTCAACCAGCGTCCATCTATTTGTACTCCTGGCCCGGTCAATCCTTGAGTACGCCTCCCAAGTATGGTCTCCTCACTATACCAATCTTTCGGATGCTGTTGAAACTGTACAGCGTAAATTCACACGTTCTCTATTCTACAAATCTAACCTCCCTTACAGCTCCTACAATGAGCGTGTACAGTTCCTCAACATTCCATCACTCAAAAAAAGGAGAGATTCTTAGCCCTGTGTTGCTTATTTAAATTATATCACGGTATTCTTTCATCCAACCTTCGGGAGAGGCTTTATATATGCCCCACCTCAAGAACGCGTTCAACTGACATATTCATTGTGCCCTTTGCTCGTACCGATATTGATTTTTATTCTTCTTTAGTATGCGTATCATGTCGTTACAATGAACTCTAGCTGGATCCTCTGCCACATTCCTTAAACGCGTTTAAAAATATTTTACATAATATTCTCCATAGCTTCTAATATTTTATTCTTCTTCTTCTTAGCACTACAGCCCCTCTCGAGCCTTCGCTTCCTACAAACAGTGCCTCCAACTGTCTCGGTCCGTTGACCGCATCTTAGAATTCCGAAATCCAAGCAGCGATGAACTGTCTTCGTCGTCCGAGTCAGACCAGCGTTTCCTCGGTTTCCCCACTGGCCTCCGGCCTTCAGTTCTCCCTACGAATACCTTCTTGGGTATCCGTTGTTCGTCCATACAATTCATGTGTCCAGCCCATTGCAGCTTCCGCAGTCTTACAATCCTTGAGACCTCCGGCTCGTCAAAAATTTCATACAACTCATGGTTGTATCGAATTTGCGATTGGTCCCCGTCTAGCTTCGCTCCAATTATTCGTCTCAGGCCCCGTCGCTCAAAGGCGTTCAATATATTTTCGGGTGCTTGGGTTAGGGTCCATGTAATATTTTATTAGTATTTTATATTCTTGTTTTTTTTTATTCAAATTGCTCGCTTTGTTTTTGTTGTAGGATTATATTTCATTACCTATTTTGTAATTGGATCCATGGATCTGTAAAATAGCATCAATAAATAAATAATTACCTGGACGATAGAATTGGGGTGAATATACGAAAATTAGTCCGTCAGCAATTTGTCCAATGCCTTATCGGCAATTATTGCCCATAAAAATTAATGAAGCGTTTGAAGAGACACACTACACTAGATGCATCTTAGGTGGAACTTAGGCTATAACAAGCCCTCCAGGATCGTCTACGCTTCGACTTAAGGGGAACTTAGGCTGCCTACGTGCCTTTCAAAGTTGAGCAGTGCAAATCTCGTCACCGTAAGTGTAATTCAGGCTGCCTGCGCGCCTTCCAGGGTTACGAGATCACCCAAATCCTGTTGAAGTGGAACTCGGGTTTCCAAAAGCCCTCCAAGGCAGGTCTACAACGGTCCTTACCAAGTGGAACCAAAGGTGTCCCAGCTCTCCGGCAAGACCTCAACGATACTAACCAAAGCTGTACTTCGGCTTTTAACAGGCCCGCCGATGGTAAGAAGCCTTGAGCATAGGTTCTGCTCTAGGTTTTACAACTCTTAATCTCCTCCAATCCCTTCATTTTTGTGTAGGCTTCTACGACCAGCAGGACCCCCTGGGAGCGCTCGTAGGCACCGTACGCGATCCGCGTGCAGGTGAAGACAACTCCCCAAGCCTACGCTGGGAAGAGCGCTCCGTAACAATCCACGTGCAGCGCCTCGGCCCCTGACTCTAGCAGAATACTGGGCACGCCCGCCAATCGGAACTCAGCACGAACACGTCATCAGTTCCCCCCTCCCGCGGCACCACGCAAACGTCACAGGGGCGTCGTTCGAATCAAGCTTGAGCAACGAGTAGCGGAGTTCCTCCGGTTGGCCCTGATCGCCATCACTCCCGAAGAGCGATTTATAACACAACTATCGGAGTCAGTGTTGAAAGTGCTACTGATGTTCTGCATCGTTCGCTTTTCAATGAGTTGTGTCACCTGGTTCTTCGGATACCCGTTCTTTTTGTCGGCCTTTGATGTTTTGGGGAAGTGTCAGCATACTGTTGATTAATCAGTCAAATGTCGCCCATTTTTGCTGCTGGCAATGGTCTGATGAAAATTGTATAATGCGCCTGGTGTCAGTCAGTTTGCGGTATACTCGTATATCAAATTTTAGCCCATTTGATATTCTATACACCATCCGGTCTAGAAAAGGTAGTCTTCCATTAATTTCTATCTCGTGCGTAAATCTGATGTTTTTGTGCATAGAATTTATCTCGGCAAGTGTTTGTTGAATCTATTCTTGCTTGATGACTGTAAACATGTCGTTGACATATCTTACCCATTTATGCGGCAGTTTCACTTCTTGTTGTTGCTTCTCTTCTAAGGATGCTTGGAAAATCTCACTCAAAAATGAAGACAGAGGATTTCCCATTGACACTTCCTTTAAATATCAAAAGCCAACGAAAACAAAGAGGAAACATTTATGAGCTAACTGAATGGAATGGGTGTCCGAAGAACTAGGTCCCACAACTCATTGAAAAGTGAACGAAGCAGAACATCAATCGGGCATTTTCAACACTAACTCGTTTATCAAGTGATGAACCGGTCGGCCCATTTGATGTTACGGGAATAAGTATGTCGATCCCTTGTAACTTTCTATTCTCGATTGGATTGTCGTCTATATGATCCCGGAATTGATGTTTTCCATCCCCCCATCGAGCTGAACTGAGTTATTTTTACTATTGCAGCTAGTAGCTTCGAACTCATAATGTTTTCCAGCCGTGTTTTTTTTTTCAAATATGCTCTTAGTTTTTCCTGATTTTGGCGAGTCCCACTGTTGTTAAGTGAATCAATAAATGAAACCCTGGAAGGAGAGCAAATACTAGCTATCTGTTGCATGATAGTAGAATCGTGTGCATAGATATTAACTTCGTTTTTATCTTATCTCTACGTGTACATTTTTCATGAAGCACTTTATTAGCTTACGCTTCAGCATAGCCCGGCTCAGAGAAATGGTGTTATTATTACGTCTTTTTAATCAATGTTCGTGCAAGAAAGTGTTTAAGGACGATTCATAAATTCACATGCAAGAATCTGGTTTAACTTAAGTGCTAGTATGATGGAAATGCTGAGGACTCTCCAAAGGAAATGTCTTGTTGCTTGTTAAAATTTGAGCAGAAAGCCTGAAAAAAATTTGAAACACTCTACTTGTATATCCAACCGGAGATTTTATCAAGTCGATAAGGTACCTTGAATCGATACATTTATATTGAGGCGTATTCGGAACCATATTGCAAATTCTGTACCTGTCTGCGAAAATACCTGAATTTTTGCAGCCATTCCACCCTACTGACTCTCACAACTGGCTTCATTCCCCCTGAACCTTTTGGGTATCTAAGGTAAGAATCATTATGTTTTCGATACTGATGGCGTTTCGATAATTTACCATGTTTATAGGCGGGCCGCCAACAAGAAGATAGAGTTTTCTTCGAATTTGAGAGCGAGGTTTCAAAATTTGCAACTAAGATACTCTGCTGCAAGGTTTGTTGAAATGATTGTAGCGGAGACTCGGTTATCTCGATTGGCGGCCAGATGGTTACACTGAAAAACAATCAAAATTTTTGTTTACGCTCATTATTGCTGGGTTGAGTTTAATTTTTGATAATTGGTTTAAAGTAAATGATTACAGTCTATGTCTAAACTATAGATTACGTTTATTGTTAGGATTTTTCGAATTCGTTTAAGATGAATGATATTTATCTATTTGTGGATTTAAGTATAAATAGATTATATTATAAGATATGAGTTAGATGGAGAATATTTTCATAAAATTATATTATAGTAGCTTTGGAATATACAATAGCTAAAATATGAAAAGCAGAGTAAGTACAATCATTTTAAATAAACTGTGTCACAAGGGGAAATAGCACTTTGTTTCTTTTTGATTTTTGTGACAAGCTTAGTTGGATTTTTTCACACATTTTTCCGCAAAATTTTACTAAAAATATTAATATTTATGTAGTTTGCGCGAACGATAATGTAAAATTTGAATTTGTTGAATAGAGATCTACAAATTTAGAGTGCCTCTGAGACCATTAGGTTTTAGAACAATTTTGCCTTAGGTTTAAAATTCGCTTTATGTTTGTTAAATTATAAGGATGGTTTTTGTGGCGGTTACATTTAGATTCATGCCAACCGAAAATAAATGACATTAAGGGATGCATCAGACTACGACTATTTAGCCGCACTTCTGTCGCAAGTTACACATGGTTAAATGGAAGCCCGCACACTGCGATTTTCGACAATTTTGTCCAGGTCGGCAGTCGCAGGAATTTGCGATTTTTCCTAATACCAGTTTAGCAGGTAGTTTCTATGATACTCGCGCAGGCGCACATCATTTGGGCATTTGACGCTGACGTGCATGGAAGTTTCTTGCATAGCGCAGAAATGAGTCAGCGCATGTGTTCCTGGCAAAGACATACCTTCAAATGAGCATTTTAGTTCTGCGCATGCCTGAAGTTCCTTCGGAGATCTTGTCGCAGTGTGTTCGTATTTGCGTCTAAAAATCGCTGGTTACGACAGTAAAATCGCAATGTGGACGAACCCTAAGCGTACATATCCACACAGACGACGACCGCACTTACGCTTGCCTGAGGCAACGGTGGGTAGACAGAAGCACTTCCACACGAACCCCAGAGAGAAACAGTTCCAATTATCGCCTTCTGCTAAACGGATTCATTTCGGATCAGTAACTGAAATAAAACAAAATCATAAAATAAATTAAAACGTTAAGATTAAAGTGTGAATTGAAAAATTGAAAATACTCAATCCATTTATTCCGAACGATAAATAATTTGTAAAGGACAGCAGCGATGGTCTGCTGCCTCAGCGGAAGTTACGATCCGCTGAGATTGGCCTTGTCTGGGGACGCGTGCATGCGCTGGCAGGCTAGCGTCGCGGGATCCCGACATCCTCTTCCGCTGAGGCAGCAGACCATCACTGCAGTCCTTTACGGACACCCAATCTATCCATACCACTACAAATTTCAGGGCCTAATCCCCACGGTTTAAATAAATCATATTTTCAATCTTCAATGCTGCTTGACAATAATGTATCCGTCGGCATGTTCCATTTTGTTCTTGTATTTTCATGTATGTTAATGGCTCAATAAATTTGTATGTATTGAATCAACTGCCAGTTAAATTTACATCACTAGGCAATTATATGAAACCGCCCCAATTATTAAAAAAATGTATATGACAAATTTTTGTCTCGAATTTTTTTGCATAGATCACTACCATTTCACCAACAACTAATTTGCTTTTCTTTTCATTTTTCAGGTGAGTTAATAAAATGATCGTAATTACATCTGCAAATATCAGGTGAGTTTTACGTAGCCAATTATTGATTTATATAGAATTCAATTTTGAAATTAAGGGCCAGCAATTTCAAATGGGTTTCCCCAGCAATATCAATAACTTCATCGAAACATTGAAGTTATACAACACTAAATTCCCTTCTCCCTAATATGCTCTTCAAAAAACTCCCATTAATCGAAATAATCTTTTAAATCATTCGCAGCAACAAAACATAGCTCCACCCAAAGTCCCATATCCACATCTAATCTGTTCTAATTGCTCTTTTATTGCCTCAAAACACAAAAAAGAAAATGAATAAATGGGAAAAACCACAACACCAAGCAATAATAACTGAACAATGCCAAAATATTGTACACTGAATGCAACATTTGTTTAGGGGGAGGGAAAATCATTTTTGAAAATCTCTCAAGTGGAGAGGAATGGAGAAAGCAATATCATATGTGTACGAGTACATTGTGTTCCTTTCACCCAGTCCTCTAAGTTCATAGCCATAGAGAGCTAATGGTTGCACAGCTCATGCTTTTGTGATAGAGACAAATTAAGACCATTTATGAGAATTATTACAAAGCTATGATTATGACTGCAACATAGGACGATATGTTTGGTACAGATGCTGTTTTAGATACTACGAACATTACGGAAATTCAAGTGTATTCTGCTCCTTGTAGTTACTCCAAAGAAGAATGTGCATGTACCATACTATCTGTGATGAAATGATATTGTATTGAGCTTTTGGGTAGGTGCCAAACTTTTGTAAATATAATGGGTTATCCTGGAAAAATGCAGATTGTAGTTGGTGTAACATACATTCAAATGATGCTATTGAAAATAAAATTGAAAGGACTTTCTTGCTGTGTCAACCATGGTTCAGCACTGGAACTTCAAAAATATGATTGGATTTTTCTACGGTTGATTTTGTTTTTGATAAGAAGATTGATGAGGCAATGCCCATTGCTTTAAAGCTTTCATGTACCTTACACAATATATTTTTTCTCTATACTAATGGCAATCAACCACCTATATGTTCAGGGAGAACACTAGCATTGTGATAATTCGATCACATTGCGGAACCCTAAAGATTCATCATGAGCTAGACCGGTCAGAAGCATGATTGCATGTCTTACACCTTAGTTAGCTCATCAACCGTAGGTTTAGCCCAAGCTCACGAAGTTTAAACCAAGCACCATATGTACCAACGATTTGATTAACAAATTAGTCTGACTATTAGCTACAAATATAGCGCCCTCGTAATCCTGAAGATGGCAAATAACACTGTCGGGATTGCACAGCAACTTTTGACACAACTAGCCTTTCTTTAATCGCCAGCACTTCTACCACAAATATTACAATCAAAATTCTTATGTCACCTGTGAAAATGGCCACAACTACCTTTTCAAAAATTAGTTCCGAATTCACTCACCTCGTCCCGTCAGGGACCATTACATGAAAAAGTTTATCAAATTGAGTATCTTTATCATCTAGTATGTCTCAAAGATAGCTCTGTCAGCTATAGGTTAAAGTAATTCTACAAATGAGTAATAGTGTATCATGAAAAACCCTGTCTCAGCACGACTTTTTCGTGATGGCTTATGGGCAGATAATCGTATATTCAATATTGTTTTCCAGCAGTTACTTGTGCCGGTATCCCCGATAATTTATAAATACAACTTTTTCAGTAGTCTACCCTGTCAAACCTTCGCTCATAAGCGGTCTGCATTATTCCACTTGCCTACAGAATTATGCAGTATACTCCCTTAGGGTCTGCTATCTTTTGTCGAAGCCTACTAGTCACTCAAACATTTTCTAAAGAGACTTTATTGAGCGCAGCATACAATGAGCAATTTTGGAAATACCTTGTAACGGTCGTCATTGTCCAGAAGTCTCTAGGGCCACTTACGACTAAGGTGTCCAATATATTCTTTCAACTCCAGGACGCTGTTTACATGAAACTTTCATTCTCTTCAGGACCTTTCCTGCATTCCAGATGAGCCGTTTTTTTGGGACAGTCGAAGGCAGTTGAGCTACTCAGTGTCTCTCCTAGAAGGAAGCTCTCGAAATTTGCATTCCTACTTTGCACTGTCGGTGGTTGTGGGAGCAACATATTAAGTCAACGGAAATCCGGTTTTCCTCTGCTATTTGTTTTGCAGCCGCGGACCATTCCGGTTTCTGATCCTATATTACAGTGTTGCGAAATCTACCGTGTGATATATACCAAATAAAATGTATGGATGTAAGAGTAACAAATCTTATTTATTTTTTTATTTTTGCGTTAGAAGTTTTCGAATTATTTAAGAAAATCGATGAAAATAGGTAATTTGCCCCCACATTATCTCCAAAACCACTGAGCCGTCAATTTTGAAAAAAATACAGAAAAAAGTTCCATCCATAGATGACAGGAAAATTTATCAGAAGTTTATCGACTTAAACTTATGTCGTAAATTTTTTATTACTGTAGATGAAAACTTGCAAATCAAACCATTTGTTGGTCCAGTTTTAACCATATGTATATAAATCTCTAAAATGTTTTTAAAAAATTACATTGAAATGCATCAAGAGCGGGTTCACTTCTAAAAAGGATATTTATAACAAGAGACTTCAATATTCAGCCGTCAACGGTGAAGCCATTGGTGACTTCGGTCTCACGCACCGGGATTTTCAATGGAAGATTTTTGGAAGTATTTTATTTACTATTCATTTATTTTTTAATTATATGTTCTTTGACAAAAAAACGATGATATTTCACTAATCTTTTTCTTCTTCGTAGCACTAAAGCCCCTCTCGGGCCTTCGCTTCCTGCAAAAAACGCCTCGAACTGTCTCAGTCCATTGGCTGCATGTTCCAATTTTGAAATCCGAGCAGCTATGAACTGTCTTCGTCGGCCGAGTCAGACCAGCGTTCCCTTGGTTTCCCCACTGGTCTCCGGCCTTCAGTTCTCGCAACGAATACCTTCTTGGGTATCCGTTATTCGTCTATACGATTCATCTGGCCAGCCCATTGCAGCTTCCGCAGCCTTACAATCGTTGAGACCTCCGGCTCGTCAAAAATTTGATGCAGCTCATGGTTGTATCGAATTCACCATTGGTCCCCGTCCAACTTCGCTCCGATTACCAATCACTGCCCGTTTATTCGACTTTTAGTTGTCATCAAACAATTTCACTTAAAATATTACAAATTACTAAATATTAAGACATAACTTTTTGAAAATTTGAGAACACAATAATCAATATATTTATGAAATTATTTCATTCATATCAATGTTTAAAGACTTAAAACGTACATAAAATAAACAAAAAATAGCCTCCTACCAACAAAAAATAACAAAAATATAGATCTGAAAAATGGCTATTCTTCATTCAAATATCTTCCGTAAAAAGGCACAACATGTTCAAGTCACAAATATGTGTTGCATTTGTGACAAGTATATTTAGTCTTTCTATTTTGTTTTCATCCAAACTCATAGCACCGGCCAGTTTTTTGATTGACCAGCCATCCCAGGTACCTCGTTTATCTTCAAAATTTCGAACTCTCAGTGACCATTACAAGCTCGACTGTATCTGTCCTTCTCTTACATGAGGTTCAATCAAATCCATTGGCAAGTTTTAATAAAATGACGACGTTCATTTTTGAATTTTGGTTGTTTGCAATATGTATCACCTGGCTATTTATGGGTATGCGCTGTACAAAATAATGCTTGATGCTAAGCACAGAGTTCCAGATCAAGGTAAACGTTGAACTAACGGATAGCGTTATAACGGAATCAGGGTCTTTAATAAAGCGCTGGAACACGTCACTAGGAAGACATCGGCTGAAACCTCGGTTACACTAATGTTCAAGTCCACACAATTGGTACCATATACTGACGATGTTAATATTATGGCACGATCAATCTTAGATGTCAAAGGAGCATTTCTGAGTCTAGAATCTGAGGCAAAACGAATTGGCCTACGAGATAATGAAACAAAAACTAAATTCATGACTCAAACGAGGTAGAAATTCCAATTCGACAAAACCTGACAGTAGGGGACTACAACCGTGAAAGTGTCGATTATTTTATTCTATCTTGAAGCCAAGCTGAATAAAAGAGGGGCCGAAAAGGAACAGATTGGACACCGCATAAATACTGCAAATAAAGCCTATTACTCTTTACTTCCCATTCTAAGGTCCAGAGTTGTGCACAGTTAAAGTAAGCTCCGCATCTACAAAACACTAGTCAAACCTGTGCTGTTATGTGGAAGAGGAACATGGACCCTGACGAGTGAATCCGAAAAGGCAGTGGACGTATTTGAACCCAAAGTGCTCTGAAAAATCTACGACTCGTGAAACAAGCAACAGAGTGGAGACTACGTTACAACGATAAGTTGTATGAACTATTTGACGATCCACCTGTTTCCTCTTGCGTAATGTTACGAAAAATGCAATGAGCGAGCAATGTAGACAGAATGGAAAAAAACCCGGCAACCCAAAAGAACATTAACGGGTACAGCACAAAGTAGACGTCGAGTGGGAAGACCGTGGACTCGATGGGAAGACACGATAGAAGCTGACAGCAGATCCTTGTTGAGAGTAAAAAACTGGCGGACAAGGAGGCTTGGGCTATCGCGCCATAGATGCAGATGACCATTTATGGTGCTGATATTTAGCATTGTGTAAAAGACTGCCATATGTCAGCGTCTTGTTGCTCGGGCACAATTTTAATTCGCACATAAACTCTCCACGACTTCGACACCGCACTTTGTGTCATTGTAACTTCAAATTCTATCTAGTTTATGAGTTTCGGCATAGACTTTAGCATCATTGTGCATTGTGCTAATCAGGAGAACTTTTTTTTGCTTTGGGAGCATGTCCAACTATATTGTCATGAAAACCAAACATATTTGACTTAATATTTTGACCACGCAATATTTTAAAGTTTTAATGAAATTGGCAATATCATCGCTGATGAAACCAAGATTAAGGAAAAATGGGCACCATACTTCAAGAACCTCCGCACAGCTCCAGAACACCGGAGCCTAAAGATGTCTGCGGAGAGCTTCCATTGGCTCCACCAACTCTGGATGAAGTTTGTTCCATCGTCAAAGCCCAGAAGAATAATAAAGCGCCGGGAATCACAGAGATTCCAGTGGAGCTCATGAAATATGGTAGCAGTAGTGTTCATAAAGCTATTCACAAAGTCATTCAGCACATTTGGCAACAAGAGCATATGCCGAACGAGTGAAGCTAATCAATTAAATTCCCTATCCACAAAAAAGATGACAAGCTACAGTGCGAAACTTATAGAGGCATATCACTACTTAGTACGGCGTACAAAATATTTTCAAAATCTTAGAAAATAAAATTGGGGAGTATCAAGGTGCTTTTAGAGCAGGGAGATCGACGATATACCAACTGTTTACAGTCAAGCAGGTACTTGAAAAATGCTGGGAGTTCAACATAGACGTACACCAAATTTTCGTTTATTTTAAGCAAGCATACGACAGTATTGATCATAACGTACTGTTCTAAATAATGCTTTGCCGTCTTACCAAAATGACAATGACGTCGACGGCCTCTCAAGTCCGCATCAATAACCAACTCACCGATGCCTTTGACACAAATATCGGACTAAAACAGGGAGATGGGCTGGCCCCATTGCTATTCAATTTGGCTCTGGAGTACGTCATAAGGAAGCTATCTGTCGATACGCGAGGTACATTATTATACAAATTGAGCCAGGTAGTGGCCTATGCGGACGACATCAACATTCTGTCACGGTCATTAACAACTGCCAAAGAACTCTTCCTGAAACTCGACAGCGAAGCAAAACTGGTAGGGCTACAAATCAACGAAAATAAAACAAAGCTCATGACGCAGTCGAGGAAAAATACCCCAAACACACAGTATTGAAAATGGGCTTGAATAACCTCTGAACAACAGCTAAGCCAGAATTGTCAAGTTTGTACGGGCTCGTATCTGCCTGTTTTCCGGGATAAATTTCCATATTGAAGGTGTAATACATTTTAGCATAACAAAGAGTTTAAATGTTGATACCAGAAAGTCCGGCTTACTGGGAATATACTATCTAAATAAGCTCTTTCCACGAAAAGCTTCCAATTTTTCATCGATAGTCACAAAAGCCGATAAAGTGTAACTATCTGGTGTCTCAATGTTATAATATTTTTTAAGGGGGAAGTCAATAAAAGCCTTGATTTTATGGAACTCAATTTGATAAATGTATTGTCAATTCAAAACATAAATACATACAATAAGAATAGAAAATATTATTAGCTGTCATTCAAAATAACGCGGAGGACTTGATTGAGATATTACAGTCTCCCACGCTAATTTGAGAAACAAATGTTAAAATCTCGTAGATCTAGTCAAGGAATTTATTTGATTTTTGAATCAATGGTTTTGAAAATGTTAAACAAAATGTTTTTTTTTTGTTTTAGATTCTTGAGTTTGTTAAGTTGATTCCATGATTTTGTTTGAGTTTTACAAAATAAAGGATTTATCTAGAAAAGTCTTGAAGTCATACGATGAAGTCTCGTTGAAGATGCACTGGTAGCCGACGTTGCCTGGTGGATTGCCGTATGGGTTCTAGATCTAGTGCGATCTCTCGATGTCCTTCCCCTTCAAAATCATGGATTTCAACTAGGGTCGATTGTTCATCGTGTCTAGGTGTTCCAGGACTAGGGATGTGGACCAGATTGCCAAGGTTAGGGTATTCAATCGATTCCTGAGTTTCATCTGATTCGGAATCTGCGTTGTCAGGAATTTCGGGGATTCTATCTAGGTTACCTGGAGTTGTTAGCCTGGAGGTGAGCAGTCGGTCGATGTATCGTTTTAGTGTATATCCGTCATCGAATCTGACCTGGTAGTGTAGTTTACCGAATTTGGCGATAATGGTCCCTGGTTTCCACAGATTTTTTTTTTGTGGCTGTAGTACCATGCCTGCGTTCGTTCTTCCTTGCTGAGTTGTCGATGTGCCCCGTCCGAAGTTAACGGTTTTTGGAAAATTGTCGTTTTCAGGGCTTCTAGTTGGATTCTGATGGGTCGATGCGAATACATTTCGGTCGGTGGTTGTCTACTTCGCAACGGTGTTACTCAGTAGCTCGGGTCATCCTTTATGGCTACGATTCGATTGTCCAACGTCTGAACATTCCATTCGGCTAAGCCGTTCCTCATCGGGTGCCCAGATGCTATGAATTTCAGGAAAATGCTGGATTCCTTGTAAAAAGTTTGGAATGTTCGCTGGTGAAAATTGCCGCATTATCGAGCACCATAACGTCTGGAAATTCGTGCCCAGAAGAAATGTCTTAAGATTGAGATTATAGATATCAATGTTGGAGCCGAACGACATGATTCAATTTCTGCCGGCTTCGATTTGGCATCAGTCACGATCAGAAATTGATGACCTTGGAGCGGGCCAGTGTAGTCGATATGAATTTGTTGGCAGTTTTTTTCTGGGTCGCTCTATCGATGCAAGTGTGCTTTTGAAGGGTTGTGTCGAACGCTGACGTAGCTGGGGCAGGATCTAACGAGATGCTTGGTTTCCTTGTCGATTCCAATCCAAAATACATAGTGTCATGCGAGCTGTTGCATCTTCCTGATACCCAAGCTTGTACGGTGTAGTTCCTGGAGTACAGCTGACTGCAGAGATGTTGAACAACGATGCACTGCCCTCTGAAGTTGGTGCCCACGTCGACGATGGATTCCAGGTCCGGTTCGTCTCTGTTGTCCATCTTCTTCAGGAATTTTTGCGGGTGCTGGTCTTTGGATGTTACCTCGCAAATCGATTTGGATGCCAATATCAAGGTTAAAACAATTTGTACAGTGAGATTGCAAATCTGGTCGATTTCAGCGTTGATAAAGCTGTTGGTATGCTCTCGTGCTTCGATTGGAGCCCTGGACTGGTAATCGGCGTTGCTGTTGTCGATGTCCTTTTTGCATTCAATCTGCTAATTTAAACCAGAAAGAAATGCTGCGTACCGTTGCAGTCTAGTGACCATCATAGGTGGTGATTTCACATGTTGATGGAAAACCGGGGCTAACGGTTGATTATCTGTCACCAATTTGAATTTGTTGCCAAAAAAGTATTGAAAAAATGATCGACAGAGAAAACTGACCAGAGCCTCACGATCGAGTTGCGACTAGTTTTTTTCTGTCGGTGTCAGAGAGCTAGATGCAAAAGTACTCCGCCAATTTCCACGGGGCTGGCGTCACACATAATTTGAACTGGAAATGTTGGATTATAGGGCACCAACACGGGCCCGCTGGCAATTCCTTCTTTGAGCTTGATAAAGGTGGCGTCGCATTGCGCTGACCGCTTGAACTTTGCATCCTCTTTTAAAAGTTCCCGAATAGGTGCTTTGATGGTTGATGCATTCGGGGTGAATTTCGATTAGTATGTCGTGAGTCCCGAAAAACTTTTGACTTCTGTTGCCGATTTCGGTCTCGGCGTTTTCAAAATTGCTTCTCTTGTTGTTTTTTACAACATGCCCCCAAAACTTCAAGCGCTCTGTAAAAAACTCACATTTATTTTTATTGATGTGAAGGTCATATTTGCGCAGTCGATAAGATGGTCACGACATTCACTCTTGATCTTCCCCCGAATGCAAATGTCATCGAAATACGCCTCGGTCCCTGGGATTTCTAGCAGCATTTTATCCACGATTCGGTTGAATTCAGATGGTGCTGTTTTGATGCCGAAGGAATGTCGGTTGACCTTGTACGTCCCGCGGTGAGTCGATATTGTCTGGATTTGGCTCGATGCTTCGTATGCAGGGATATGCCGGTACGCCTTCTAGAGATCCAAATTGCAGAAGTATTTCGAATCCCTGAGCCTGTTGCGAATGTTGTTGATTTTTCGAATTGGGAGCCTCCCGTTTACCCGGGTTTTGTAGTCTACGCATAGTCGTGCTTGTTTTGTGGCTTTGGAAATTACCACGAGAGGTGACCCCCAGTTTCTGGTTTCCACCTTGGTGATGATTCCAGCTTTCTCGAGAGTCTGCAGTTCTTGATAAACACCATTCAACAATGTGTAAGGAACTTCTCTTTCCCTGAAAAATATAGGTTTGGCTCCTTCACGTAGTTTTAGTGTGACCTTCAAATTTGGAATGCAACGAACCTCCTGTTCGAAAATGTTTGTGAATTCGCGAAAAATTTCGCTCTCGTTAATGCACTGAATTGAACGTCCTTGGTATTTCGTGAAAGTCTTGTCGATAGAATTCAAGTCGATGTTGAGGCGTCGAATCCGATTCGCCCCAGGAGTGCAGAGTATTCATGTGGAACATTAAAAATTTCTTCCATGGTTATTGTGCCGTTGAACTCCACGGTGACCTTGTTGTGAACAAATCTCGCGTGTACGAAAGAAATTCCATCGATGCTGTTAACAGAGGAGCCGAGGTCAAAATCTTCGAACTGATTTTAGGGTAGGAATGTATAGCCTTAACCTGAGCCCGCTTCGAACGTTATTGATTTTCCTTGTATTTTTACCGTGGCGGTAAATCGCTCGTTGTCCTTTAATAGGTGTTGATTTTGGAGGACGTCTTCGATGGGGAAAGCGCCGTAATCTCTGGGCTCGATTGTGGTCGAAAATACGGATGGAGACCTTCTCAATGTGTTCTTGTTTTTTCCAGCTTGATTATTTGAGGTTCTTGGAATTGGCACTACAATTGTTCATCAGGTCATTGTGATGGCCACATTGAAGGGCAGGCTCCGTCGAGGCCTAAAGCAGACAATTCATTCCCGGATTTTTGTCGGGGTCTCTTCTTCTGGAACTGGTGATTTTGGCTCTTCTTTTCGCAGTGATCGTTGTTCGATTTCTTCTTGTTGATGTTGATGGCGTGCTGGTCGAGGGTGTTAAAAATTTTTGAGAAAGCTCCCTCGAGTCGAGTTTTGATGTCTCCAGTGCTATTGCTTTGTCGGCGATCGCTCTGAAGTCGACTGCTTCAGATTGCAGAATTTTCTCCTTGATTAAATTGTTGCGAAGCCTTCGGATGAGCTGGGCTCGTAGGAAAATGTCTTCAACTGACGCTTTGCAGGAGCAAACGAGCTCACAATCTCCAAAATCTACTCTTAATAGAACGACAAGCCTGCTATTGATTGATTTTCTCCTTGATACTTTACAAGAAATTGATATTGAGCCACTCAGAAATTTTTTTTCGGAGGTAAACCTTTTTCGAGAATTTTCATTTTTTTTTCTTTTTTGCTTTAACCCTACAACCCGTTTCGGGCTTTCGTTTAGAGAAAGTTAGAGTATCTCATTATCTTGATCGAATGTTTCGGGACCTCACAAGGTGATATGGTCAGTACCACTCTTTGGCCGTGTGTCCATCCACCCAGTTGCGATACGTTCTGATTTTAATCCAGCACGTATCATAACTAAACGGGCTTAAGTCCGTCCGAAGAGCCACTCGAACTGAATCTTGTTGTCGCCAACGAGATTTGAACCAGGGACCTTCGGCTTACGGGATGAGTGCTCTAACCACTACACCAGGCGGGCATTTCATTAGGTTTTTGTAATCTAGTTCCCCTGGAAGAGTTAGAACTGCTAATGCTGCGATCATGTTGAATTTCTTTACACCAATTGAATTGCAAAGAAATTTTGCGCAACATTCCTGATTTTCATCAATTCCCTTCGTTTTGATGTAATTTTCAAATCACAATTTATAATTTTGAAAAGGTTCGTTCCTTGCATCAAAATCGGGTATAAAAACTGTATTTTTCCACCTCGCAGAAGTTTCTTACAGTTGAGCAGCGACGAGAGCCTTTTGGATTACTAACGTGGCTTGCTGTTGGTTGATAATTGCCTATATCGTTCCTGTTGGGGCTTTATAAATTGGCTGAATCGGGTTGGATCCATGTTGAATTTCGTTGATTTTTCCTCGCGTTGTTTATGGTTTCTGTTTGGGGTTGACAATTCCACTTCGTTGATTCAAATTTCCACGTAGGTCGAAAGAATAAATTGATATGTTGTTCGATTTTGATGTCTCAATTGTTGTTTTGATTTACGAACAGGAGGCAGGTTTTGAGGTTACGTGTTCGGGGTTTGTCGTCGCCGCTTTGGGTTGATTTTCGTGGAATTCCCTGTTCCTCGCGCGTACTCAGACATATAGATGGTAGAATTTGCTTCACCTCGCCGCCAATTTGTTATTGTTTTAGAAGGGCGAAGTCAACAAAAGCCTTGATTTACTTAAAAGATGTATATATATATATATATAAATACATAGAATGGAAAATATTATTAGCTATCATTCAAAATAGTGCGGAACACTTGATAGAGATATAAAACTATCCTTACAATTTTTTACAAATTTCTCGAATGTGGCAAATTTTGTCCAGTGCTTTTCTTTGTTCCCTTGTAGTACTATCATCAAACCTTAAAGTTCGAAGCAGAAATTGAAACCTCTGTGCAGACAAGAAAGCTGAAATATTTCAGCTGAACCGCCATCCATTCGAAACAACTCTTCAGCATTTAGGGGATTCGTTCCTTTCACTCCACCTGATAGAAGCAAGCCTATCCAGCTATAAATCTCGTTGAAATCAGTCTGTTTCTTTGGCATAATTATCTTTGAAGGAAGCAATATATTGGTTGATGTGTTTGGCAATAATCTCAGTTATAGTGTCGTCAAAGAAATGTTTCCAAATTCTAAGAGGATCTTTTCCACTGGATATAGCTCGCTTAGTTCCTGGTAGCTGAGTTACTATATTGAAACTTCTAGTCAGAACAGATACGGTCATGTTCTTTGCTTCATTTCGTACTTTAATCGTTTCCTAAATATAAGGTGTTTGCGTCGGGACTCTTTTGTCCCGGCCAAAATTAAAAACTTCAATTGCTTTTATTTTGCAGAGGTGAATTATGTTATTTTAAAGAGCTTTTATTTATTAACACTGCAGTTATTATTGCAAGGATGAAATGTTTTTCTTATGTATATTCTGACTGTATTTGAATTAAGATTTTCCAACCGTCGATCACGACCACCAACTAAAGACAAGACTGCCGCGCCAAATTAAATAACTCTAACACCAAACAAAATGCAACATAGTTGCTGCAAATCATATCATATTCATGCGAAAATTGCACACGCACGCACTGACGATCCCCTGCAGCCACAGCGCGATACGATCATAGCATCATTTGCAATGTTCGCACAATGCAAATGATGACGTTGCATACATGATGTGTGGCCATGAAGTCGATACGGGCAATGAAATGCTCGTATCGGTTTCATGGCAATTTGCGATGCGATACTGACCTGCAGCAAATATTGTTGCAATAAAAAATGCAAAATCAATTTTGAATTCAATATCCAACCCCCGCTCAGTTCCAACTCCAGTGTGTGTGGTAAGCTGTGACGTCGGGGAAGCGGTATAGGTTTCCTGGGTCCTGGTTGGCACGGTCCATCTCTTGATCTGCATCAGAGGTAGATGATGAGCCCGGCAAGCGCAATGAGGCTCAGATATCCGACGGTATATTGGTGTATGTCGTGAGCATCAATAGGGTTGTCCCAGGACAAATCTTGGGCTTGTAGTTGAGTTCGCAGGGCGTCCATTTCTGTGGAATACGTTTTGAAGTGTGCAGGATTGTTGCGGAATGGTGTGTAGATTGGGTTGGTGTCTTCCATGTGCTACTGTGCTCTCGAGTGCTGCGTTTGTATGGTGCTCTAATGGCGACGATGACTCTGAATTGTCACTGCATTAGATTTGAGGGTGCAATCCGGCGCCAGCTGCAGAACCCCAGACTCTTGCAGTGTCAGTGTAGTCGTATTACCACTGCATACGATGTGAACAACGTGATTCGTGAAGGCATAAATCCACTCGTTCGAATGCGGAATGTTGGTCCAGGAAAATGTTGCAGGCAACTCTCGGCAGCGGACGGCATTCCTTTCAACAACGTCACCTCACACGTGCTCATGTTGGCCTCCTTATGGTACAGTAGATGAGACTGTCGGCAGATGTGGGTGTCCGGCTCCATCCAGCTACAAGCCGAATGCTCCGCTTCGCTCAATGGATAGTATAGATCGCGATGAGATATGGCGAGGTAGGCAGCATAGCAATGAGGCGATCATGTCTTTCAATGGGTATAGGTAGCACTCGATACAGTTCAAATGCTGATATATCAACGAGCGGAATCCTTAGTTCAAAAATGATAAACTCGCCCTTCACCTTGTCCTTAATGGACGTTAATTTGAATAGCTTCAAAAAATTCTCCCGGGCCATCGGCAGGCGATGATCCTCGGGCAGATGGTCCCTGATATGTGTCATCTCCGAACTTAGCTGTGCTTGTGATAGCAGCAGCGGGTTGAAGTTCCCATGTTGGGTATCCGTTACTTTCTCCATTATGGATGACTGGATTCGCTGCAGTTCGAGAGTGGTAAGGGTCAGGTGAAATTAAAAAGTAGTGATCAAGCTTGTGACTCCTCCCTGAATTCCCGCTGGTTGAGGAGCTCTGGCCTCATTGGAGATTTTAGCCAGCTGCTCTATCGCAGTGAATCTTTGCTGGGTCATTTTTTCGGTTTTCCCGAGGATATTCAATGTTGAGTCGATAATCGAAGTTTGGTTCTTCAGCAGGGAGTGCAGCCTATTTTGATCCCTTTGCACAGCCTTGATGGTTTGGGACATCTGGTTGGCGTAGTCGTCATCTAGGATGCCAAATAAGGATCTAGCGAGGCCACCCACGGCATTTATCGCTCCTCTCTTGGTTCTGATCTTCAACATCTGGTTCGCTCCTCTCTTGGTTCTGATCTTCAACATCTGGTTTACGCTGGAAAGCCGATCTCTCCAGTGATGGAAATGTTCAATCAAGTACGAGCAGTCAGTCTGGTGGGATTCCCGATCGCATAGCTGTTGCAACAAAGTGGTACCATTTAGCAGCATGTCTAACTTCGTCCAATACGGTGCCAGATCATAATAAACCAAAATCTTCCACTCGTTTGTGACAAAAAGGCATGGTCTAGTGACTGAAAGTGCAGGCCGGGTCGGAAGCCAGTTGACGTCGCTTTGATAGGGTTGGCCATCAGGAATCAGCAGATAAGTCAACAGCAGTTACAAAATTGAAGTCCTCTTTCTTCTCGGATGATTAATTGGTCGGCTTTTGATAAGAGCGGCTGTTTGAGATTCTACGCCAGAATGCGGTTATGCCTCCGGTTTGCGTTCTACTTCTTCGGATGGTGTGTTCTCCAGCACTGGCAACGGAGCCAGCCGGTGAATGGGCCGTCTCACCGTTCCTGTAGCGGTTTTTATGTCAGCCACTCTAACGTAGCCGTCTGCCCCTTCGTGGGTTTGGACGATGCGCCCCATCGGCCATCTCATGGTGGGTGTGTTGTCTTCCTTCACGATAACTATTGTTCCGGGAACCACGTTTGGTTGGATCTGTCGTCATTTGACCCTATGTTGGAGCTGTGACAGGTACTCACGCGACAATCGATGCCAGAATTCGTTTCTGAGCTGATTTACACGCCTCCGACTGCTCTGCTTCAACATCCACCATAGCCGTGAGTGGTTCTTCGATGAGGAAGTGTCCCGGAGTAAGCGCTGCCAGCTCGTTAGGGTCATCGGACATCGGGATTAAGAGTCTCGAATTGAGGATGGCCTCCACTCCAACCACCAGGGTATGCAGCTCCTCATAAGTGAGAGTAGCCGATGAAGCGCCTCAGCGGAGCAAATTCTTAGCCGACTTGATCGCGGCTTCCCATAATCCACCAAAGTGAGGTGCACGAGGTGGGATGAAGTGGAAATCTATTCCTTGGGTACTGCATGAGCTGATCACCTTGTGCTGAGCCTCTGCGGAGTAGAACGATGAAGACAATTCGCGTAGTTGGTTGTGGGCACCTACAAACTTGGTAGCATTGTCACAGTACAGGTCCATGCAGTGTCCGCGTCTCCCGATGAAACGCCACAAGGCACTGATGAAAGCGTCAGTGCTGAGATCGCTCACCAATTCCAAGTAAACGGCCTTGGTGGCGAAGCAACAAAAGATAGGGATGTAACCTTTCTGCGGCCGCACACCTCTGCCACGGTAGTGTTTTAGCAGGGGCCCGCAAAAGCCGACTCCCGCGGTAATGAAAGGGCGGGCAGGTCATACACGTGGACCAGGAAGACTTCCCATAATTTGGTCGAAAAGCTGTGGGCTCGCTTGAACACATCGCACGCATCGTCGCACAACTGATCTTGCCAGCTATTTCCCTTTGATAGGCCAGAAGCGTTGTCTTGTCATGGCAAGCAGCGCCTGAGCTCCAAGATGGCAGTTATCGCGATGGATGTCTGTCATCAGCAACCTTGTGAACGAATTCGTGCACGGCAGCAGCATCGGATGCTTGGTCTCGAAAGGGAGCTGGGAAGCCTACAGCCTTCTGCCAACGCGCAGGATTCCGTGCGGATCCAGAAAAGGAGCCAGCCCTGACAGTGGGCTATTTTTGTTGACTTGCCTTTTGAGTTGAATATCATTCACTATGACTACCAGGGCTCTGAATGACTGCATTTCACTATGACTACCAAGGCTCTGGAAAGTTCTCGACTTGTGACTGCTGGATTGCGTACTTGGGGAAGCTGAAAGTTTGCTCGGCAACGCTCCACAAAACGCAGCACGTAGGCTACTACCCGTTGCAGCCTTCGGAATGAGTTGCCGTGTTAAACCTCGTACATGAAACGAATGTTCGCCTTGGCTGCCGTTAGTGTGGTTGCCTTGATTCGCCTTTTTTCCAACTCACAGCATTCTTTATGCTTGTACTCGGGCGGCTACTCCGCCTCGGGTCTGCTCAAGAAAGACGGCCCATGTAACCATAGCTCGCAAATACTAAGATCAGCTGGGGCCAAACCACGGGGTAGGATGTCGGCAGGATTGTCTCGTGAAGCAACGTGACGCCATTGGTTTGATCTCGACAGCAATTGAATAGTTGAGTCACAATTTGCAACGAAGGTGTCGTAGGACGAAGCAGTAGAGTTGATCCAAGTTAATACAAATTCAGCATCCGACCCAAGACATGGAAGACATCTGTTAGGTTGAGTGCGGGTTTGACTCGCTTTGTCAGTTCTGCTCCCAGCTTTGTAGCACACAGTTCCAGGCGGGGAACCGTTAGCACGTTGATTGGGGCTACCCTTGATTTCGCAAACAGCAGCCGGACACTAACTTGACCACCCCTTGATTTTGAGTGGACGTATATAGCGGCAGCATGTGCCTTCTCGGAGGCATCACAGAAGGTATGTAACTGCAACTGTGCTGGCTTCTCGCAGGTGCTAACGCGTCGGGGAAAACGAACCTTCTGCAATGATGGTAGCTCACTGCGAAACTGGGCCCACTGCGTGTGGATCCCGGCTGGCAAGGCTGCGGCCCTGTCCAGATCCAAACGCCACAATGCCTACAGGAACAATTTGGCGGTCACAATAACTGGTGCCAGGATGCCCAATGGATCGAACGTCCTGACGATGTCGGAAGCTATCGTTCTTTTGGTGAATTTTACCTCAGCGAGGTCTAGATGGATGTGGATTTGATATTCGTCCGCTTTCGGCAGCCAAATTATTCCCAAAGTTTTGATGTAGTCTTCCGATGGACTACTGAAGTCCAGTCGGACCTGCTGGTCCTCAGCCTTGATGGGTTTCAGAAGGCTAGGATGATTCGCGCATCACTTGCGCAAATGCATGGCGGCGCTCGCAAGTTTTTTGCGCAGCTCACTCTGCTTCTGAATTGCCTCAGTCAATGTGTCAGCCCCGGTCATGACATCATCCACGTAGAAGTCATTCTGCAATGCTTGGCTGCTTGGTTGCGAGATACGGGGAACGGTCTTCAATTGATAAAAACGCAAAGGCTGAGATAGACTAGTTCTCCAAACCACTACATGAAACTTGCGATCGTCGGGGTGAAGTACTATTTGCCGTTACATTTTTTCAATGTCGGCCGTGAAGACAAAGCGCGGCATGCGGTAGCGGAACTAAATTGCAAACAGATCATCCTAAATCATTGGTCCGGTGTGTACAAGATCGTTTAAGGAGATGTTCGTGGCCGTTTTACTGGACGCGTCGAAGACCACTCTCAATCGGGTGGTACTACTCTCCGGCTTCAGAACGCAGTGGTGTGGCAGAATATAATGTGCTTCCTTGCCTGCTGACCACTTGATTTCTTTCATCTGCACATGTCATTCGTACTCGTTCATAAATTCTGCGTACGGTAACTTCAGCTCGGGATCCCTTTCCAGTCTGCGTTCGATTGCAATGAATCTGCGTATGGCAACGTCCTGCGACTCGCCCAGCATTCCAGAGTCCTTGTTGAAAGGAAGTCGAACCATGAAACGACCGTCCGACTCCCGTTGCGTTGTCTGTACAAAGTGTGCTTCACAAGCGGTTTCAGTGGTTGTTAATTTGTGCATTGAGTCTGGCACCTCTTCCACCTCCTAGAAACGTTTAATGGTCTCGCGTAAATTGGTGTCTTCTGCCAGGATTCCACAGGTAACTGATAAAGTCTCAGGGTTGCCGACCTTTCCTGCTACAATCCAACCGAGCAGTGTATTCTGAAGAACTGGGAGTTCGGGTCCCATCTTTATTTGCCCGATGAATAATATCTCGAAAAAATGCTCAGCGCTCAATAGTCAATTTTGTCGGTCATATGAAAACTGGGATCTGCCAGCTTAATATTCTTGCGAAATGGCCGATTGGACACGTTCAGCTGGTTGTGGTGAGATAATTTTGTCCAGCACCTACGCCGCCACTTCCCTGGCATTTCCAGTGATTCGAGACTGTAGCCTAAACTTCCCTGTTCCTTGCGCTCTCCCTGTTGTGCTACTGACCCCTTCAATGAGCGGTGAATTGCATATGGGATTTAGCCCAAGTCTTGGAACTGTATGCGTTGTTATCAAATTTATCTGGGAGCCTGGATCCAGCACAGCTCGACATTCCGTTGCTCTTCCATTGCTGCCAATCAGCCTTACCACAGCTGTGCTCAGGAGTACATATCCCTTTGAAGGCGGATTCGACACTGTAGTCAGAGAGAGTGCCGGTGTCTCCGCTTGGTGCTTGCTTTCCTGTTGATGTGCAGCCTTGTTTGGAGGATTCACCTTAGCTGGTTTTTTTTTTTTTTTTTTTTTTTTTTGTGGTAGGGAGGTGAAGGCATTTATGCCCGCCGAGTCTGGCAGTGTGGGACTCCCATGGAGGATACCTTTGGACTACCCACTAAACACCTCCCCTGTCAATCTGAGAACCTAGCCTGGAACCGTTTGACACATTACTTCGGGCCAGGTCTCGTTTTGTTACGCCGTGGGGCGCCTTCAAGCTGGGGAGTCCCTTTCCTAGCGGGAGGGGAGGGGAGGGGGGAAGAGGAATTGCCAGAAGAGCGATCCCCCAGCCCCAGCGCCTCCGGCTGCTGTGAGTCCCTTTTATATTTTAGGACTGCCCGAGCATAATGTGCCACCTGGTTCCATTTGTCAACCGATTCGAGCATCACCGCAACTATATTATCCGGGGTGAGCTCTCCCGTCTCCCTGTAGAGTTCCCTTCGCAGCCTGGCCCATTTTGTACACGCAAAAAATGTGTGACAGGCATTGTCCTCCTCTCCTGGGCAAAACCGACAATCGGGAGACCGTGACTTGCCGATCTTGTGCAGGTAAGACTGAAAACACCCGTGCCCGCTCAAAAGCTGGGTCAGATAGAAGTCAGTCTCACCATGCTTTCGATTTAGCCACGGTCTCACATCCGGGATGAGGCGCGCAGTCCACCTTCCCTTCGTGCAATTCCTCCAAAACTGCTGCCAATCGTTGAGCGAGCGTTGTCTCTCCTCGCGGACAACCTCGTTTCGGCGCAGGTAAATAGCGCGGCGCTCTCTAGCAAGGAGGGCGACAGGTATCACGCCTGCAATCACTCTCACCGCCGAGTCGGAGACTGTTGGATACGAAGATGCAATTCTCAGTGCTCCTCTTCTCTGTACCTGTGCCAATCGTTTTCGGTATACCTCCTTGCTGAGAGCGTCGCCCCATACCTCTGCTCCGTACAGTAGCACTGACCCTACAGCACTCATCAATAGGCGTCTTCTTGATGGGCTGGGTCCCCCTACGTTGGCCATAAGTCGACTCAGGGCCGATATTCCCGAAGCAGCCTTCTCAGCCGTTGCCCTGATTTGCTCAGAGAAACTCATCTTCGAGTCGATCAGTAGCCCCAGGTGCTTCACCGCTGGCTTCGATTCGATCTGTATATCTCCAATACTGATCATCCTTACTCTAGGGATTCTCTTTTTTGTCAAGATGACCACTTCGGTTTTCTCCAGTGCTAGACTGAGCCCGCGAGTAGTCATCCAGTCCCTCACTCGGCGCATTAGCATACCTAGCCTAAGTTGCGCTTGTTCAACGGTGCGTCCGGCGACCAGAGCCGCAACATCATCCGCATAGCCGACCAAGCGCGACTCATCTGGCATCTCAAGTCTCAGTAGCCCGTCGTAAGACACGTTCCACAGGTCCGGACCAAGGATAGATCCCTGGGCAACACCCGATGTAACCGCCATCCTTCGTTGGCCCTGTGTCGTGTCGTAGAGCAGGCTTCGGTCCTTTAGGTAGTTCCTCAAAAGCCGCATTAGATATTCTGGAACTTGAAAAGAGTTTTCCAGCGTATCCAGAATATCCACCCATCTAGCGGAGTTGAAGGCATTCCTGACGTCGAGTGTCACCAACAGGACGATCCGTCGCTTGGTGCGACTATATGCCTCTGCCTTTTGGACCGCGTTCACCACCTCTGCAATCGCATCAATGGTAGAACGTCCTGCTCTAAAGCCGTACTGCCGAGGAGATAGGTCCCCAGCAGCACGAATCGCGTCAGTGAGTCTTCCCTTGATGAGTTTCTCTAGCACTTTCCCAGCCGTGTCTAGCATGCATAACGGGCGGTATGCAGACGGCGATTCGGGATTTCCCTTCCCCTTGCTGACCAGCACGAGCCTCGCCACCTTCCATCGTACCGGGAAAACCCCGTCCCGTAGGCAAGCGTTGAATGTGCTGAGCAGCAAGTCAGGACAATGGTGATAGACGAGCTGCAAAACCTCAGCTGGTACACCATCTGGACCTGGAGCCTTCCCTGCCTTCAGGGAGAGGACTGCCTCCTCCAGTTCCAGCTGTGTGAAGAGTGGGCACTCGACTGCTGTTTCACCATGGACAGCGTCAACACGGACGGGATGTGCGGGGAAGAGTCCCCGCACTATCGCGTCCATCTTTTCCGCGTCATGTATACAAGGCTTCCGTAGGGCACCAAGTTTCCCCATGACCAGCTTGTAACCTAGGCCCCACGGATCCCTATTTACATCGTCCACGAGGTCTTGCCAGCATCGGGCCTTGCTCTTGTTAATAAGCCTGCGAAGATATTTCCTGCCGGACCTGTATGCTGCTAGCCTAGTGTCTGCCTCCTCCCGTGTTCGCGCCCGCTGGGCCTCTCGCCGAAGTTTGTGACACTCGCTTCTTTGTTCGGCGATCTCGTTTGACCACCAGTATACTGGAGGCTTACCATGTCGGGGTCTTCGGCGGGGCATGGAAGACTCGCAAGCAGCTATGATGGTACTCATAGTTGAGTTCACCAAGTCCTTGGCTGTAGGCCCTCCACTCCCTGGCGGAGCTCCCAGCAACGGTGCGCCTGCCGTAAGCGCGTCAGTGAACTTCTCGACGTCCATCCTCCCAGTCCTCCATCCGAGGATTGAAGTTTGGGCATATGCACGCAGAGTGGCACCGTCGTGAATCTCAACAGCTATATACTGGTGATCACTAGCCGAGTAGTCCTCTAGTACTCGCCAGTTGTGTACTCTAGGTACCAGGGACTCCGAAGCGAGTGTCACATCGGGTATGGTTCCTACGCAACCCCAGCGGCGGAAAGTAGGGGTGTTACCAGTATTTAGGACAAAAAGCGCTGTTCTGGCCGCCATGTCCAATATTTGCTTTCCCCTTGGGTCGGATTGTGGCATACCCCATTCGATGGCTCTAGCGTTGAAGTCTCCCCCGACCAGCATGTGGCCCTCTGTGTTCGAGACAGCGTCCTCCAGGGCATCGAGTTTGGTTCGAAAGGATCGCATTGCCTCGTTAGGCGTCAGATAAACACTGAAATATGTTATCCCTGAACACCGCACCCACACAAAACCATCCCCGCGTCCATGGCCCTGCACCTGAAGGCGGGCGCTGTCTCGAACCCAGATGGCCGAGGTACCAGTTTTGTCAGGGTACCACGCTTGCGAGTCCTTGCTATGATGTTGCTCGCTCAGCAACAGGAGGTCAGCTTTCTTATCCCTCGCAAACTGCTCAAGTAGGTCCTGGGCGTTTGTGCTTCGGTGCAAATTGACCTGCAGGATACGGATCATTTGAGTATCGATTTGGCTTTAGTTAGGGCCTCCTTGAAAACCCGGCATCTCCCTGTCCCCGGCTCATGTTTGAGGTCGCCGGGTGCTAGCTTAGCGTCCTACCTTAGCTGGTTTAGAATTGGTCTCTCCACCTAAATGCAGCAGGCTGTTATGTTTCTTGGCGCAGTCTTTGCATCCTCCGGCGGAGCAGTTGGGGGATTTGTGTCCTTCTCGAAGACAGTTGACACAAAGTTTTTTGGCTTGTATAAATTTCAATCGTCGAGCGGTATTGAGCTTCGAAAACTCCGGACATTAGAAGAGCGGATCCGTCTGCTGGCACATGAGGCATGAAGAAGCCGCCACGGCAGCCACCGTGGTTTTGATTACTTTCTTCCGGTTGTCAGGTGCCTTTGATTGGTGTCCGGTCGTTTCGAGGGCCTGGAAGCGAGTCTCCGAAAATTACAAAACAGCCTTGAACGATGGCAGTTCTCGAGGACTAGACAAGGTCTGCTCATAAATCGCATGAGTGATCGTGTCCAGCTTCCTTGTAAACACATGCAAAATCAACGGATCCCAATCATCGGTAGTAACATTTAGATTTTCCAGTCCTCGGAGGCATTCTTGGGTTGTGTCGAGTAAACATTTCAGAGCAGCGGCTGACGGCCTTTCGCCAAAATGGGAGGACTGTCCTAACAATCAATCGAGGAGTGCACTGACCAAGAGCCGTCGATTGTCATAACGCTCCTTTAAGGTCGTCCATGCTGCTTCGTAGTTCTCTTCCGATAGAGCGAAATTCATTATCAGCCGCTCAGCTTCTCCAGTGAGGTTAGCGTTGAGATACCATAATTTTTGGCAGTTGGATATGGGCTGATTATGCACCATTTGTTCAAACAAGTCCTGAAACGGTCGCCACCGTAAGTACTCTCCATCGATTTTTGGTTGTGTAATTTTGGGCAGACATAGTTTGGGGCTCGTCAAATTGGGCGTAGGTGTTCCGGGCGTGGTGTCGCAGTCATCCAATCCGGCCTCCAACTGGACCAGCCAGTCCTGAGCAACTTCCTCTAAACTGGTATGGTGTTCATGGTTGAAGCCCACTTCTTCGGGATCATCACTGAGCTCGCAAAGCTGATAATATTGCTCCTCCAATTGAGCCCAGCTTCGTTGGACCGATGTAATCTTGGCCTTATACCACTGGTGTGAGCGATGCGGTTGATCCAAGTGGGAGACCAAACGGAGAAAGGCGTCCGCCATCAGTTTGTAGCGTCGAAGGATCTTGGAGACGGCTGGATCACTCTGTGATGGAATATCTGTCGTTTTCAATCGGCTGACATCCTCTGTGGAGCGCAAGCTTATCCGCTCGGACGGCCCTACAGTATCATCCTTGGGGTATCTCAATGCCGACATTCTCTCAGAATGGTGTCGCTGAAAGTCGATGAAATTGGCCTGCGTTGTCTCATACATCTGACTGGTGAAGTGAAGTAGTATTTGATTGTTCCAAGTTGTGCAATGTTCGCACAAGTTCTGCAATGTTCGCACAATGCAAATGATACCATGCAATGTATGCACATGTGGACGTTGCATACATGATGGGTGGCCATGAAGTCGATATGGGCAATGAAATGCTCGTATCGGTTTCATGGCGATTTGCGATGCGGTACTGACCTACAGCAAATATTGTTGCAATAAAAAATGCCAAACCAATTTTGAATTCAACATAAGGCGTTATTGTTATCTGAATATTTTATGTCATTAAACTTCTTTTCGCACTTTGAATTTTGTATTTCATCTGGTGAAAAAGTCGCCGGTTCAATATCACTTCACTGTCTGATAACATTGTTGAAATGTCCTCATCAGGTTGAGGCCATAGCTCAAGAACGTGTGTCTGCTTCAACGTCGCGAGGTGAACTGATAGTGGACCGCATGCAATGCAGCAGCTCCTCGAAATAAGGACAAAAATTGACGGCGATCGAATTTTCAAAAGTACCTCATCTCACAGACATATATGACACCGTTGGCAAAACTATGAACATTATCAAAATATGAAAAATCCGAGTACCTTCTAGCGATCAGTCTTAGTCCATATATTCACAAATATGCTGCAAGACAGAATTCAACATTAGTATATTCAGCAATATACCTCTACAAACCGGTGACTGACATGCTTTTCATATTTACCACAAAAAAATTGCTTAAGATAATTTTACTCTAAATAGTAATATTTAATAAATTTTATAACTTGATATTGCCAGGCTACTGCTTCCAATGTCTTCATGTCCTCAAGTTATTCGCTACAAGGTCAAGATGCGACGCTGTCCATATTGGCTTGCATCAGCGACATACGGCCATTGGAGTGTGTAACAAATGACATCTAGACGACAAGTCTGTTTCCTATTATTTCATATATCGACCAACCCATATAACTATGTACATCCTTGCCGACATACGATTAAGTTCATCTGCGTATGCACTTGTGCACTCCAACTTACACGAGCGGACGTACATCTTGGAGTGGTTGTTCTGCAGCCAAGAAGCGATGACGGGCATGAAGATACTTCACTTGAAGCTATCAGATACATTTGCGTATTATGGCATCGTTGTCGGTGCCAAAAGCGCCGGAAAAAGACGGAAGCGTCTCTTGACCATTCAGGTCCCCTCCTATCAATGTCTATGCATTTAAAGTATTTTAGACTCGAGTGTGCAAGGGCAGAATTCCAAAGATACGTCTAGTATCTAAGTAGCGCTATGACCAGAGAACAAATGGAGTCGGAGCTCAGTCTTTAATTTGTCCAGTTTTATCCATCATGTTCTTTGCCAAGTCTCTTTCAACTGCCTCGGCCTGCAGTCAAATCTTCCAATCTTTGGAACCAACTTAGCTTGTGATGAGGCATACATATGTGGGCGAGTATATCAAAGGGAAGAATGCATTAAAGAATCAGAGACTCAAAAGCTTGTAACGTGGCAGGGAAGATTTAGATACTTCCTAATTGGAAAATCTGATATGAAACATTCAAAGCTGAATGAAATGGATTCTAATTAAAATGGACAAATATTTTTTTGAAGCGCCGTCACACCCTCTACCGAATTTAGTGGTGGTTTTCATAGACTTGATACCTTCAGGGACTGCTTTTTGCACAAGTCTGAAACTTTTTTGTCCGGGAGATTAAGTTATGTAAAATACTTTTAGACTGAATGTTTCTACTAGAAGCTGATTCTTGCAGCACTGGAAAAAAATCCATTTTGAAGCCACTGCTCACCTATATCAGATTCTCCCCAAAAGCCTGATCCTATATCGTCCAAAATTCCCTGGACAATCCGCATCCTGCATGAGTCGTTTGTATTCATGTTGAAAATTGAAAGTAAATGAGGAAAAGGGAAATGCAGTGGCAGCAATGTCATCATCTCATCTGTGTGCAAACTCTTATCAAATTCACCTCCATCCCAGACCCAGCGTGCCACACCCCGTCTAACTCTTCCCACTTGCCAGTATCCGTCCGGGCTCGAATGCAATGTTAATTGACGCAACTTTTCTTTTTGCTCTTCGGCTGCCGTTGGAGTCCGAGTTGGGGCTGCTTTGCTGAGTTGCATTGACTCATTTTTTTCTGCATTTTTATTTTCTTCTGATTGAATTTAAATTAAGGTTAAGAGCAATGGGGAACGGAACATAGCGGAGGGTGGTGGATTCGCGGTGCGGATTAAAAGGGAAACAGCGACAGCACTGAAGTAGACTTTATCGCCATCATCCAGCTGGATACGAGATGCAGGGATGGATTAAAGACATTATAACTTGAATTATTCAATTCGATAGTGTACGATATGTTGGGTCTGCACTGGACACGCGGGCTGAGATGGTTCGCGCTGGTTTGGGGACTTTGGTTGTGGGGTAAGATGGAGCTGACGAGAGTACGATGGAGGCGGATGCAAGTGTGATGATTAAAATGCACCGCCACCGGATGTCTATCAACTGACCTGAGACTAAGAAAACAGAAGAAAATTATGCGGAGAATGAAAATCAAAGAAAAATTCAGACAACATCCTCTTGCTTTGTTTGCTTTGACTCCTAGATATGAAAGACTTTGTCTTGATTGGTCTTGTATAATCCTAAGTAAGACGACCATTTTCTAAGTAGTCACTTCTTTAATTGAATAATTGCAGAGTGATAGTGTTAACTGACGACAATCAAGTGGCGTTTCAGCGATCAAACAATGGAGGGTTGAGTGAGTGATAGATGATGTTGAGTAATTGCGTTAAATCTATTCTCCGAAGCAAGTAGAACATGAATCATTTGTTTTAGCTGCACAGACTTAGAACTCTACTGAATAATTTATTTTCAACAAAATAAAATAACAAAGTGCTTTTGCTTTCACTTGGTACTAAACACATTTAAAAAGTTTTAATTTTCGCTAGAAGTTAAAATATAATAGTTTAAGTAATACCAAGGAAAATATCTGGGATATTGAACACAATTTCGACATGATTGATGATTTCACAGAAACTGTGTAGTGAAAGTGAAGTGAAAAAGTTAGTTCAGAACAAGATGGCCGATAGTCTATCAACTAGCTTGCCAAACGACAGTGCATGTGTCTAGTCGCCTGGCTTTTGCGGGACCGGATGAGCGAGGTTATTCATCACGTACGCTACAATTCACAATGTCCGCGAATCAGGAATATTTGACGTAAGAACATCTTTATAAAGAGATACTGAATTCAGAAATGGAAATAATTTCGTGGATACTACCTGCTGAGTCTAACGCGATAGCAAAAACAATTAGTGACCTCTTACGTAGAAAGTTTTTGTGCTCTTTGAAGAAAGAGAAAGCTCTTGTCAGACATGGAGAACTTACTCATAATATGCAATGTAGTTTGCATTCGGCAGTCTTCTCAATATTCCATCGATGAGCGGAAGAGGGTAAGCGTCTTTAACGGGCACTGCATTGACTTTCCCGGCATCTAGACAAAGACGTATTAAACCTGGTTTCACCACCAAAGTTACCGTTGAGGACCAAGCAATTTGGAACTCCTCTATAACCCCCAACTATAGCATCCTGTCCAACTCTGCGTACACTAGCTTTTCCATGGCTGGTGAGATGGCGTAGTGTTTCTGTTTTATGAGTTTGCTATCACCAACATCGACGACATGTGAGACCAGAGTAGTGCGGCCAAGGCCTTGCGTAGCGTAAGACGGAAAAGCAGCGATGAACGCTTCCAGACGTTGTCGTTCGTTAGGAGTTAATTCGTATCTGTCAGGAATAGAAGCGAGTTCATGGACGTATCTAGTATTAAAGGGTGAATCCACGAATAGAGCTGGGGCCAAAATAAAGTGAAGGACGAAATCGACGCCAAGGTACACGTTCTGAGTCGGTGAAGGAATTATGAAGAAAGTAATATTCTTAGTCTGACCTCTGAACGTCACGGGTGTTGTCAATCTACCCTGGATAGGATGCTTAGTGCCATCAGCTATGCTGATTTCTGAACGCCAGGGTTTTACTACCGTTGAGCCGAGGCTTGAGGCAAGGCATCTGATACTTGAACCCACTCAATCAATGCGACGGTGATTTCGCCTAACACTTTGATTGGTGCGTAAGGTCTGGTGCAAGTATGCAAAAGACCCGATAGGAGTTCCCTATGTTACAAATGCGCTGAAATGGGACATAAAGAAAAGAGTGTACGAAGGAGGCACACTGTATTCTTTGCAAGGATGCTGATCCAAAACCTGATTTTGGACACGTCTTGCGATCAGGAAAATGCCGGGTGTTCCAGGAAGCCCTAGCTATGGCAAAATCAGAACTTCGATGACCCGCATCCTGCAGCTAAACCTATACCGCAGTTCAATCGCCCAAAGTCTGCTTGAGCAGTTTGCGAGGGACATGAAAGTCGACTTCTTGCTGCTGAGTGAGCAACACCATAATAAAAGTCCTGAATTATGGTATTCTGACGAAACTGGTACTGCCGCCATCTGCGTTCAGAACAGTGACTTTCAAGCGGAGAGTTGTGGGCGGGGGGATGGTTTCGTGTGGGTTCGGTGCTCAGTGGCTACCTTCTTTAGTGTGTACCTAACGCCGAACGAATCGATATCATTTTTCCACAAAAAGCTTCAGGCTTTGGAGGGCGCTGTCTCGAACGACTAGGGCAAAGTGCTCGTTGCGGGAGACTTCAACGCTAAAGCAATCGAATGGGGCATGCCTCAGACGGATCTGCGGGGAAAATGAATCTTGGAAATGGAAGCCAGGACGGCCCTCGTCGTACTAAACTCTGAAAATATACCGAATTTCCGCCGTATTGGCTGTGAGGGAACCACACCGGACGTGACATTCGCCTCGAAGTCCTTAGTACGGAGGATACACAACCGGAAAGTATTAGAGGGCTACTCAGCCAGTGATCATCAGTGTATTCTGCTTGAGATCAGTGATGTTGTCCCCCGACGTCCGTGCTCTCGGCTTTCTACAACTGGATGGAACATCGGAAGAATGGACGTCGAGAGGTTTGTCGAGGTTCTCACAGCGGGTGAGCCGCTGCAGGGAGCTTCGGGGGGGGACGAAAGAACTGGCAGCTTAAGGCGTGGTGAACTCTACTACGAGCATCATTACGACTGCTTGCTGCGCTTCTATGCCCCGTCGAAGACCCCGGAACGTCAAGCCCCCAGTGCACTGGTGGTCAACTGAAATCGCTGAAAAGCGAAGGGAGTGTCACAAGCTTCGACGTGAGGCTCAACGGGCGCGGAACCGTGACGAGGCAAGCAACCGGGTGGCAACAAATAAGTCGGCAAGGAAATGCCTTCGCAAATTGACAAACAATAGCAAGGCTCGCTGCTGGCAAGACCTAGTGGACAATGTGAACAAGGATCTGTTGGGCCTTGGCTATAAGCTAGTTATGCGGAACCTTGGTGCCCTACGGAAGCGTTGTATACATGACGCGGAAAAGATGGACGCGATAGTACGGGGACTCTTCCCCGACCTGCCCGTCCGTGTTGACGCTTTCCATGGTGAAACAGCAGTCGAGTGTCCACGCTTCATACAGCTGGAACTGGAGGAGGCAGTCCTCTCATTGAAAGCGAGGAAGGCTCCAGGTCCAGATGGTGTTCCAGCTGAGGTGTTGCGGCTCGTATATCACCATTGTCCTGACTTGCTGCTCAGCACATTCAACGCTTGCCTACGGGACGGGGTTTTCCCGGTACGATGGAAGGTTGCGAGGCTCGTGCTGATCAGCAAGGGGAAGGGAAATCCCGAATCGCCGTCTGCATACCGCCCGTTATGCATGCTAGACACGGTTGGGAAGGTGCTAGAAAAACTCATCAAGGTAAGACTCACTGACGCAGTTCGTTCTGCTGGGGACCTATCTCCTCGGCAATACGGCTTTAGAATAAGGACGTTCTACCATTGATGCAATTGCAGAGGTGGTGAACGCGGTCCAAAAGGGAAAGGCATATGGTCGCACCAAGTGACGGATCGTCCTGTTGGTGACGCTCGACGTCAGGAACGCCTTCAACTCCGCTAAATGGATGGGTATTCGGCTTTTGAGGAACTATCTATAGGACCGAAGCCTGCTCTACCACGCTACACAGGGCCAACGAAGGATGGAAATTACATCGGGTGTTGCCCAGGGATCTATCCTTGGTCCGGACCTGTGAACCGTGTCTTACGACGGGCTACTGAGGCTTGAGATGCCAGATGAGTCGCGCTCGGTCGGCTATGCGGATGATGTTGCGGCTCTGGTCGCTGGAGCACTGTTGAACAAGCGCAACTTAGGCTAGGTATGCTAATGCGCCGAGTGAGGGACTGGATGACTGCTTGCGGGCTCAGTTTAGCACTGGAGAAACCCGAAGTGGTCATCTTGACAAAAAAGAGAATCCCTAGAGTAAGGATGATCAGTATTGGAGACATACAAATCGAATCGCAGCCAGTGGTGAAGTTCTGGGGCTACTGATCGACTCGAAGATGAGTTTCTCTGAGCAAATCAGGGCAACGGCTTAGAAGACTTCTTCGGGAATATCGGCTCTGAGTCGACTTATGGCCAACGTAAGGGGACCCAGCCCATCAAGCAGACGCCTCTTGATGAGTGCTGTAAGGTCAGTGCTACTGTACGGAGCAGAAGTATGGGGCGACGCTCTCAGCAAGGAGGTATACCGAAAACGTTTGGCACAGGCACAGAGAAGAGGAGCACTGACAATTGCATCTTCGTCTCCAACAGTCTCCGACTCTGTGGTGAGAATTATTGCAGGCGTGATACCTGTCGCCCTCCTTGTTAGAGAGAGCCGCTCGATTTACCTGCGCCAAAACGAGGATGCGAGTGAGATAGCGCTCGCTCAACTATTGGCAGCAGTCTTAGCTCAATTGCACGAAGGGAAAGTTGACTGCGCGCCTCATCCCGGATCTGAGACCGTGGTTAAATCGAAGGCATGGTGAGACTGACTTCTATCTGACCCAGCTTTTGAGCGGGCATGGCTTTTTTCAGTCGCACCTGCATAAGATTGTTAAGTCACGGTACCCCCATTGTCGGTTTTGCCCAGGAGAGGAAGACAATGCCTGCCACACATTTTTTGCGTGTACAAAATGAGACAGGCTGCGGAGGGAACTCTACAGGGAGACAGGAGAGCTCACCCCGGATAATATAGCTGCGGTGATGCTCGAACAGGTCGACAAATGGAACCAGGTGGCACATTATACTCGGGCAGTCCTAAAAAATAAAAGGGACTCATAGCAGCCGAGGGCGTTGGGGCTGGAGGATCGCTTTTCTGGCACTTCCTCTTTCCCTCTCCCCTTCCGCTAGGAAAAAGGATCCCCCCAGCTTGAAGGCGCCTGACGGCGTAACAAAACGAGATCAGGCCCGAAGTAATGTGTCAAACGGTTTCAGGCTACGTTCTCAGGTTGACAGGGGAGGTGTTTAGTAGGTAGTCCAGTCGGGCATGGAAGTCCCACACTCTGTGCATAAATTGCATACACCTCCCTACCCCAAGAAAGGAAAAGAAAGGCCTGGTGTCGTTCTGTTACGAGGTAACGTCATATACGTTAAATTCGCGTCGACCACGGAGAGATCTTGACATGCCTTGACACAATCAGCCGTGAATAAACGCAAACCACACGGGAAGAACGCGTAATGTAACGTACACCAAAAATGTCTTAGATATTATGTATTTGTATCTTGTAAACTCAACATACACAAAGGAAGGCGAAAAGTAACGTACACGAAAATTTATTACGTATTACAAATTTGTACTGGGTGAACTCAACAAATCCTTAGAGTGGCTGGCACGAGCCATGGCCATGCTGATCGTCGTGTTGCCGGTGTTCGGACCCACACACCAAGTACAAGTTGAATGGAGAGACATTTGCAACATTGTGACGGACCCTCACGCAGAAATGCAGAACTTCATATAGAAACCCGTCCGGATGTGATGGATTTACAACGCACATCGAACCCGAACCGTGATAGACTTAGCCCACAATATCATCATAATAATAATAAAAGCAGCAACATCAACAACAACTGACGAACCTCAAAAGCCAAGAGCAACTAGCAGGCAGGCAAGTGGTGGGGAATATGGCGAGCACAATGGGGTCACAGCCAAATGACCAAGCCAACATTCTTAAATACTTGACCCGCAGGAGTCCCCAAACAGTAATCGGTTCCACTTGGATGGAGACCTGTCGTTGCCTCCAATGGTAAATACAGTCGGTGATAAATGGGAAAGCAGCTATGGCATCGTCACCTGCTGCAGGGCAAGCAGCTGGGGCTGCAAGCGAGAATGGTTCGGACAAGAAGACTTGCACAGTGGAGAGTCAGAAGGGGCACTTTGGCTGGGTGAACCTCGGGAAGATTTTCATTCCTTACATTGTTCGACAGAATGAGAAGCACTGTGCCGTCCGGATAGTAGAGATGAAGCTACTGAACAAATATTAAAGCTACTTGCATCCCGATATCTCCAGTAGTTGTACCTGCCACGCGGAGCTACTACATCATGGAGGCGGAAAGTCGGCTCTTGAATGAGATCAATCATAAGCACTGTGATGCCCAGTTTGGGCGGGAAATGTTTACGTTGAAGGACCTTGTGTTGCGATTGGGTGACACAAACAAGTTCTACCAGTTCTTGGGTATATGCTACAGAAAGCTGGTAATAGCCAGTAAAAGCTGCTCGGACAAATGTGGATTCATAAGGATAAACAAGGAGTCAGTTGTGCCATATACGTTACGAGAGAACCAGCAAATTGTGCTGCTCTTCTACTTTGAGGATGAGACTGAAAACCTGAGGCAAAAGGCGGAACTGTTGTCAGGATAGGATCTAGCCTACCTGAAATTTTGTTGCAAGGTTCAAGGCACTCGTAATAAATTGTTCTCCAGTGAATCTATAGCTGTGATTAGTTTGAATGATATCAAAAGTTACTATCCCACCGGAACGGAAATCGAGGACTATTGGCCCATCAAGGTAGTTGATTCAAACCTGCTGATAGCGTCGAAGAATATCGGTTCATTGGACGAGACAACCTCATTCGGCGGCTCCAATCGGGTTCCAAGGGCGGACGAGTGGCGCCTGCGCCGTCTCTGACGGAGCTATCTGGGGCCGAAAAGAGCCTGACTGCACCACCCCTTGTAAAAACGGTAATAGATCTCGAAAAACTCCGAGATGTCGCATAAGTTTAGGGTTTGACGACAGGTATGCACTCTCTTGTGGAAACTCTGCCAACGATGAGTTGACCAGTTTACTTTGCGCGAGCGAGAGATGACTTCTTCGGAAGCAAAAATCGACTCTCGAGCCACACGGTCGAACATGATATGGCTTTGATACGTGAATTCGTTGCTGCCGGGGTTCTTCAGGTAGTAACTACGGTGGTCGCTTCAAAAGTCTCAATGGTGAGGCTTCCGGAAGAGAGAGAACCCGCGCAATTATAATTGTCAAGGCTGGTGTATTATCGTCAATCTTTGGGTTCGCAGTAGGCTTGCAACCTGCTCTGGAACTTTGGAGTTCCGATGAATTGGTCGGGTGCTCGCTCCTCCGTTTTTTGAAGTGGCGCAATCTGGGAAATCCAGGAAGTAGGTGTCAGGCTTACCGCATCCGTAGCAGAAAACCGTACCATCTGCCCGACATGCAATAAACCGATGTCCGGTTTACCTGCAGTTCCAGTAGGTCGTGAGGTTCCCCATTGCTTCTACCGTAAGCTCGTCTGACTTCCTGTCGGCATCCTCCAGATTTGGAGTATTTGTCTCTTGTACCACTTCCGCGATTCCACGCCGCGGAGCCGGTCTCGTCCACCGGTATGGCCATTCTCGGAGGTCCTTCTCGATTCCTTCCTCTCGACTGACGGCTCTTAGAAGTGATGCCATGTCCTGAGGATCAGAGTTCGCGAAGTGACGGTGAAGTTCCGGCCTCAAACTACGTTTTAGCACTCGCAGAAGTTGTGTTTGAGTTATTGGCTCAGTTAACTTATCTAGGGCCCCCTCGTCCATGTTAACTGTGGTATAATCCATACGGAGTACCTCCTGCAGCCGTGATCAGCGGTGGGATGGTAAAGTAGCATGTATTCGCCAGGACGTTTCCAGCACTGCTCTCCGCAGCTGCATCGGCAAGTGACCGGCCAGCGTCGTGTGGTCCCCCGCCAACATCTGGTCTATCAGGGACTCTACCCGATTAACGAAGACCTCCGCGCTGATGGAGCTTGGCTCCCCGCTGAAATGGAGATTCCAGCCCTGAACGATGCTGGGGATCTGAGTCGGCTTCAACCGATACGGTGGATGTGAAAGTCCGCGTTGATCCGGAAGAGCCACTGAAGCAAGAGGCGATGGCTGCACTTGGCTCAGCCTGGACCGGTATACTGTAGCGATGGGATTCATGGATGACCTGGGTATATTTCGTCCGGTTGACCATGAAATTTTGAGCCACGCAGGTTTCGTGAAACTGATGGCTGCACGGTAATGTGCACACTGGCGTGCCATTATTCCACGCTGCTGACAAATCACGCACAGTGCCGTCGATTCTATGTCTGAACGCAAGCGACGTTTATCTGTCGTGCATTTTGTGGACATGTTGCGTAACAAATTTGTTCTTAATGAAGGAAATTTAATCCTAAATAAAATTTAATACTAAATGTATTTTTGTAAAAAAAAATTAGATTATATATTTAAAGATAAGAAAGTGGCCGAAAGTGGTGAGCTGTACAACAATCTGCAGGGTCTGAATAATAAGTAACCGGACTGACCTCAGGAAATTTTTATTGGCAAAATATGTACAATTTTTCTTTAGAAATCTTCAAAGTAGTCCCCATTGGAGTCGATAACACGCTGATACCGGATTTTCCAATCCCCGAACGCTCCCTGGAAGTCGGCAACCTCGATGCTGTCTACAGCCCTCGTCGTAGAACGTTGAACGCTTTCCAGAGTCCCGAACTGCGTCCCCTTAAGGTGTCTCTCGATCTTGGGGAACAGAAAGAAGTCCGCTGGTGCCATATCCGGGCTGTAAGGAGGCTGTGGCAACGTTGCCCTCGACTGTTTGGCTCAGGGGTTCGAAATACTTCTGCAATTCGGATCTCTACAAGGCGTACCTGCATATCCCCACATACGAAGCATCGAGCCAAATCCAGACAATATCGACTCACCACGGGACGTACAAGGTCAACCAACTTTCCTTCGGCATCAGGGACCAAGGCGTACAGGGTCCGTACAATAAGTAACCGGACTGACCTCAGGAAATTTTTTATTGGCAAAATATGTACAATTTTTCTTTAGAAATCTTCAAATTAGTCCCCATTGGAGTCGATAACACGCTGATACCGGATTTTCCAATCCCCGAACGCTCACTGGAAGTCGGCAACGTCGATGCTGTCTAGAGCCCTCGTCGTAGTACGTTGAACGCTTTCCAGAGTCCCGAACTGCGTCCCCTTAAGGTGTCTCTCGATCTTGGGGAACAGAAAGAAGTCCGCTGGTGCCATATCCGGGCTGTAAGGAGGCTGTGGCAACGTTGCCCTCGACTGTTTGACCAACTGCTCGGTGACGAGCAGGCAGGTGTGCGACGGAGCATTGTCGTGATGGAGGATCCACGAATCGACAATCTCCGGACGGACTCGGCGAACCCGGGCGGTTAGTCGACGGAGCACCTCTCTTGAGTACTGGCCGTTTACAGTTTGGCCGGGTGGCACAAACTCTTTGTGAACAATGCCTTTCACGTCAAAGAAAGCAATGAGCATCGACTTCACCTTCGATTTGCTCATGCGCGCTTTTTTCGGTCGTGGTGACGCCGGTGTGTGCCACTCCGAACTCTGCCGCTACGTCTCAGGATCGTATTCGAAAACCCACGTCTCATCTCCTTTAATAACGTGGTTAAAAAACTCTGGTTCGGTTGCTCGATCGTACGCTCCATTTTCACTCCGACGACGTAACTGAACACGCACTCCGCTCTCGCTCGATGCTATCTCTCCAAGCGCTTGGAGGCAATTGCTGCAGCCCGGTTCCCTTTACCTAGACCTCCACCACCACTACAGCACCAGATACCGGTTAGCAGACGCTTTGATGGCGCGGGGCAGGCTCAGTCCGGTTACTTATTATACTGACCCTGTCTCAAAAAAAAAAAAATGTATGTAAATGTATATTTGTATCATAAAAATTCCTTCTTTCCATTCATCTGTCCCCTTCCCAGGCAAGTACACCAATGGTAAGCTCTTCGTTTGCGTTACAGGCACTACTCTCTTGAGGTACCATAAATATCAGAGTTCAGGAGTGCTCTCTTGTTCGCAAGTTTTAACCAGGTACGGTTTGTCAGCCCAGGGTTGATCCTGACCCGCAAGCAGTGCGTGTCTTATCATAGATAGTCACGGACTAGCTAAGCAGCCAATCACGTGAAATCAAAATCCATGTAATGGAAGACACTAGGCACCGCTTGGTTTGGGGTGCAGGCCAGCATCCGCCGCAAAATGATGTTGAATAACAACTTTTGGATACACATAAGGACTCTAATAGCATTTAGCCTTGCTATTCATACGATGGTGGTAAACCACCAATGTATAAATCAAAAGCAGGTCCAAACGATATTGATGTCCGTGAACAACACACGTCCGGAAGTTGTTAAGTTACAGGGGCACGATTTGTGCAATATGCCCTAGTAACTACCTACCCTCCAAAAATTCAGACACCTAGTAGGGTACCGTCGAGACGTTGGACTGTCTAGTGCTCATGACTGATCATACAGCCGGGCATTTCGAGCCCCACGTTGGGCGCGTTTTCGTAGCGAAAATGGTGTACATAAATATCCGTCCAGAACTGCAGCCGCCGAGATTGGCTTTGCCTCGGCGAAAGAGAATGGTAGGATCCGCCGAGGTTGGCCTTGTCTGAGGACGCGTGAATGCACTGACAGGCTAGCGTTGTGGTGTTATGGGGCGGGTTCTTTTCCGCAGCACAACACCCACTACAAAACAATTTTGCATTCACGAATTGAAACTATCTAATCCGGATCAACTGGTGTCGAGGCCGAGGTAACCTACAAAGGGTGGAAATTGCTTATAGCCAGTAACAAACCGGGCCGGGAGAATCCAGACGAACTTAAAAGGACTTCGTCGTTACCGGTGATACTTATGGCTCCCAATTAAGAGTGGGGCATCCAGGTGGAAGCGGTGCTCCCTCGCACCCTCCCAACCGGATCGAGATCCAAACTTAAGCGTGCCCATATTTTCCATTTGAGTGAAAAACTCATACAAACATAATTTGAATGAATTTTTCCTTTAAATGAAAAATATTGGATAGTGTAAAAAGTATTGAGCCTTTTTTGTCACTAGATGTTGTTCGTTGTCATATAGCGGGCAATACTAATCAGATTAAGTCAAACTGACATACGTTTGAAAGGTGACATTCCATTCGAGTCAAAAGTTGTATTCATTTAAAAATGAATGACATTTCTGAAAAAATTCGTTATATTTTACAATATCACTACGATCAAGGTGAGAATGCATCGCAGGTTCGTGAAAAAGTTTGTGGTGTCGACGGTCAAGATATTTTATCAAAAGCCACAGCCAATAGATGGTTTGCTCGCTTTCATTCTGGAAATTTTGATGTCAAAGAAACACCTCGCTCAGGTCGACCAATCACTGAAAAAGTCGATGAAATCTTCCAAAAATTTGAAGAATATAAGCAGCCATGGCGTTGCTAAGGAACTGAATATCCACCACCAAACACTTTCGAACCATTCTCGTAAGGCTGCATACACAAAGAAGCTCGACGTTTGGGCGCCGCATGAATTAACACAAAAAAAAATTTGATCGACCGAATTCCCATTTGTGAAATGCTAATAAAATGCCACGAAATCGAGCCATTATTGAAGCAAATCATTACGAGAATTTCATTCGAAAAAGATCGTGGTCAAAAAAAGGTGAATCATCACAAACGACTTCAAAGCCAGGATTGACACCAAACAAGGTTATGCTGTGTGTATGGTGGGATTGGAAGGGAATTGTTTATCATGAGGTGCTAGAACCTGGCCAAACACTCAATTCGGCTCAGAACTGTCAGCAATTAACCAGATTTCAACAAGCAATTCAAAAAACCGGCCAGAATTGATCAATAGCAAGGGCGTTGTCTTCCATTATGACATCTTTGATGACCCGGCAAAACTTGGAAGAGCCTGGCTGGGAAGTGTTGATGCATCCACCGTATAGTCCAGACCTTGCACCATCAGACTACCAGTTGTTTCGGTCTCTGCAAAACTTCCTTAATGAAAAGAATTCACTACGAAAAGGAACTGTCAAAATCACTTGGCTAAGTTTATCGCCGATAAACCACAGAAGTTCTACACAAATGGAATAATGGCTCCACCCAAAAAATGGCAAAAGGTCATAGATAATAATGGACAATATGTACTTAAATAAAATTCTGTCAATAAGTCCTTAGAAAATTAAACAGATGGCGCGAATAGCACTATAAGCGGTCCGTTTTTAAGTAGTGGCACTACCGAATAGTTATGCTGTGAAGTCTTAGCCGGATTGGTTGAGTTGTTGTGTGTTTCTCGTGTATTGAAAAAAAATTGTTTGATTACGAAAATGGTAAAAATTGAGTGTTAATTTGTTATTAAACATTTTCCTATCTAAGGCTTAACAGCGATAGAAATAAAAAATGAGTTGGATTTAGTCCACGGTACATCTGCTCGTTCGTTTACAACTATTTATGACTGGTTAAATGCATTTAAACCTGGTCGTACATCAATAAAGGATGAACCACACTCAGGACGTCCTGCAGAAGTGACTACGCCAGAAATGATCAATAATATCCCCGATATGGTGTTAAATAACCAAAGATTAAAGTTGAATGAGATAATTGAGGTGACAGGCATTTCAAAAGGTAGCGTCATTTCTATTTTACATGACAAATTGGATATGAAAAACATTTCGGCAAGATGGGTGCCGCGTTTGCTCACAGTCGACAATAAACGCAATGGGGTGGTTGCCTCTTAAGCTCTGTTGTCGCTCATGCAAGGTAGTCCGCGTGAGTTTTTTCGTCGGTTCGTGACTGTAGATGAAACATGGATACACCACTACACTCCCAAGACTAAAGAACTGTCAAAGAACTGTTAAAGGCGAACCATGTCCAAAGAAGGCGAAAACAATAAAATCAGCTGGTGAGATTATGGCTACTGTTTTTTGGGATGCACGTGGAATTATTTTCGTTGACTTTTTGGAAAAAGAAGGAACAATAACAAGGGAGTATTACGCATCTTTATTAGACCAGCTAAAAGAAAAAATTAAAGTAAAACGGCCTCATTTAAACAGAAAAAAATCCTCTTCATTAGGACAATGCCCGTGTTCACACATGTTTACGATCAATGGCTAAAATTGAAAAATTAAAGTTGGAATTGGTCGACCACCCACCGTATTTGCCAGATTTAGCCTCAAATGACTTTTTCCTATGCCCAAAGCTGAAAAAATGGCTCGCTGGATAACGTTTTTTTCTTCAAATGAAGAAGTCATCGATCAACCAATGCTTATTTTAAGGACCTTCCAAAATCTTCTTTTTTCTGACAGGTTAAGAAAATTAGAAAAAAGTCTAATGAAGTGTATTGAGCTCCAAGGAGATTATGTTGAAAAATCAAAAAAAAAAAAGATTACCTAGAAAAATTGTTTTAATGCTTATTTCTAAGGACTTATTAACCCACTTATTCAATCGAAAAATGACAAAAATAGGCTCAACACTTTTTAGACTTACGTGATTTCTGTTCTGACCAAAGTGTAACTCTGACTTGGACGAAATTTAGTAAAGAGGTTCAATGTACTGTGTAATGAAATTCGCAATAAAAAACTCCAGAGTCATACCTATCTTTAGCCAAGGTTTACAAAGGCATTTCCTGGCCGGCTTATATACTGCTACACGGTTGCGTGCCTCGTTGCAGTTTCATACCCGTTGAGCCTCACGCCGAAGCTTATGATACTCTCTTCGCTTTTCATTGATTTCAGTCGACTAACAGCACACTGGTGGTTTGCGGTGTCGAGGTTGTCGACGGAGCATAGGAGCGTTGCAAGCAGTCGTGATGATGCTCATAGTTGAGTTCACCACGTCTTAAGCTGCCAGTTCTTCTTCCCGCGAATCACCCTGCATTGGACCACCAGCCGTGAGCAGGGCGACGAATCCTTCCCCGTATCCTGCTGGCAACCCACCCTATTCTGACTTTGCCCTTATTTAGAAATTGTTCGGCCTGCTCTTCGTTCAACATCACGGATCTCAAGCAGAATGTACGGATGACCACTGGCTGACTAGTCCTCTTATACTCTCCAATTGTGTATTCTCCGTGCTAAGGACTCCGAGACAAATGTCACGTCCGGTATGGTTCCTTCGTAGCCAATATGGCGGAAAGTTGGCATGTTGTCGGTGTTTATTACGACTAGTGTCGTACTGGCCGCCATTTCTAGGATTTTTTCCCAGCAGATCTGTTAAGGGCATGCCCCATTCGATTGTTTTAGCGGTGAAGTCTCCCGCAACGAGCACGTTGCCGTCTGACAGCGCCCTCCAAAGCATTCAGCTTGGCTTGGAAAGATGATATCGATTCTTTCGGCGTTAGGTCTACAATAAAAAAGGTGGTCCCTGAGCACCAAACCCACACAATCATCTCCTGTCCACGTCTCTCCGCCTGGAAATCACTGTTCTGAACCCAGTTGGTGTAAGTGCGAGTTTCATCAGGATACCATGATGCAGAGCTTTAATCGTAGAGTTGCTCATTCAGACGCAAAAAGTCGGCTTTCATATGAGCAGGTTTTGGGCGGTTGAACTATAAGTGTAGGCTTACTTGCAGGATATGGGTCATCCAGGTTCCGATTTTGCCTTGGCTAGGGCTTCCTGGAAATACCCAATATTTCCCTGATACCGAGTCGTGTCCAAGCCCATCTAAGGTAACATGATTTCAGTGAGTGGTATGAGGAATTTCATGTGAAGTGTTGAAAGATAAGACCAGAAAAGCTTTGCGTTATGGGTAATCAAGGAGGTATCCAAGTTACTAAAGTGGATTTTCAGTGCCAATTTTGTTTTTTTTTTAGCAGTAGCCCTAAACTGAGTGAAATTCAATCGATATTCTTGAGTGCGAGTAGGTTTTAGCCGGCGGAGTCCTATGTCGTTCCCTTCTAAGACTATTAGGTATCGCTGAGTAAGCCAATGTTTGTCTTTGACCTTATGGCTACGTTTGAGTAGCGTATACCGCCTCATTAAATTGTAAAGGCAAGTATAAAATTTGTTTGTAGCATCGTCATATCCAAGATCTTTGAAAAAAGAAGACTAATTAATCGATTGAAGATAAGTGCGCATTACGTCAAAGTTAGCTTTGGAGAAGTTAAGCTTAGGAGACTATTTCTCTCAAACTTAACAGCTTCAATGCGAACATCGATTGACAGTCGCGGATGATGCGCGCCCATTAGTACCCAAGTAGATTATATACGTATATAAATGGCTGATATATTGGAAAATACCCAGTAAGTAGTCGGCCGTTTTGATTTCGGTGCAAGTTATATTGTAAAAGAGAACAATGAAAGATAAGGGACATGGAGAAACTATCATTTGATGAGATTGTCAAAATATCATTAGCAATTCTTTCTATACGCTCAAAGTTATGCGACACAAAGTAATATATAAGAATTTGGGTGGTGTGTCAAAATGTAAGAGATTTCATCAAAAAAAAAATGCCATAAGTAACCAGGGAGGGCTTACAAGGTATATACACAGTAGATACTACTAAAGAAAGACTATGCAAAAGGGAAATTTTAACAATAACCCATTTGAAAGAACGGGAACAAGAGAAATCGACAGAACGACAAATGGCAAGTGTTTTGATTACTGCAGCTGATACTCCACCACCATCACTTTTCATAGTTGCTACAGTATCGCGGTCACATCGATAAATTGAAGGAGATAGTTGCCGTCGAGGAGAGACAATGCTCACTCAGTGATTGGCTGCAATACTGGGTGAACCGCACGAAGGGAAGTTGGGCTGCACGCATCATCCCTGATCTGACACCGTGGATCAATTAAAAGCACGGTCAGAGTTATACTGACTTCTACCTAACCCAGCTTTTGAGCGGGCATGGCTCTTTTCAATTTGACTTACGCAAGATTGGTAAGTCACAGGCCCGCGATTGTATGTATGTTTTATGGAGGAGAGGGAGACGGTGCCTACTACACATTTTTGCATGCAGTCTTCACCGGGACCTCTGTAAGGCAATAGGAGAGCTCTCCCCGGATAGTCGAATCAGGGAGATGCTTGGATCGGTTGACAAATACGATCTAGCAGTCTTAAAGGATGAAAAGAGCTCACAACAGCCGGAGACGCTGGGGTTGTGGGATCATTTTCCTAGCAATCCCTTTTCCTCTCTCGTCTCCCGCTGGAGGAGGGATCCCTTAACTTGAAGGCGCCCCACAGCATTGGAAAATTAGACAGTCTGAAGTAATGGGCCAAATGGTTCCAGGCTCAGATTGACAGGATTCTGCATTTAGAAGTGCGCGGGTTCTGCATCTAGAAGCCGGACACTCAGAGTGTAAATAATTATTATATTTTCCAACAATAAGAGATTTTAGAGATAATATGGATATGGAACAAGCAAGTAAAAGTAGTATGATAGTCCTCCTGCCAGAAGGGTATTGTTAAATTATAAGTAAATCAAACAACGTCTTCTGAATACCCAAACTTGACTAATATATACTCGTATATTCCATGAATCGAAATCGGAAAACTAATATATAGTTATTATGTATTTTAATTTGCCACCATTACATTTTCAGTTTGTTGACCTCAACGTTTATAACATATCAATGTTTTAAAATATTTCTAAAATGTTCATCAAAATTCTTACACATATGTAGTGCTTGGGTCTTTGGAAACGTGCATTTACACTGTATCACGTGTAATTATTGTTGTACTTGATAAATTTTTAATCGTCTATAGCTTAGCTGTTTACGGCTCAGAAAACGTGAAATCCATAAAATGTACAGTTATTAACAAGGTTGATAGGTCTTTGAGTTCTGAGGTATTTGTTAGCCGTGTACTCATAAAGACCTGTTTTGATGATTTTTTTTCAGATTTTTCTATCCAAACATGCCCAATCGTGAGGGTTGAGAGGGAAACACAAAGCTTTCGTACATTTTCCCTCACCCTGCGCCCCTCGTTGTAAATTTTTCTTGTTTAAGACCTGTTTTGAAAAGTTCTCACAAAGACCTTTCATTTGATGCCCGTATCGGCTAACTGTAAAATTTTTTTTTTTAAGGTCACCGCACTGAATGGGAAGATGATTTTGCTGCAACTTTTGAGGGTGCACCAATTTTAACCTACCTACAATATTTCATCACTCTAGCTTATGTGTTTTGCGAGAAAACTTGCTGTGACACACGGATGGACAGACAGATGTATAGACGGACAGATAGATTGTGATTTTAGTAGGCTTTTGTGAAAATATTTTACAATACCCTTAAAAGGACTGATGTTGAAAAATAAAGTTATGTTCAAGTATGGGAATATTGTCAATTTACATAGATGTCTGTAGCAAAGGAAACCAAGGTTCTTGGGTATCTTCCCATAACAGCCGAAGTTGCATTGAAGGTATAATAAGATCAGCAGTGTCTAGAAACATCATGTCTCTACACCAAATATTCCATGTCATGCACTGAAACTTATTCAAGTGCCACTGATGTAGCTCTATTTCCAGCAAGTCACTATCTCAAGGTTATACGCTTAGCACTATCGCTTGCCCTATTCAGGAAAGATGTAATTAGTGTAGCTTGGAGTTATTCACAATTTTGATATAACCTTTTGGTGCCGTGCCAGAAGAGAAAGTGGTCCAAGATAAAGAAATCACCATTTCACAGTCCATTGGCGAAAGGTGTGTCGTGTCAGTTGATGAGTCTAGTGATTTCAAAAGAAGGGCATTGCAACGCAATATTTTCGTTTTCCTGGCTTCACCAAAGCATCTCATGTTCACTTTATTCAGGATTAGGGATAGCAGTTTTTGGTAAAAGAACTGGTTCTTCGATTTTCCGGTTGTTTTCATCTTCGATTTAACCGGGCGGTTTTTTACAGCCAAAAAATCGAGTTTTCGGAAGTACTGGTTTTTCGGTTTTTTTAGCAAATTTTTTAAATAAGAAACTATAATCAAAATTTAATTTATATTTTTATTTCCATTAAGTATCATCATCATCATTTATGGCGCGACAGCCCAAGCCGGGTCTTGGCCTCCAGGATTAATTTCCTCCAATCATCAAGGTTCCGCGACCTTGTCTGCCAGTTGTTTACTCCCAAAAAGGATCTGCTGTCAGCTTCTATCGTGCCTTCCCATCCAGCTCTCGGTCTTCCCGCTGGGCGTCGACATTGTGCTCTACCCGTCAATGTTCTTTTGGGTTGCCGATTTTCTTTCATTCTTTCTACATAGCTCGCCCCTTGCAAGGTACGTAACTTGACGCAAGAGCAAGCAGGTGGATCGTCAAAATAGTTCACACTACTCAATGTTGTAACAAAATCTCTAGATTTTCCAGAGCACTTTGGGTTCAAATACGTCCACTGCCTTTTCAATCTTACTCGTTAAGAGTTCATGTTTTAAGTTTATGTAACAGCACAGGTTTGACTAGTGTTTTATAAGCGCGGAGTGTATTTTGCCAGTGCACAACGGTGGACTTTAGAATGGGAAGTAAGGAGTAATATGCTTTATTTGCAGCGGCTATGCGATGTCTAATCTCGTCCTTTTCGGTGCCTCTTCTATTCAGGTTGGCTCCAAGGTAGATAAAATTATCCACACTTTCAAGGTTGTAGTCGCCTATGGCCAGGTATTGTCGAACTGGAGTTTTCTTCCTCGTTTTCATGAATTTAGTTTTAGTTCCATTAATTAACTTTGGGTATAAATGATATTGCGATTTTTTATTCACAAAATTATTTCAATCAATATGAGCTGAAAAATATTTCATTTTTATGTTAAAAATAAGAGACTAGCGTATTGAAATCCAAGTCGACAGTTTACTATTTGCTTGGTCATTCATTTACAGTATAAGGATGAAAGATCCTTCAGTTAAGTCCCCAACTATTTTGCATTTATTGTGCATCGTATGCTAACTTCAATTCACACTCCGAGTGAAGTCGTCCGCATTGAAATGAAGCAAAAAACTTACACCAAGACTAATCAAACATAGCAATTTACTTTGCTCATATGACTGTGGTTATTAACGCTGCCTAGGTAGGGATAGTGAAAAAACTGTTTTTCGGTTGTTCGTATCCATTTTTATTCGGTTTTTGACGTAGAAAAAAAACTGGTTTAAACCGGGAGGAAAAACTAGCAACAACAACATCCCTGATAATTTTCTGAAAGAAATGAATTATATATGAGAGTAAATAAATTTTTGGGTCTAATTGGTCCCTAACTGTTCAATTCTAGCCGGGAAAAACAAGTTAACGGTAATTTTTGGAACCAAAATCCTTTACATTCGTTCCAAATTTCATCCTACTGCTCGTATATTAATGTATTTCTGACTGGAAATTCACCACACCATATTGGGTTGGGATTGAATTTTATTATGAAAGGTCATATTCACTGATAATAAACACAAAAGTTGTAACCGTTACGCAACATTTGGTCTTTGTATGCAAATTTATTTATTTTTTGTGTTTGCGAGGTGTATGCCATTTAAGCACTGAGTGTGGAGCTCCCATGCTCGCAAGCGACCGGACTACCCACTAAACACCTCCTCTGTCAACCTGAGAACCTAGCCTGGAACCATTTGTCACATTGCTTTGGGCCAAGTTTGGTTTTGCTACGCCGTTAGGTGCCTTTAAGCTGGGGGGTCCCTCCTTTAGCGTGAAGGCAGGAAGGGGTCTCTGTTGAAGTCTTTGAAGGTACTCTCCTGACCATCTGAACCAAAACGAATGCTTCATCGCCTGCATTAGTCTCCATCTTTTCAATAACGTTAGGTTCGCTTCTTCCGGATCACTCTTGATCTCAAATAAGTTGCCACCAGTCAAAAAATGCCCTGGCGTTAAGACGGCGTTGTCTGAAGGATCATTGCTTATCTCGGTTGGTGGTCTAGACTTTAGGCACGTTTCTATTTGTGCAAGAAGTGTGTAAAACTCTTCAATGGTCAGCAGCTGTTTACCAATAACTTTAAAGATCGATTTGACACCAGCGTCCTAGAGTCCAACAAAATGTGGACTTCCGGGAGGTATGAATTTCCATTCTAGACCTTCTCGAGCTAGTAAGTCCATGCTTGTGTGTATAGTTTTTTCGGATTTAGCTCGAAGCTTCCTATTGGCACCAACAAAGTTAGTACCGAAATGACTGTAGAATCTGCGGCAGTGTCCTTGTCTTGCAATAAATCGTCGAATTGCTGCAATGCACGTATCTGCTGATAAGTCTGAAGCTAATTCCAAGTGGAAAGCCTTTGTTGCCATGCAAACGAAGATGACTACATTCGCTTTGGTGGTTTTCGCACTTCCTCCTCCATTCTATTTAATTGTTATCGGGCCAGCATAGTCAAGTATTTTCGGACGGATTTGATGGACGCACGCGAATATGCTATGTGCCTGTTTGCGTTCTACAATGGAGAGACTGCCTATTTTTTTGTCTGCAGGTGTACGACAATTGTGAACAAAACGGTTGCAAAAGACTCTAACTCGATTCAGCTTATTGAAATTAGAGTAACGTGAGAATATCTGAGGTTCGTCTGATGCCTTTGTTACTATGAGTGCAACTTCATGCCTGGCAACTTCCTTGCTTTTCTGTTTAGGTACCGTACTTTTGTTTAGTTTTATCTCACGTTCTCTTAACCATGATGGTCCATTCCACCACAAGGAACTATCCATCAATTCAGCTGCATTGAAATCTCGCGTCGCAAGACCGGTAGGGTTTTCTTGTGATGCAACATGGTTCCAGTTTGATAGCCATGACTTCTGTTGTATCATGCTAACTCTGTTAGCCACAAAATTATTCCAAGTAGATGCAGGTTTCTGTAGCCATGCTAAAACAGTTTGTGAATCCGACCAATATTTAACTGGGACTTGTTCCCATCGGTGTGCTGCAACGAATTGTTCCATGATATTGGTTAACAATACTGCTCCACAAAGCTCTAACCTAGCTATCGACTCAATGTTGCTGGGTGACACCTTCGATTTAGCGGTGAGACGACATGTGCTGATTGATGATTCGTTAATGATTCTTATGCATATGGCTGCAGCTAATGCCAGTAGTGAAGCGTCGCAAAATCCATGAAGTTCAATTTTAGCAGTTGGACTGTACCCTAACCACCGGGGGATCCTTAACTGGCTGAGTTCATGCAGCTGTTGACTCACCGTGAGCCAGTCGTTGATTGTCTTCTTATCGAGTAGCTCATCCCAACTACATTCTGTTTTCCATAGCCTTTGCATTGCCACTTTTCTTATTATGATTATAGGCTGTAACCATCCAATTGGATCGAACAACTTTGAGATGTCAGACAGAACGTCTCGTTTTGTGCATGGCTCATCCTCTGTTTTAATTTTAAAAGAAAATGTATCAGTTGCAGGGTGCCAGTAAAGGCCCAAAGTGTTAATAGTGTTTGATACATCAATGCTTAAGGTTACTTGGGTCGCCCGATCAGCAAGAAGGACGTTTTCCAAAAGTTTCATGTGATTTGCGTTCCACTGCGGTAAGTGAAACCCACCTTTTTGCAATAAAGTTTGAAGATCTTTTTGGAGTAGTACTAACTCCGACAGTTTATGTGCGCCCGTTATACAATGGTTTACCCAGATATCCTCCCGCAAAACCCTGGCTGCAATTGGAAGGCTTTGACGTTCATCTTCGGCTAGTCGTTGAAGTGTTTTAACGGCTAAGTATGGTGCGCTTGTGGTTCCATATGTATTGGTTGTAAGACGATATATTTGAATCGGGTCTGTGTTTTTGAAGCGCCACAAGATTCGACGGCAATTTTGGTCAGTTTCGTCTAGCTATATCTGCCGATATATCTTTTCAATGTCTGATGTAACCACACATCGATGCTGTCTCCATCTCATAAGAATGTGAAAAATGGTTTTCTGGAGTGTTCATCCAGTTAGTAGTAGCTCGTTGAGTGATTTTCCAGATTTCGTCTTTTGCGATGCGTTGAAAACTACTCGAAGCCTGGTTGTTGTGCTACTGTCCTTGATAACCGCATGATGTGGTAAATAGTAGGATGTTTTTTCGTGAATCGCATTGATTGGGACTCGTCTCATATGTCCAAGGTTGAGGTACGCTTTGATGAATTCGTTGTATTCCCTGTGTAAGGCTGGATCTCTTTGAAAACGCTGCTCTAATTGACGAAATCGAACAAATGCTGCCTTCTGTGTGTCGCTTATATCACTTTCCAGGTTTGTATTTGATTTAAATGGTAATCGCACTGAATAGGACCCATTCGAAAGACGTCGTGTGATTTTGCAGTAGTGCTCTTCTGCTTCCCTTTCTTTTGCTGTCAATGGCATGGTTGATGGAGTTTCCTCAAGTTTCCAAAAACGACGCAATGACTTATCCAGTTCATCGCATGATACCATAACTTAAACCCTTTGTCTGTCTGTTGTTTGTGCCACGGGACAAAATAACACCCATCCGAGCTTTGCCTGCCGTGCCGATGGATTTCCTGTTTTTAATCCAGGTAGCAAGATTTCGCTAAACATATCTGCTCCAATCAGTAGATCGATTTTCGAAGGCTTATGATACCTCGGGTCTGCTAGCTCCTCTGGCTTAAGCCCTTCCGGAAGATGTCTGGCTGTTTGTTCAGAAGGTAAAGGAGTTGTAATGACGTTCAAGATGAGTGGATGGAACATCAATCTTTCTTCCTTTCCATTTTCTCCTTTCACATGCGCTACGATTGTCGTCTGTCCACTTGTAGTAACTTCATGACCTCCACCAACACCTCTAATAGATAAATTAGCCTTTCTCCTCTTGGCATTTAATACACTCATAGCCGCTTCTCTAATGAGTGATCTTTGTGCTCCATTATCCAATAACGCCCTCAGTGGGATAATTTCCGATATCTGTGGTCCAGTGTTGAAATGTGCGCTCACACGAACCAACGCTGTTGCTAACAGAACTTGGCTTCTGCTATCAGCTGTGCACATACATGTGCTGTTATTTTTGGTTCCTTCCAGGATTACTGACTGTGCGGCAAACACATGCAACGTTGTGTTGTGTTTCCCCGCACACCTTGCACCCAAGTTTTGATGAGCACTGTTTTGCTACGTGCTGATCGCTGAGGCGGTTGAAAAATAATCCTTTCGAATTGACCAGTTCTCGTCTTCTTTGTACACTTATCTGACTAAATTTTGTGCAGTTGAATAGCCGGTGATCTTCATTGCACATTGGACACTGTGCACTGGTACTAGCTGAATAGACGGCGACCGCAGGCCGTTTAATGGGTGGTTTCGTACGAGAAGTTGATAGGCCTTCCAGCATGACGAACCGGTTCTTCAGAAAAGTCAAAAGTTCTTGAAAAGCTGGAACGTATTTTGACTGCCCGATTTTCTTCTGCCATTCTTTCCTGGTTTCCTTATTCAGTTTTTGATTGAAAACTAATGTAGCAACCAAGTAGAGCGCGTTGACATTGAGGGTTGAAAGCGCGGTCACCAACTGATTTGTTATATCGACCATGCGCTTGAGCTGTTTTACGTCTTCCTTGTTGCATCGTGGTAAGTCCCAAAACCTTTGCACTATCTCGTTAGAGATAGCTCTGTTGTTGTCATAGCGCTCGCATAATTATTCCCACGCTGGCTGGTAGTTGGCTTCAGTGACAGCCAAGTACTGGATGAGGTTTCCTGCCTCATTTCGTAACGAGTTTCGAAAATATTGTAGTTTCTGCACCGCATTAAGTTCCTCCTTCTCATGAACCATACATTTGTACAGAACCCGAAATGAACACCACGACGAATATCGGCCATCAAAAGCTGGAATCTTGATTCTTTTCCGTTTTATGGCTTCCATCTCATTCCCTGAAGCTGTCGCAGTGGAAGAATTTCCCTCGTAATCTTTCATCTTCTCTAAAAATAGCGTCTCTGGTCTACAGTTATGTTTTCCAGCGCATCAAACTCCTCAATAAACTGCGTGCGTTTGTTGTCACTCTTCATCTCCTGGCATACCAGCGGATGACTAGCTTCGCACTTGCTCCAAAGTCCCTGCTGCTTTTGAAGCCTTGCGTTGAAATAAGCAAGACTGTAGCGTCTCGTGCTATCCTTTTTTAAGTTCTCGATGAGCCTCTGGATTGCTCTAATGTTGAGATCCTGGATTGCTTTTTCCGACATCCTTGGCTAATGTTGAACCTCTGTCTTCTTAATCTGCTTCTTGATCTGCTTATAGTATCTGCTTCGAGTATCAGCTTCTGATATCCGGCTCGGAGGACCAATGTTCTGACGCCTCCTCAATGAAATAAAATAATTCTCTTGAGTTAATTTAAATTACTGACTTTATTTTTCTAATTGCTATGGTTTTATACATTCTAATGTGGGAAATAATGATCCGTGAGACAAATTTTTCCAGGTGAAAATTAACACTGGACATATCTTCTTACTGTCTGGTATTTGGAATTCGTAGATGAATCTGATGATGTTGGGAATGTTAAATGTATGAAATATAGAATCTGATGATGTTGGGAATGTTATCGATGGGAATATGTGTTAGTTAATTAGATTGATGGGAATATTTTTCTTTATGGAATTTACGTGCGAACACAAACTATCTCCCAGCTCCGGCGTCTCCGGCTGCTGAGTTCCTTTTATCTTTTAGGACTGCCCGAACATAATGTGCCAGATAGTTCCATTTGTCAACCGATGCACATTCAAAATCTAAGTCAGTACGCGCTCCCAGCAAAGAAATGGCAATCACTGAGGGGTCACCAATTTATATTCAAATGTCAATGATTTATGAGATCATTATGACATTTTAAGTGAAAGCTTGATATAGTGTTTTCAGTGCCTATTGATTCCTTGGAGCAACATTAACGGTAGCCTTTTACAAAATATCTGTAAAAGCTAGAGCATTTTCATATTCATGTCCAAAACTGAGTTTGTCATAAAATTTTCTCGTAAAACTTTATTGTTTGTTTTTCTTTATATTCACTCCTGGTATCTATCTAAGTGTGAAAGAACCTATGAAATTACTAAACAAAAACTTTTCATCCTGCAACACAGAACGATCATAAGTACAAACCCAACTTCCTATCGTCCACCGTTGCATGTTGTACCAGATAATAGAAGAAGGTGAAAAGCCTCATACATAACTTAGCACTTGTAAAGCAATATGCATACTCATCGCTGCTTCTAATATATATACGTACATGCATGTTCCTCCTGCTTGTATCTGAACCGTAACAGTTTTTACTGCTTGTTTTCCTCGTCTGCAAAGATGCTTGCACTTTTAAGAAAAGCAAAAAACGAAGCGCTAAGTACAGAAAACACAGTAGCCATGCCCCAAAGGGGCCCCAACAACTCAGCTTTTATGATTGTGTAGTGCTTTCCACTCTTCTCAGCATTCTTTGCCATCCATCTTTTGTATCTTTCTTTCATGCATTCTTAATGCGTGGCATGGCGGTGGCGGCATTATCTGATGCACTTTCTGTAGAATGGTGGCAAAGATACAAAACATTGCACTTGAAATAGTCCGAAGAGTTGAGATTGCGTTTTGTATAGTATGTGTTCTATTTTTGTAGCCTAGTGTGGTTTTATTTAGAATGATTAGTACTTAAGAATTCAGCGTGCTTTCACTTTTGAGAAAGCTAAGATACTTACAAAATTTAATTTTGGATATTTATAGGCCTAATGCGTTGCGGTGGCCTAAATATTTAGTGTAGGCGCCCGGTGGGACGTTTCGTTGATTTTATGAAAATTTCGTTTTTGTGTTTATGAAATATGTATTTAATAATTTTATTTAGCTTATTCACAATCTTCTTGAAGCTATTTTTGTCCTAAAGACAATTATCCTTTCATCCAACGATCTTCCAACATCCCAAATTCAAACAAATCTCTGCTTCGTTCATAATTGCTGTCCTCCATAAACAGTTTGCATTAATTAGCAATTAACTCTGAATTTAACTCACGAATAAAATGGTCGTTAAGGCTTAAGGTCAGATTCGATTGAACCCTGATTACGCAAAATTCTCATCCGATTTCGTGCGACTAAAATCTCAAATCCTTCTACACATTAATGCTAAGCAAAAACAATCTCAGCTTGCTAGGATTCGAAATTTGTAATTCAACAACTTTTTAATCCACTCCCCCACTCAACGGACCAACTCAAAACGACCGAAAACTGCAAAGCATCGAGGACAATCATTAAAGGACATTCCGAATTTTAATGAGAATATCCCAAAGAGTCCGCGAACAAGCAAGAGACGAAATATAAAAATCACACGAAAAATTGATTGAAAAACTTTTTATTGCTAGTCTTTTCCTTGATCAGTTCCATTCAGTTTCCTGTTTTTTTTTGTCTCGCTCAAGTCAATATCCGTCGTTGAAATCAAGCAGATACCGCCAGGATGCTGTCAAAAGCCTTTATACGAATCATTTGCACTTAAATGGTAAAATCTCTACTTAATTTACTTAATATTACTTGGAAAGATCCTTCTTCTAACTAGAAACGGAACCCTTGGCATGAAAAAAAGCAAAATTATCCCTTCAGTAGACGTCGAATTGCAATTCGTCCTTCTAGACGTCATTTGTGACGATGTTGGAGATGAAATTAAAAATCAGAAGGGAATGATTTAATGCTAAATGTAAGGGTGGAAAAAATAGGGGAAAGGGAAAGGAGATGAATATTTTCAAAGAGGATTTGACTAACTTTAAGCTGTATGAGAGGGTTAAGACGAGGTGCTTTTTCCGTGTATATAAAAACATAAAAGTGGTTTGAAAAGGATAAGGATTGATCCGCATAGTGTGCATGATGATAAGTCCTGGAAGTTACGAAGAGTGCAAGAAGGGAACTCAATCACGATGCAATGCAAATGGCATTGATTTCTTACCCGGTGGTATGCAGGGAGAAAAATCACTGGTGGTAAGATATTAAATGAAGAAGGGGTTGCATAAAATCATGACCCATGTAAAATATTTACTTGTTAACAGCATACTTCGAGGATAATGACTCTTTCTCATCCTTATGCGCTTTTATTAGATGAGTGTTTTAATGTTCTTGAAGGATTTGTTAATATGTGGATTGCTGCCATTTTCTGTAGGGAGCATTGAAGAATGTTTGCAATGAATCTGGTCATTGAACTTGGAAGTTTGGAGTGATGGTGATGATTTTTCAGCGTTTTTTAGGGTTTTGTAAAATAATTTTACAAAACCCTTCTAAAATCGCGTCCTGTCTGTCCGTCTGTCTGTCCGTCCATCCGTGTGTCACAGCAGTTTTTCTCGGAAACTACTTAAGCTAGAAGCATCAAATTTTGTATGTAGGTGTAAAGTGGTGCTCTCTTCAAAGTTCAACTACAAAAAAATTGTATAAGGTATTTAAGGGGGGTCTCTCCATGCAGGGGAGTGACCCCCCGAAAAAAATTTCATTGAAGGTAGCCAATATGGGTATCAAATGAAAGGTCTTGATGAGAGCTTTCCAAAACAGGTCTTCGTTTGGCAAAGTTTGCTTCGAGGGGCGCACAGGAAGGGGAAATACACGAAAAATTTGTGTCCCCCCCCCCTCGCGATTGGACTCCTGTGATCGGAAAAATCTGAAAAAAATCAAGAATATAGGCCTTTTTTTGTGTTAGGGTGGTGAAGGCATTTATGCCCGCCGAGTCTGGCAGTGTGGGACTCCCATGGAGGATACCTTTGGACTACCCACTAAACACCTCCCCTGTCAATCTGAGAACCTAGCCTGGAACCGTTTGACACATTACTTCGGGCCAGGTCTCGTTTTGTTACGCCGTGGGGCGCCTTCAAGCTGGGGAGTCCCTTTCCTTGCGGGAGGGGAGAGGGGAAGAGGAATTGCCAGAAGAGCGATCCCCCAGCCCCAGTGCCTCCGGCTGCTGTGAGTCCCTTTTATATTTTAGGACTGCCCGAGCATAATGTGCCACCTGGTTCCATTTGTCAACCGATTCGAGCATCCCCGCAACTATATTATCCGGGGTGAGCTCTCCCGTCTCCCTGTAGAGTTCCCTTCGCAGCCTGGTCCATTTGGTACACGCAAAAAATGTGTGACAGGCATTGGCCTGCTCTCCTGGGCAAAACCGACAATCGGGAGACCGTGACTTGCCGATCTTGTGCAGGTAAGACTGAAAACACCCGTGCCCGCTCAAAAGCTGGGTCAGATAGAAGTCAGTCTCACCATGCCTTCGATTTAGCCACGGTCTCACATCCGGGATGAGGCGCGCAGTCCACCTTCCCTTCGTGCAATTCCTCCAAGACTGCTGCCAATCGTTGAGCGAGCGTTGTCTCTCCTCGCGGACAACCATCTCCCTCGCATCCTCGTTTCGGCGCAGGTGAATAGCGCGGCGCTCCCTAGCAAGGAGGGCGACAGGTATCACGCCTGCAATCACTCTCACCGCCGAGTCGGAGACTGTTGGATACGAAGATGCAATTCTCACTGCTCCTCTTCTCTGTACCTGTGCCAATCGTTTTCGGTATACCTCCTTGCTGAGAGCGTCGCCCCATACCTCTCCTCCGTACATTAGCACTGACCCTACAGCACTCATCAAGAGGCGTCTTCTTGATGGGCTGGGTCCCCCTACGTTGGCCATAAGTCGACTCAGGGCCGATATTCACGAAGCAGCCTTCTCAGCCGTTGCCCTGATTTGCTCAGAGAAACTCATCTTCGAGTCGATCAGTAGCCCCAGGTACTTCACCGCTGGCTTCGATTCGATCTGTATATCTCCAATACTGATCATCCTTACTCTAGGGATTCTCTTTTTTGTCAAGATGACCACTTCGGTTTTCTCCAGTGCTAAACTGAGCCCGCGAGCAGTCATCCAGTCCCTCACTCGGCGCATTAGCATACCTAGCCTAAGTTGCGCTTGTTCAACGGTGCGTCCAGCGACCAGAGCCGCAACATCATCCGCATAGCCGACCAAGCGTGACTCATATAGGCCTTGATGAGTACAACAACAACAAATACGTGAGAAGTCGCAATTCACTCAACTTTGTTAGTAATAGTATGATTTATCGATTTTATGTTTTATTGACTAAAATCTTAACGGTACCCTTAAATTCAATGAATACATAATACATAGATGGCTATTTATAAGACTGATTCACCCTGCAAGTTTCATAAAGATTGAATCATAATTAGCGAAGTTATAGCGGTTTGAATTTTCCTGTATTACTATGAACAATATGCGCTGCATGTATTACTATGGCAACATATGGCTATGAAACAACATGCGCTTTTTACCGACTCAGACACTACAGTTTTGCTAGGATTTGCATGAAAATTTCAGGAATGATAGGTGTCATGTATATCTTTGAGAATCGGTTCAGCTAGTGGTATTAGTAATCGCAAAACAAAATAGTGGCTGTTTTAAATGCGAAGATTGAATAATTTTGAGTTATTTTTTCCCAACTTCAACGTTTAAGGTACATGCTTTGAACACTTGATTCAATTTAATGAATGACTGAAGATGAGTACCTACGATTAATACTCACAGGTGAAACAAGTCGAAGAGACAGGAGAGAGCTCCTAGCAACTTTGTAATTATTCTAGGATTCGAAAAAATGGGTCAAGAATCATCAAAGGTAGCCGATATGAGTATCAAATGAAAGTTTTTTTATGAGAGCTTTTCAAAATAGTTCTTATTAAACTGGCAGTTTTTGCTTCAGTGGGGGGTGCAAATAAATCAAAAATGTGTTTCCTCTTTCGCGAATGGATACCTGTGATCTAAAAAGTTTGAGAGAATTATCAAGGTAGATATTTATGGGCATAACAATAACAAATACCTCAGAAGTCAAAATTTGTTCAACTTTGTTAATAATAGTATGATCCTCGAATTTTATATTTTTTTTCCAATAAAATCGTCATTGACATGCTTCTTGACTTTATTCAATCTGGTGACTGCATTTTGAAAATTGAATACAAAACCCTTCTGACATGAGCGTAGGCCTGTTTACCCAACTTGTTTTTATTTATTTTCAGGAATTGAACATTCAATCTACCGTGATTATGATGTTAGTTTTACGTTTTTAATAATTTTAAACAGCTCAGTGCTTCTCGTATATTTTACTAGGTTTCTCGTATTTTCTATTTGTAGTTCTCGAATTTTTTGTTTCGCCGTACTTCAAACAGTTATCAAATTTCAATTGAATTAATAGATCAGAGATTTCCAAAAAACAGTACAAAACTATTATATGCGTTCGTCAGATAGTATTGATGAATGCCTTTTTGCACACGTTGCTGTAAGGCAATGAGTATTCTGTGTAGTGGTGTAGTAGTTAGAGTACTTGCCGCGTAAGCCAAAGGTTCCTGGTTCGAATCTTGCTGATGACACCGAAATTTTATTTGGATTTATTTCGCGGATGAACTATGAGCTAATTCAGTTGTGATATACACTGATTTGAACCAGAGTGTATTACACTTGGGTGGACACTTCGGTAAGCTTGATATTTACCATACTACCTTCTCGATTGCCGATATGATTGAGAGGAGATACTGGTAAATATCTCTAAGCGAAGCCTCGGAGAGACTGTAGTGCTAAAACAACAACAACAACAACAGCTGTAAGGCATTGACCTGCTAGCAGGCTGCCTCTTTTAGAGTCACTCAGGTAAAATGCGTGCCAAAACGAATTAGTTATCCGGACAGTTTCAGTTCAGATAGACTTCCGATTAGCGCTGGGCTGGCTATGAACACCAATCCCCAAATGGACTGCTGCCAACCCTTGCATAGTCTCCCTACTTTGCATGCATAACCATGGAGCCAATAAGGCGACGGAGAACGAAGACAACGGCTCAGAGGAGCGTCTCATCAGCCACGATTCCTCTGAAAACAAACCCAATCATAACAGTGATAAAAATAAGCATGATGACAAATCGATGAATAAATTTAGATTCAACAGTTGAGCATCCCGACAGAAAAGAGGCGATGCTCGCCATCACAGGCTGGGGCACGGATTTAAGGGCCATGATTTTTCCTCCAGGAGAAGGCTTAAAAACTTAATCGCCTGCGACTGCTCCAATAACAAGTAGCTTTTAATGTGGTACTCGTTCTTAAGAAAATGAAATTTCTTTTCGGTATCTAAAAAAAGCCTTTTACGCTCTGAGTATGAGACTTTAAGACTACCAACCTCCTCTATCAGTTTGTTAATCGAGTCTGAAACGTTTTGACATATTGTCTTGCTCTTGAACTCTTTTTTCTAAGCCTCAAGGCCCCATCAAATTGCAGAATCCCTTCTATAATGAGAGAGGAGGAAGAGGGAGTATCAAAGAAGAGACTGTAGTGCCACAATCGCTACATTTCGTGCGATACTTTACCAGGGGTACAAGTAGGAAATAAAGTAAAATGCAACGGAGGTGGAAAAGTTCTCTATTCTGCGAACCATCGATTCAAACACCCACGTGAAATTTAATTTGAGAATTGTTGCAACCATTGAAGTCATCACAGGTGCAGACATTAATTTCTGGCAGAGAGGTGCTTAACCCAGGTAGCATACTGAGGTCGGCTAGCGCTCAGTCATGTCGCGGGTCTTCCGGGAAACTTTCTGCCGTGCTCTTGCCACCATACACATATAAACTTATCACAAAGGGAACTAAGGATAAGGAGGAGGTTGTTGAGCCGGGACTCTTTTGTTTTTACCTTTGATTTTAGTATCTTTTTTGAAATTTGTCGACAGCAATGGCAATTATTATTTCATTTCTTTATTCTTAACTAATTTAACAGCTTTGACTAAAGATAAAATTATTTCTCGTAAATATAGAAAATAGATATAAAATGCAAAGTAACTATTTTTAGAATTATACAAAAGAAAATAATAGGCGAGTTATATACACTTTGGCAAGATTACTTGATTTTGCTTATTTTTAATTTATCCGCGCTCGTTCGCCTTCCTTCAACGACTGAGAAGGCCGAGCATTTCACCCACGTTCAACGACTGAGACGGCCGAGCATATCACCCACGTTCAATTTTATACGCAATTGGCTGACCAGACAAACGCGCCAGCGAAAGAACGCTGAGTTTGCGTCTTTTCGCTGCACGTCTGCCTTTGTCCATGAAATGTAATCCAATCTCTTCAATTATGGATCCATTTCATGGACAAATGCACTAGATGAATGTTTATGGTCAGCAACTTGGCTGGGAATGAAAAATAGCAAATGGAATTACAGTGTGTGGCAAAATTCAGTATTCAATTAGATTGAATTGAAATATTTGCATTGAATAAAATTATTGAATTCGGGTGAAATGCCAGTGAAAGGCAAAGTCAATTGTTCTTAAAGGGAACAGTGAATGATTGATCAATCGATCGGTGAATTGAGTTAAAATGATCGATCAATTGATAAATCAATCGAATTGGGTTGATGTTGGCGGATCAGGCCGTAATGGGTGCTCAGGCGTGTCAGGAACTCAACAGGGGTCGTTTTGAGAACCGAAAGATGTTTGTTACTTAAAATATCCTGGGCGTTTTATTTAACAAGGTGAAATTACGACGAATAAATCAGCCCCCGTTTAAATTTAAAATCAAATGGGAATGTACAAAATTACTTCAAAATGTTATTTTGTATTAAAAAAGAAAGAAATATACAACTTACTCACCCCCTTTCCGGAGGAGCCCCGAGTGCTCGGAGAAGGACAAAAAAAGGAGTGCGGGGCCACTGAAACCTGAACTTCAATTTAGTGTACGAGGTTAAACAAAAACAATTTGATTTTATGTCAATTAAAACTTGCAAGTACTTTTGATTACTAACTGGTATATACTACTAATTACACTATTAATTATTTCACTCTTTTCAAATTGGTGTCTTTCGCCGCTTCTCAATTTCCAAGTTAATTTTATTATAATTTATTTGACCACTTCGCTAATACCTCAACTAATCTTCGTCAGCAAAAAAACCCCTCGAAAACTGACTGCCCTTCCATCCCACCAAAATTCTCTCGCACTCCGGTCAAGAGTCCATCAGCTGACAACTGCCGTTGTCGATGCATCCCGTTCGAAAAGCGCACAGAAGATGCTCCAAAGCACATTTCGGCAGAATAGTCTGGTATTGTGCTGCGCACGATTAGAAGCTCAGTTCCGAAGTAGCAAGATTTCGAACGATGCTATGCGCTTCGATGAAGTTTCATTTGAACTAGATGGCCGAAATTTTGGCAATAAACAAGTGTTTTACACTCGAAACGGGACTCCTTTCGGTCTACGGGCTACAAGACAACGAAGGCTTGCAGAAACTCCTGTGCTTCCTCATCTTAGAGAATCAGCGTCCGTTACAGTTGTTAGGGCATGTAACGCCCATCGCGAGCGTAGATATACCGAAGCCGATGATCAGATACATGTGGCTGCTGCGCCTTTCTGCATGTTCGGTCAATACTTGTCGTGGTGGAGTCAGAGAGCCTAGAAAAGAGGGCTGCCGCGGCGAAGCGCATTTTGATTTTTTTTTTGCAACGGACAATGCTACAGGCATCCCATGAAACGCATCCCCATCGAGACAACAATGTCGACAACAATGTTTTGAGGAAAGTGTCAGGGCTCCGATCAGAAATTAATCGCATCCGCTCCGACAGCAAATTGTAGTTCATGTCACCCCTCTTTGGCCTGAAAGAAAATCGCCTGGCAAGGACTGCTACTACTCGTACCATAAGTGTTTTGGGTCCGCAGTCAGACGTTGCCGCCCTCCATGCTCTTTCCGAAGATAAAAGGCGGGAAACGCATTGAGCCACTAGCCCTGCAGGCAGCAGCTGTAGGTGGTTCACCAAGTCGCCTTTAGTTACGCGATACTGATACGTAATTCATCCTCGTTTTCACCAGTGTGTACGTCTTCAATATTCCCGCATCCTTAGCAAGTAGCTACCGCAAACAACATACAAAATTTTTGCGGCCAACGGCACATCGATCGTCACATTCGGCAAAATTACGCTCCATGTGTCGCTCAGTTTCCAGCGCTCGTTCCTGTGGAAGTTCATTGTTGCCAACATGTCACGTCTAGTCCAAGGAGCTGGCTTCCCAATGACATGATTTAATTAATTTACGGAATTGAAGACTGGTTGATTTGTTCACTAACCTGTCCACTCCAGGCCACATCAACTGAGACCACTACAACATCGTTTTTGCCATCAGATGCAACACGCGTCCCCATTCGCTGCTTAGAAAGTGTCCAATGCTTACCAACCCCGCCGCTGCACCAATTTTGGCTTATCATGCGATTCGTCATTTCATGCTTGGTCGGCAGGAATATTTTTGGAGGCTAGCATTCTTTGGCGAGTTCCGCCCCCACGTACCCGAGGAAATTCCCGCAGGGGGTATGCCGGTCGACAAGAGCACTCCTGGAGGCTAGCATTTTTTTGGGGAGCGCCGCCCCCGCGGAACCCAGGATATGGGGGGTGCCGTGAGGTTCCCTCCTGGGATGGCAGGTAACGACTCTGATTGGATCTGCACTACGCTTTGGACAACGAACTGGAATTGACACTTTGGGCTGGCGGATGTGATGGTTTGGACCTAGTTGCTTTGCAAAGTAGCGTCGAAGTGAAACTCGTGTGTGAACGGCTCCAATTCAACTATCATACCGTCTTCGTCCCGGTAAAACCTTGGCAGGCCTCGGAGTACGTACGAATTTCGCACCATTGGGTTGGTGGTGTAGGTTCGGTTGAGACGGACTCCCGATTAGTGCTGGTCTGGCTCTGAGCACTTGTCCCCATAAGGGCTTGTACCAACCCTCGCATGGCCTTCCTACTCTGGAAAGGTAACCATGGGACCAAAAAGGCGACTACACACACACGAACGGAGGTAGCGGCTCCGAGGGGGGACCCAATGAAACTGGACTAACCAAAAACATATAAAAACGATAAAAAAAAATCCAAAAAAAGAAATAAAAAATAATAACAACGACGAAGCAACCAGTGGTTGCAGCCACGATGTTAACATAAATCGAGAGCGTTACTAACCATGACAACAACGACGAATAATACAATGACAGTGAAGAGGGACGAAAAACGGAGATTAACAGACAGTCTGGTTCAGACTGAGATTCCTGCCGCGTTCGGGCGCAGCAAAAAAATGATGTGAACGCCAGAGCGTCCTATTAAGGAAAAGTGGGAAACTCTGCAGGACGCTTAAGGCGTTCGAGCGGTGGAAGAAAATATAAAGAGCATCGAGAACTTGATGTTCACTGCTGCGATCGTTACCGAAGCGACCGATGCAAGGGTCGCAAATCCCGACATAGTAAAGAAACATCCTGAAGCCAACGAGGACATTACGGCACGAAAAGCAACGAGTGATCAGCCAAATAAAGCGACGTTGTGTGATTGCACCACCAACGTTGAACATGTGGCGGAAGTACTGCAATCGAAAACGGAAAGCGATAACCTCCCCCAGGGATGGTTGCAAAGTACAATTGCCGCCCAGCGAGAAGAAGAAGAAAGGCTATTCCGAAAAGCGGGAGATCCTCTGTAAAGAATACAATCTGTATGCGACTCCCCAAAAATCAGCAAAGCAGTAAAGGTTGGGCTTCTTGAACCAGAGGAGCTCCTAGATCGCATAGGGCATTATCGGAGGAGCTTGTTAAAAGCCGAAGACGAGCAGAAGGCGAAAGAAGCGCTGGGGACGAAATCTAAAGGCCACATGCAGATAGCTCCACCATTAAAAATCAATAAAAGAATGGCTTCTAGTCCAATCGAAGGAGATTGGGATAAAAGAAGGAAGGGAGAAGCACCTGATGGGCGTGGAGCACCAGATCAAGGGTTCCAGATGGTGCTTACAAAATGAGTCAAGGAAGCCGCAAAGAAACTCCTTCAAAAAGTGCCAGAAAGTAAAGTTCGCACGGACGCCCAACAAGAAAAAAAACCTGATGCAAAACAGGAGGGACAGAAGCCCCGACGAAGACCCCACCAGCAGGTTCGGCTCGTAAAACCCCAAGATGGCCAATCCTGCGCGGAGGTACTGCGGGACATCAGGGGAAACATAAGGCCCGAAGACACCAACACTACCATTAAAGTAGTACGACCAACGAAGGCCGAATTTGGAGCAGAGGCCGGCAATAAGGAAGCATTTTGCGACGCAGTAAAGGAAGTCCTCGGCAAAAGCCCAACTATAGCCTCGTTCGAACCGATGGCAACGATCGAAATAAGAGACATTGACTGCGTGACGGATCTGGCCGAGGTAGAACATGCCATCAAAAGGGAGTTCCCTAGCGTAAGAAGGATCAAAGCGAGGCTGACATCAGAAAACAACAGGGGACAGCCCAGGGCCATAGTTGACTTGATCGAAAAGGTCGCCGAACAATTCCTGAACAAGGGCAAAGTAAGAATAGGGTGGGTTGACTGTAGGATACGGCGAAGAGCAACGCCTGTTCAATGTTTCAAATACCTTGGCTATGGTCACACCACACAAGTATGCAAAGGACCCGATAGGAGTTACCTATGTTACAAATGCGGTGAAATGGGACATAAAAGAAAAGAGAGTAGGAAGGTGGCACACTGTGCCACCTTCCTACTCTCTTTTCCGCAAGGATGCTGATCCAAGACCTGATTTTGGGCACGTCTTGGGATCAGGAAAATGTCGGATATTCCAGGCAGCCCTAGCCAAGGCGAAATTCTGCATCTGTATCCTGCAGCTAAACCTACACCGCAGTTCAACCGCAAAAATCTGCTTGAGCTGTTTGCGAGGGACATGAAAGCCGACTTTTTGCTGCTGAGTTAGCAACACCATAATAAAAGTCCTGCATTATGGCATTCTGACGAAACTGGTGCTACCGCCATCTGGGTTCGTAACAGTGATTTCCTAGCGGGGAGTTGTGGACGGGGCGATGGTTTTGCGTGGGTTCGGTGCTCAGGGACTACCTTCTTTAGTGTGTACCTAACGCCTAAAGAATCGATATCATCTTTCCAAGCCAAGCTTAGTGCTCTGGAGGGCGCTGTCTCGAACGCAGAGGGCAAAGTGCTCGTTGGGGGCGACTTTAACGCTAAAACAATCGAATGGGGCATGCCTCAAATGGATCCGTGGGGAAAACGAATCTTGGAAATGGCGGCCAGGACGGCGGCTTTTGCACTAAACTCCGGGAATACGCCGACTTTCCGCCGTATTGGCTTTGAGGGAACCATACCGGACGTGACATTTGCCTCGGGAGTCCTTAGTACGGAGGATACACAATTGAAAGGTATTAGAAGACTACTCAGCCAGTGATCATCAGTGCATTCTGCTTGAGATCAGTGATGATGTCTCCCGACGCCCGTGCTCTCGGCTTTCTGGAAGCGGATGGAACATCAGAAGGATGGACGTCGAGATGTTCGTCGAGATTCGAAGGGAGGCAAGAACTGACAGCTCAAGACGTGGTGAGCATCTGTAGTGAATAATGATTGTTCAATAGGTCCGTGAAGGACTGCAGTGATGTTCTGCTGCCTCGGCAGAGGAAGGTGTCGGTATCTGCCGAGAATGCCCTCGTCTGGAGACGCGTGAATGCGCTGGCAGGCTAGCATTGCGGTGTCGTGGGGCGGGTTCATTTCCCCAGCACGAGGACCCACTACAAAAAATTTCGCATTCACGAATTGGACTACAGCTCAAAAGGCGACCGAAGTCGCAAAAATTATAGATAACCTCACAGAGGGGAATGGAACTTGTTACTAAAACAAGTGAAACCTGAAAAGAAAGGCGAACTTGGGGTGACCTCGTCATTACCCAACAAAATTCATGGCCCACAAATGAAAGAGGGGCAACCGGGTGGTGGTGGAGCCCCTTCGTACCCACCCAACCGGAATAAATCCATAGATATCTTGTTGAAGTGGCCAGGTATTCCTCTTCTGAGTGGAAAACTCATACAACTTGAATTGTATGAACTTTCCCATCAGAAGGGGAGTACCCCGGTGACCAATTTATGACATAGAATTATACAATTTGATTGCATAACTCTATGCCATAAAAAGGCACTCTGCTTGGGCCACTCAACCCAAAAAGTCACCTGAAACAGAAAAAGGAATTAGTAAGTACCCGGTGGCTGGCTCATAGTTTTGGGGGGCAGCCTGCCACCGTACCGAGTCCTATACCCGGTCAGAGTCGTAAGAAAGGAAAGACCATCGGGTACTGTATTAATCCATTTTTTATTTTATAAGGAAAACTATATTAGACCTCTAAATAAGTTTGCTATCATGTGTATGTAGTTATTATTAATGAAATCGTATGAGACAATTGAAATGTTATTTCTTTAACAAAAAATTTTTGTTGTGATAAATAAATTTTATAATAAAAATGTTTTAATAGTATAGGTAAATTAAACGGTACTCACCTGCATGGTCTGTCGAGCGCTCGATGGGTGCAGGTATCCTCTACATTGCTGGACATTGGACACAAAAAAAAAGGATTATAATAATTATTAATCTTAAAAAGTATTGCCGGAATAATTCAACTCAGAATCGCCCGATACAATCACTCCAGGTAACAATTCGGTAAAACGGTGCTGCAACCTCTAACAATTATGCTGAATCTATGCAGTGTAAAGCCATTAGGTTTGATATAAATATTCCGCGAGCAATCGTTTAGAATCAATTCGTGTACAAACAAAAAAAAAATGTCCGTAATTTCGCTTTATAGGCAGGTACAGGAGACGGGGGATCAGATTTCAGGGCTTCCTCCGCCAATTTTCACCACATTTTCATTCTTCTTCCATTCAATTAACAATTGCGCCGTGACGACGTTTCAACTTCCTTTATGAATTTATCGTCAAACAAATGCTTTTGCTGGGTTCCGCGCGATCCAACCGCTTCAATTATGCAGCGCGACAATATGCAACAATGTCAATTATGTAGAAAAATTAATCTACTCCGTATGCACCATATAAACCATTTCGCTAGACGGGGCACCAAATTTTCTTCGAACGAAAAACTTTTTGTTGTACTCTTTGAGCTAGAGTAAGTGAATCAGTAGATGGAGCGAAGCACGACAAGGTAGAATACACACATATCCACTCCACACACACAACTAAAAATGTCGTCGCGCTCCCCAGTTGAAAAATTTGTATGCACTAAATGGGCACAGTATTGCGGAACTTTTTTATTATCTAAGAACGACTTGCAAAAATCAAGTTCGCAGAAAATTTCTAACTGTTTAATTTCTAACAATCGATGATGTGTAGCCAAAACAGGCGCTAGCACATATAGCACATATAAACACCTGGCCGTGGATGTTTGACAAGTCAAAATCAACGACAAATTCACAACTATGTTTTAAACTTAATAGGGCAAGGTGAGTTGAATGCAATTCCCAAACTTTGCATTGTATTAGCGACACCACGTTCTACTTAACCGCAAATCCCGTTAGGCTCAAACCGGTTAATTTTCAACCCTTCCCCCATGAGCACATGAATAACCAGAAAGATTATTCTTACAATTCACTAGTCTAAAGTATGCTTAACACCAAAAATTAATTTCTTAGTTTTCAATTTGAAGCTATATTCACATGGGACACAAAATCTCTAGCATCACATCATAATTTTGCCTTCTTCGCGTTATTTTCGTTCAGACATTTCGGATTTTTTTTTTGCAATTTCCCTCTAGAAAGCAACAGCACAACGCACAAATTCCACCTCCTTTTCTTTACAACCCTTGCCGTTCGCGAAAACTTTTAATCAGCCACTTGAATCTATAAATCCCCAATTGTGTGGCTGCGATACGAAACTGAATATCCCCTCGCGGTTATGTGAAATTGCAAAAATTTTCAAAATAGGAAATTTGCTCGCATCGATCTGACTGCGCCGGTGATTTCAAAGCAACTCCTCAAAATTGCAGAGCTACACTCCAAAAACGATTAACGGAATCCCAGATATGGATTTTTCCGTTCACTCAAATGCTCAGCTCGTTCAATCCATGCAATCTTATTATTTTCACAAGTTCACGACCGCGAAAACCGACAAAAATCCAATAATACGAGCAGCGACAGGCCTTCACGATATTATCTTCGCGACTCCCAAGTCAGATCCCCTGCGCGCGCAAATTCACTCCCCGTCGCGCGAAGAAACCAAATTATGATCGCGCTGTTGCTGGTCTTCTAAATTCTCCCCATCCATTTCCAATTCACGATGCTCGGTTGCATTTTGACTAGATTCATTCTCTAAACCAGTTACAATCCTCTGTTCATGAACATCACTCTCTCCTGCCACTAGGTATAGGTTTCGATCTATAATGTCGATATTTCCTAGTAAATTATCCGCTGGTACCGCTGGAACGTTTGTAAAAGCGGAGCGAAGAGCGGGGATTGTGTCCCCATAAGTTATTGTCTGTTGCCCACTCTATAGCTTCAGTAACATTTCCATATAACAAATAATTGCGGAATTTTTCTGTGATTTCTTCTTCAGACGTTGATTTTTTCGAATCTGACTCTTCCGAATCGGCATCCTTGCTGTCGACTGAATTTTCATTATCGTCATCGCTTGGAGAGTTATGCCTTTCATGTGTTTTCTTTTGGTCGGATTGAATTGAATTGCGTCGGCTGGCGCTGGTTGATTTTATGGCGCTAGAATTAGTCTGATTTGATTCGTATGGAAATTGATTTTTGTTTTTCATAAGCAACTCAGCAATGTCGTTTCCGACAACCATCCCGTTTTGACGTAATAACAGTATAAGCAAATTCCCACATCAATGTGAATGATCCTCGATTTACATTTCCCATCGAGCATATGCTGCTTACTGAGTCATTTCTCGACCGCAACATTATTGATGGTGGGCCCAAACGAATTCGATCCTCACAAAATTCAATAATCGTTTTCTTATGAGTGATACCCCGCACCAATGGTCCAGGGAATGTATTGAACAAAGGTTTTGTAGCATCATTTGCTGCGAATTTCCAAACTTTCACTATATTCGTAATTCCATTCGATGAATATTTTGGTTTTACACAAACCATCAAACCATTCGCCAACGTCGCAATCGAATGATCATTAGCAAATTTGCATGGTGTTAGACGTTGTGGCTCCTGAGTTGTTGATGCACCATCAATTAAATTTAATGATGCATTAAATTGGTCCGACCTTGTTTCCTGATAATCATTTCGCGAATAATACGAGCGAGCACCCGCCATATGTTGTTGTTGTTGAAGTTGTTGCAAATTATATTGTGACCAATTTCCCGTTGACGGACCACCGTTTAAATTAAATGATCGTTCACCGATGGTGGTCGAATTTAAACTTGAACCAATCGATAGCGGTTGTGCAAAATGTCGCGGTTGTTGCTGATACTCGTTGGAATGTGGTTGGAAATATGGATGTTGGTAACTATACCTTTCTTTGTCATTATTCGCTGAACTTCTAACTGAATGAACCGACTCACGTCCATCATTTGCTATTAAATCAGTTTGCATTTGGCCGTAGTACTTTCGATACCATTCTGCATATGCTTGTGGATTAGTGCGACGCAACTGTTCATAGTATTGTTGATGTTGATAGTATGAATAGGCATCGTAACCATAGCCTGTGGCAGCGCTGGCTTTTAGAGCCATACTCCTCAATTACTACACATCATTACGACTGCTTGCTGCGCTTCTATGCCCCGTCGAAAACCTCGGCACGGCAAGCCTCCAGCGAAGAGAGTGTCACAAGCTTCGACGTGAGGCTCAACGGGCGCGGAACCGTGACGAGATATGCAATTGGGTGCAGCATATAAGTCGGCCAGGAAATGCCTTCGCTAACTGATCAACAGTAGCAAGGCTCGCTGCCGCCAAGACCTAGTGGAAAATGTGAACAAGGATCCGTGGGGCCTTGGCTACAAGCTACTTCTGCGGAAGCTTGGCGCCCTACGGAAGCTTCATACATGACGCGGAAAAGATGGACGAAATAGTGTGGGCACTCTTTCCCGCCCATCCGTGTTGACGCTGTCCATGGTGAAACAGCAGTCGATTTTCTACTCTTCACACAGCCGGAACTGGCGGAGGCAGTCCTCTCATTGAAAGCGAGGAAGGCTTCAGGTCCAGAGGGTGCTCCAGCTGAGGTGTTGTGGCTTGTCTATCACCATTATCCTCACTTGCTGCTCAGCACATTCAACGCTTGCCTACGGGACGGGATTTTTCCGGTACGATAGAAGGTGGCGAGGCTCGTGCTGATCAGCAAGAGGAAGGGAAATCACGAATCGCCGTCTGCATACCGCCCGTTATGCATGCTAGACACGGCTGAGAAAGTGCTAGAGAAACTCATCAAGGGAAGACTTACAAACGCGATTCGTGCTGCTGAGGACCTATCTCCTCGGCAGTACGGCTTTAGGGCAGGAGGTTCTACCATTGTTGCGATTGCAGAGGTGGTGAACGCGGTCCAAAAGGCAGAGGCATAAAGTCGTGCCATGCGACGGATCGCCTTCAACTCCGCTAGATGGGTGGATATTCTAATATCGAATGCGGCTTTTGAGGAACTAAAGGACCGAAGCCTGCTCTACGACACGACACAGGGCCAACGAAGGATGAAAATTACATCGGGTGTTGCCCAGGGATCTATCTCTGACGGGCGACGACAGGCTACTGAGACTGGAGATGCCAGATGAGTCGCGCGTGGTCGCCTATGCGGATGATATTGCGGCTCTGGTCGCTGAACGCACGGGTGAACAGGCACAACTTAGGCTAGGTATGCTAATGCGCCGAGTGAGAGACTGGATGACTGCTCGCGGGCTCAGTTTAGCACAGGAGAAAACCGAAGCGGTCATCTTGACAAAAAAGAGAATCCCTAGAGTAAGGATGATCAGTATTGGAGATATACGAATCGAGTCAAAGCCATCGGTGAAGTGCCTGGGGCTACTAATCGACTCTTTGCTCTGAACAAATCCGGGCAACGGCTGAGAAGGCTGCTTCGGGAATATCGGCTCTGAATCGACTTATGGCCAACGTAGAGGGACCCAGCCCGTCAAGAAGACGCCTCTTGATGAGTGCTGTAGGGTCAGTGCTACTGAACGGAGCAGAAGTATTGGGCGACGCTCTCAGCAAGGAGGTATACCGAAAATGCTTGGCACAGGTACAGAGAAGAGGAGCACTGAGAATAGCATCTTCGTATCCGACAGTCTCTGATCCGGCGGTGAGAGTTATTGCAGGCGTAATACCTGTCGCCCTCCTTGCTAGAGAGCGCCGCGCTATTTACCTGCGCTAAAACGAGGATGCGAGGGAGATGGTTGTCTGCGAGGAGAGACAGGGGTGGAGGACTACAGTAGTATGGCTTTGAAGCAGGTCGCCCTACCATCGGTGCTGTCGAGGAAGTGGCAAGCAGGGCCCAGTACACAGAGGCACATAGTAATGCCACCCCACAGGTTGTCCTGCTTGTTACTCTGGACATGAGACATGCTTTAAACACCGCTAGATGAGCGGATATTCAGGAAGTGCGATTTTGTCGAGATTGATAGACACTCATCAGGTGTTGCTAGAGTCCATTACCCTCAGGGCAGCTCTGTCGCGCGATCCCAAAGTACAGAGTTGACCCTCTATATGCATGTACGAACACGCCCAACATGCAAGTTATAGTTACTTATGAAAATTCTTTGTGTATAGCTGCATAATTGAGTGATTCAATAAAACAAGAAGTAAACTCATTTGTTGGTTCTTACGCGATAGGTTTCAATGGTACCAAGCTAATTATCAAGTCTCTTGATGTTGGCTACCAGCTTTAGCATTGTTCCTAGCTTCATCTTTATTTTTCATTTATTGTTTTTTTTCCTCCATGTTTTCTAGCTATTGAAGAAAAGAAAAAACTGTATGATTGCTGACCTCCCGTCTTCCATAGCGTCTATTTTGTTTTTGGTTTTTAATGTAGGTGGCCCTGCACAGGCTGAATGTATTCTGGAAAGAACCCCGGCAACTTAATGGTGGCTGGCTGAAGAACGCCACACGGGTATTAAAAGCATTCTGGTCCTAACACTCCCCACCTCATTTCCGTTCGTTGAAAATTTTAATTTTGTTAAAAGTGAACAATTTTAAAGTAATTTATGTAAAAAAATCTTGTTTTCGTAGAAATTAAGGGAAATAATACTTAAGGGGTTACGCGCTCTGAATTCCGTTGATTTGCATGCTGTAAAGTTTTATTAAACCGAGATCTACTATTCACAGTACTGTGAAAGCCTAACGGTATAAAAAAAAACTAATCTATATTTGTATATATATAATTTTTCTTTATTGGAATGTATGCGGTACAGAGGCCTTATAAATATAGTAGGTGTTCTGACAAAGTCATCTCACCATCGTTTGAACATTACTTAAAACTATGCATATTATCGTATTTCTATGAGATTATTACAATTAGCTAGAGGAAAATTTAGGCAAAAACCTCTACTGAACTTATATTAGCTTAACATAACTTAACTTTCTACCTGGATCCAATGTGCTAAATATCTAGTAACAAAGCTTCAGATCACCCAAAATAGATACCTGAAAATGGTCCTTAACAAACCATTTTACTTCTCTTCTGAAAAGCTACACAGACTGGCTGGCGTTAGTCCAATTCGTAAGCTCGCTGCATTGCGCCGTGACAAATTAATCGCGAAAGCAAAAGACTCGCCCAATCCGCTAATACATGCCCTGGCGAATTGAAAATCAGCAGTTGCTACCACCTATCTTTTGGCCGTAACCTAGCCTCATAGATTTTAGCTAGTTATAAGTAGAAAAAAACTAATCGTAGTAGGAAAAAACATACAAATACTTTCTAGAAGTTAAGCTGTGAAAAAATAACTATTAGGCATATTATTATGAAAAAGTTTCGATGACGTAAAAACTGCTTGTGAATTAATTCATAATCGTTCTCTTTTCTTACTTCAAAAGTTATTACTACATACGGAATCGATCATGAAACCTCCAGATTCATAGCTATGCACAGTTACTTAAACGATACACAGATCATCATTTATTATTTGTGTATTGATGCGCTATTCAATTTTTATCATATTATCCATCTCAAATACAAATTATGCCAGTAAGTGTACACGATGGGTGTGATTTAAAGGATCCGAAATTTAACGATTTTTCTTTAATATATCAACTCAATACCCAGTCAAATTTAAGTTATTTCCAATAAACCACAACCATTTCCACAATTCCACCACATAATTTCCTATAACAACCGTAAGATGCTCCCGCTGGGACTAAAGGACCGCATTATGCCGCCACTTTTGTCCTTTTCATATTTCACAGCCTCCTCCACATGCAACCCGTAATTAAATGTGAGTAAAGCTCACCATTAGAAGGTATCTAGTATATACGAGTATGTAATCGTCTATCTCGTTACATGGAAACTCGATGCCACTGATGAGTTCTATCCTCCTCTGTTCTTCTCTTCCACTCTTGTATATCTACCATCGCATCCTTGAATTACTCGCATATAGAAAAGAGCTTAATTGCATAATTAAGTCGTGCGCGACCACATCTCAATGCACTTTCCGTTAGCATGCCTTGCCTCCATTTCGTCGTTAAAGGTTTTTGTAATTCTATACGTCCTCTAAAAGGATGCGCTTTGGGTACTTCATGCGAAACCATTAGAGACTTAGTGTCCCGATACTGACAATTTCCTACAAGTAAGGGAAGGGAAGGAAAAAGGATGTAAGAGTAGAAGGTGATGGAAATGAGCTTATTGTGGTTCGCTATGCACAAAACATTGCTTTTAAGTGTCTGGGAGGATACAATTAAGCTTAAGAAAATGGGAAACTTTGCAATTTAGGATGGAATGTTAAGTTTGCGGGATATTTGTGGTAAATGCAGTTTGAACGAGGATTTAAGATGGCGTGATTGTAGCAGTTTTAATTTTTTTTCTAGGGAAAAATAGGTTTCAATATTCTTTTTTGAAGTGAAAAGTTTATTTTTTATGCCCTTTTCAACCTATTTTTATCTGACGCTGATTAAATAAGATTAAATTGGTATTTGTATTGTTAATATTTCCTCAGCCTTGCAACATGATCTTTTTACCCATCAATCACTGAATGAAGAGCGTCTTTCCGTGAAAACGTGACATTCACTTTAAAAAAACATGATTTGATCCTTTGCAAAATCGATTATATTGTATATTGAATTATATACGAAAGCCAGCATTCTCATCCAATTTATCCGTCACCTCTTCACAGCTCTTTGCAAAGCAAATTCAAATTTCATGCTGTCATGAGACTGAACATGACCTTTTTCTCGATGTGTAGGTGTGGCAATGACTTCGATGCTACTTTCCTGAATCCTTTCTCAAATCTCGATTGGGGAAAATGGGTCGAGTTTCGGTCTACTTGAAAATAAAACTTTCCTTCGTATAAAAACATTTTAGGGTCTAGAAAATCAACAATGAATTGAGTGAGAGGTGGGAAACATGCAAGAATCATGTATGTGAACATCATAATCCTTTTTTTCGCCCAGAGGTATGGTGACATATTTTTAATAAAGTGTTATCAACGAAAGTCCCGAATATGTTAGATAGTTTTTAGACAAGTGGGTGGAAAAAGGCGACACATGTTTGCTTTTTAAAGATGAATAGATAATTGATGATAAACGCGACCTTTCTTGGAAAATTCATAGTGGGATTTCTCTTGTGCAAACTAATTTTTGATTGGAATTCGGAAGAATCTCAAGTTAACTACGGAAGATGAAAAATCAAACCGACTTTTAAGAGGTATTGATGAAAACGGCAAAGATTCAGTCCAATTAGGTAGTTGTTTGTTTTATTTACTCGTCCATAGCAAAACGAGATATAAAGATTTTCAAAGAGTTAAAAGAGAGTATGCTCCACCTAAAATAACTATGTAAAATATGTCCCATTCACAAATTCTAACTTCATAGATATTATCTTCTATCTTCGTTTGGGCACACATATTTTTTTTTAAATAAAAATATTTAATCATTTTCCTTCTATTACCCATAATCATTAATATTAAATGTGCTACATAATTTTTAAGTAAAAAAAAACAATAATTTTTTAGTCCATCATAATTTATTTACCTTCACAGAAAAATCTTAACTACCTGCTAACAAAATTTTATTCTTTACTTCCTATTTACAAAATTTCATTTTTCCCCAACATATTTGTTGTGCTCATGCATTCGTTCATGCATAAATCAATTATGCTACCTAACCCCTCCACGATGCTTCTACCAGTACCATTGTAACGACATCCCCGCAGGCACTTGGGATTCAATTCTTGTTTGATGAGTGGGAGAATGTTGGAAGCCAATGTAGATACTAGAGTGCTAGACTCTCAATCTATGGGTATACTGAGATCGGGTTTCGAATTCCTCCGGGCGCATGGAAATCTTTTTAGTTTCGTCAAATTTAATTATTTCTGTGAGAAAAAAAACAACAATAGAAGTTTTGAGAATGAAAAGGAGTGAAATAAAAAAATAAAGACGGTTTAAATAGACTAGATTATACTAACTACCAACATTAAGCAGAAAATTAAATATTTAATATTTAAAGAATTAAGTGTCGAATTTCTTAAACTATAAAAACGTGAAAAAGAGAAAAGTGAATTAACGTTAATTTTTCTAAGGACTGTTTTATTTATAAACTATATTTTATGATTGAATTCTTGAAAACAAAAGACCATGATTAATCTAATTAATCGTTTCCAAAGTGATCGGACTATCTAAGGAAAAATAAAACTTACCTTGGGAATCCGAATGATTTCGAGGCCCTGGCACGCGGATTAGTGGCCGTTCGATTTTTTTTCGTTAAATTTAAGCCTTCGAGATCAGAATTTGATCGACATTGTTATTTTTTTTGTGATAGGTAGGCTCGTGTCCACCTGAAATCCTACTCTGAAAGTCTGACATATTACGCCAGACTAGACCTCGTTGTACTATGGCTTTAAGCGCACGTGTCCTGCTACTGTTCTAATGAAAAGCGAGGGAGCATTGAGTTTACTAGGTAAGGAGGAGGAGGATTTTATACAGTGTCCATTATGAAAGTAATGCGCATGATTTTATTGTGATGCAACTATTCATATGAGCGGGGTAAAAGGGGTTGGGAAATATGTGAAGATCTAAGGGATGCATCAGACTACGACTATTAAGCCGCACTTCTGTCGCAAGTTACACATGGTTAAATGTAAGCCCGCACACTGCGATTTTCGACAATTTTGTCCAGGTCGGCAGTCGCAGGAATTTGCGATTTTTCCTAAAACCAGTTTAGCAGGTAGTTTCTATGATACTCGCGCAGGCGCACATCATTTGGACATTTGACGCTGACGTGCATGGAAGTTTCTTGCATAGCGCAGAAATGAGTTAGCGCATGTGTTCCTGGCAAAGACATACCTTCAAATGAGCATTTTAGTTATGCGCATGCCTGAAATTCCTTCGGAGATCTTGTCGCAGTGTGTTCGTATTTGCGTCTAAAAATCGCTGGTTACGACAGTAAAATCGCAATGTGGCCGAACCCTAACGCATTTCCCGAACCTTTCAACATAGCTGGTCGCCAGTATGCTCATGTGTAGTTTGAGTTAAAAGACATGCCCTTTGCGTAAAGTGTGCTTTCGACTTTGTAGCACGTCGCGATGGAACGTTCGCATGAACAGCGATTCGCCATAAAGTTTTTTATGCAGCTTCAAGTGGCCTTCAAGAGCAACTAAATTTCAAGGTCACAATTTGTGAGGCGGTATAAGGTTTTGAAGAGGACTGGGACGAGATTGTCGATGAACCCCGTTCTGGACGCCCAACAACGTCTATAACTGATAAAAATGTGAGTTGTATGCGGAGAGTATTTTGAAGCACTTAAAGCGTTTATAGTGGTACGATAAATAAATCTATTTTTCCCCGAAAATGCGCAGTACTTTCACAATGGGCCCTGTATATCATCTGCCGATCTAAGCATTTTGTGAAGAAATGCTGGATAATACACAGGCAAGCTTAAGTTGTACTAAGCTCACAAGAAATAACCTGCCTAATAAGGCCATCGCTTCCTTTAAAATAACGCTGCTCCATGGTAATGATGCTGTCGGTCAGTTGGAGGTTTGGTCTCCGAGAGTACTCGTGAAGGCTTTCTCACCTTCCACAAGGAATAACTTTCGAACATCTAGACGAAGGCTCCCCAAGCTATAGTATAAAAGGTTGGTAATATAAACTTGTTCTCTTCGCTTGCGTGCTTATCTTTGCTTTCAATTTTTTTGTACGAAGCCTCAGGACCAGAGTTGATCAGCTTTTCGTTTCCTTTTATTTTAGCTATGATTCGGTTCATTTGTCTAACTGAAACCTGTTTGAATCACATTATCTTGAGCTCTAAAAATTTTCCCGGCCATGACGTCCACCGATTGAGCGATGAGTTACAAGTAAGTCTGATTATGGTGAGGACTAAGTTGCCGCTAACAAAGCTTCATCTGTTCAGCAGCCTACCGCAGAGCATACCTTTATTGTCATCAAGCAACACACTCTAATGGATAGCAGTGATTCAGATACTTTGCCTAGCTCACTGCCTGCATCGTCTTTCATTACAAGAAGTATGGTATAAGGATTTTCATCTCATCGGGGTGCCATTCAAATAAAACCGCCATTCAGCATGTTTCTGAGTAATTACCGTTGCCCCAAGCTATGGCTCCGCCGAAACAAACCTTTATATCAGGTTTGCATTTAATATATCTACCAAATTATTGCCAGAAGCTGATCAGGGACAATTTTATCAACAGAGTAAAAGCTTCTTTAAAACGAATCGTTCCAGCATCGTGCTGTTGCTTCTTGGTCCCTGATTGCTGGCTGCTTGAAATGCTTATTAAATCAGTTATAACTTCAAGAAAAAAAAAATTAATCGTTCTGCAAAAACTGTAGCATTGGTTTTTCCTAAAAGCACTTACAATAGCATTCTTAACAGTAGATTTTCTATTTATTATCAAAATGTTAAGGGCTTAAGATCCAAGCTTAAGGATCTCACTTCATCATATTCTCTTTCCATCGACGGTATAATCCGTAGCTTAAAATCTTGATTGATTGATACTGTATGTGACTCTGAAAATCTTCCGAATCATATAATTGTTAGTCATGGTCGTGATAGGTCAATCTGCAACAAATTGGACGGAAGGGATGTCCTAGTTGCATATAAGAATACCTTTATTGGTATCCCTCTATTCACTGCTGCTGTAGAATATTTGGGGTTCGAGAATAGTTGTTTCATCTACTCCTTGTCCTCTTGTCTTTTACGCTTGCATACCTTATGAGTCTCCTTTTTCCGTCCACGATACCTTCTTCTTCTAGTGTTCTCTCATCGCGTTTTTTAAATTGCCACCCTATGTTATCTAGAGAATTTAACCTGCCCAAACTCTCGTGAGTATGAAAATGCGCCGGATGAGAGACTGTATGACTGCTCGCGGGTTGATTCTAGCACTGGAGAAGAGAACCCCCAGAGCAAACACGATCCGTACTGGTTGAATTGAAACCATCACTAGCATTCCTGAGGTTACTGAGCGATTCGAAGATGAGTTTCTCTGTACACATCAAGACGACGGCTCACAAAGTTGCTTCAGGCGTATCGACTTCGAGTCGACTTATGGCCAACGTAGCGGGACCTGCTATGCGTGTGAAACCCAAGCATCCGCAAATATATTGAACGCCTTCCAGCGTCGGGTCCTGAAGCGAATAATCGAAGCGAAGCTAGACGAGGTCCAATGGCGAATCCGATGCAATCATGAGCTGTATGAAATTTTTGATGAGCTGGAGGTCTCAACGATTGGAAGACTGCAGAAGCTGTGATGAGCCGGCCATAGAAGTGAAGGCCCGAGAGGGGTTCTCTAGTGCTACGAAGAAGAAAAACTGGGACTTAGTCCAAAAAAAAAGGCGAGTTTAGACGAGATCCGTTGAGACTATGCTACTGTACGGAGCAAAAATATGGCGCGATGCTCTCAGCAAGAAGCTTTACCGAAAACGCTTGGCACAGGTACAGAGAAAAGGGGCCATGCGGATTGCATCTTCATATACGACAGTCTGATCTGGCGATGCTAGTCGTTGCAAGCGTGATACCTACCGCTTTGCTTGCTAGAAAGTGTCGTACTATCTACCTGCGTTGAAACGATGACACGAAGGAGACAGTTGCCCGCGAGGAGATACAAAGCTGACCAATAATTGGTAGCGGTCGTGGGTGAACAGCACGAAGGAAAGATGGACTACGCGCCTCATCCCGGATTTGAGACCATAGTTACCCTGAACCCAGCCTTTGAGCGCGCATGGGTGTTTTCAGTCTTACTGTACTCTAGGTTTTACGCAGGAGATTTTTGCATGCAAAAGATGGTACAGGCTGTACCGGGACCTCTACAAGAAAATGGGAGAGCTCTCCCCGAATATTCTAATCGGGGGATGCTATAATCGGTTGACAAATGGAACCAAGTGGCACATTATGTTCCGGCAGTCCTTAAAGATAAAAAAGGGCTCATAGTAGCCATAGATGTCGGAGTTGGAGGATCATTTTTTTAGCAACTCCTCTTCCCCTCTCGCCTTCCGGTAGAAAAGGGGCTCTCCAACTTGAAGGTGCCCACGGCGTTGTGGCCTGAAGTAATGTTTCAAACGGTTCTAGGCTAGGTTCTCAGTCTGACAGGGGAGGTTTTTAGTGGGTAAGCAGACGTCTTACGTGTCTGGGAGACCATACTCAGAGTGTAAATAGCCTTCACCTCCCGAAGACAAAAAAAAAGAAAAACGAAAAAACTATCCTAGCAAATCCTGGGTATATGACATGCAATCTAAATTCACTTATAGGATACGGTTCAGTGCAGTATTGCTTGGCCTTATTTGCTCTTTGTGAATTCGATATATTATTTTTCTCTTAAACGTGAATGTGGTTATCACATCTTGGATCAGATACCTTAATTACCCCCTACCCTGTACTCCTTCCTTTATCACATTAGTGCCTTTTCGCCCATTTATTCTTTTCGTCCATTTCTTCTTTTCGTCCATTTCATCTTATTTAGAAGTCGTTCGGCAATTCGGTCGGCTAGTTCGATGATGGCCATCCATTTTCACCTTATATTTTTGTGGGGCAAGACAACTCCTTTCTTTTGGCTTCTTCTATCTCGATCAACCTAAGCCGATATTATAGACCTGATTTAATTAATTTTACATCTGACTGATACGGACATTATATTTTCAAAGATAAAAATAACCTCAAATGACCCTCATTTAGTTTTTTGCTGGATTCAATACTTTATAAGTTGGTGAATTCTCATTTGGTCCATCAGTCCTTTTTATTCGGACCAAACGAAAACTCCAGCAATTTCAATAAAAGAAGAACAGCTTACATTCAGCCTTTAAAGTGTGTGTTTAGTAGTTAAAAAAAGCTTAAAATGTCCACTCACAAAGTTCATGACGAGCCGCTTTCTCCTCGAGAACGAGTTTGACTACATCACGAAATGCTTCCTTGCTTTTAAGCCTCTTGTCTAAATTTCACCAACCGGTTCAGCATCGCTTTTGCCATATTGCTCTCATGGCAGTTTTGGTATCGTTTAGTTTTCCAAGTCGACTCACTTCAATGATTTCTATGTTTAATTGATATGGAAATGACTCTTTCAAACCTTTACAAAACTCCAACTAGCTTCTGGTGTCAAATTTTCACTTTTTGGTAAATGGTTCATTTTGCCCCAATAAGAGTATGCAGTCTTGATTTAGGGTGCCAAATGTATGATCGAAACCTTTCTTTAAGGCAGCAAAGTGTAACTTTTGTCATTGAAAAGAGGCTTGAAATTTGAATTCATGTTGACATGAAGTTGACGTTGTGTACGTGGATACCTTCCAAAATTAAGCATAACACCGCGATCACCCATACACAGAAATTAACACAATGCGTTAATCAGTGCACTTCAGCCTTGGGAATGCGGTCAAAGTTTTCCTTCCATGACACAAGTGATATGAACCCAAAAATAGTTTCTAGTTTTCAAAAATCACAGGCACCACGCTCCTGCCGTTCGGCACCTCATCATGCAAGAGCCGACAATAATCTGTCATTGGTTACCCCCCCCCCCTACTCCATAAGTTGATGAAATCTTTGATCGAGTTTTCGCCACACTTTGCCTGAGTATCATAGCCTACCTTTCTCGTGTACCACAGTTAGTAGTATGGGGGCGGCCTTTTTCAAAGGCTAGTAAATTCAGAGATTTTTTCAGAGCTCAGCATATCCCTCTACGCTTTTACACCTTCTACTACCTTTAATTTAAAGTTAAGAAAAACAATCGTAGACTGCAGTTCTCGAATCAATTTAAAATGAAAGAGAATCCATTGTTCAAATTCATACTTCTTTACAATTCATCTGCCAACTGTTTTTAAACTCAACAAACAATTCAACTTTTAAAATTATTTAATTCAAAATCTTTCCACACTATCTCTTCATCATCTGACTTTTCCTTCATCACGATTTTTCCCAAAGCCTCCATTTATTAACCAATAATAAAGACTCCTTTATGACAACTTCTCGTCTACCATTTCATCTAAATCCAAAAGCCGAACTCCTAGTCCACCATTTAATCTGAGTTCAATGAACTAACTCCTCTTCCGAAGGAGGAGCCCAAAGATTTTCTATTGAATAAGTTTCGTTGAAACAGCACTTCTAGCAGCCAAGCATCCAAAATGCCAGCTTCCTTGTCTTAATAATTGTTTATTACTCTCAGTGAATGCCTATCGTCCAGCTTAGCTCCACTTAAATCCTTAAATCCTTTCCCCTCTCACTGACTTGTTACAATCATCACAGATATATCGAGGCACAGCCACTTGTTGAAGCTAAGTCAAGTTAAAAAGTCCTCTGATTTCCTTTAGCTCATCTGTATAGTATTTACTCTCTATTGGTTTCACGAGCGGCACCTGCCTTAAAGGTTTACACCACTTTCTATATTTTGTCCTCCACATAAAATGGATTTCTTCTCTGCTTTTTTCCTCATGATGGGGGGAGCCTTTACGACCTTGAGCTTTAGGAAAAAACTTTTTGGCAAAGTTTTTTGGTGCTCTCGCTACAATCTACAAAAAACCCTCATCTAATGTTACGTGCCCGTTCATTGTCTCATCATTCCTCCTTTTATCTCGTTTCCCTTTGATTAGACTACAGGCCACATTTTTGATGATACTAAACACTGCAAGTACTGGTATTTTCCCAGAAAGCTTAACCCTGAGTCTAGCTAAAGCTGCGTAACGAAGTCTATATAGTCTAGGAGCTCTTGCTACTGTAGGACTCCAAACTGTATCTTTTTATTGATTTTAGTTTGATTGTCTCAAGGACTATTCCAACTTTTCGGAATGTCTCTGAATCACGATAACACTCAGTGAAGATTGAGCCGCATAATATTGTTGGCAATTGGGCTGTATATCTCAACGTTTAATTCCATTACTTCAAATGCTATGCTTGAAATCACGTTTCCCAACAACACATCTTTGGCCTTACAATGGTCCTCGTTTTTTGCTTTCGACACAGGCTCGTTTACTGTCCGTTCCTCCTATACAGGTTGCTCTAACCTTGGCGCCTTTTTCTCATTGTACTCAAAAGCCTGGTAAGTCCTCTTCTCTTCTCCCCATTCACTAGAAGAGGGATCCCCCAGCTTGAAGGCGCCTGATGCCGTAGCAAAGCGAGACCTGGCCCGAAATAATGTGTCAAACGCGTCCAGGCTGGTTTCTTGCGTTGACAGGGTAGGTGATTAGTGTGTAGTTGAGGTGCCTTCTACCGAGTATGGGAGTCCCACACTCTGTATGTAAATGGCATTCACTTCCCAACCCCAATAAGGTCCTCCAGGGGAAGTTCCCGCAGGAGGAGTTCTAGCTAAGAAGAGTATTTTTGCAAGCTGCCATTCTTAGGGGAGGAAGGGCTCTCCTGGACTACGACTTGGCAACAATTTCTGGACTACGAATAGGTTATTGAATTGAAACTGTAGTTTAAGGTTGGAGGATGTGATATTTTGGACCCAGTTATATGTAACGATACCGCCGAGGTAACGTTTGCGCGTGAGTTGCTCCAATCCCAGTACCACAGCGCCTCCATCCCGATAACGCATTGGTGTGCCTCGGAGTATGCTCGAAGCTCAGATCATTGAGTTTTGATGGGCTCCCGATTAGCGCTGGTTTGGCTCTAAGCACCTGCTTTCATAAGGGCTGGTGCCAACGTTCGCACAGTCTCCCTGCTCTGCAAACATAGCCATGGGACAAAACAGAGCGACCTCATATATGAACGAAGATGGTGGCTCTAAGAGGGGACTCAACAGATGTGGCTTTTCTGAACTCACCAAAAACAACAGAAGCAACTAAGACATTAAAGAGTTTGTCAGACACTAAAGAATTAGGAAATGAAGGCAAACGAACGGCTGAATGAAAACGCTCAGAGAGCACATATTAGTTGGATATAATCGCGGCGTTCGGGTACATTAAAAAAACTGCGCGCACTCTGGAACACCCGATATAAAATAGGCGAAGGGTAAACCACTCCGACGTCGAAAATTAAATAGTGGCAGAAGCAGAAAGCGGCGAGAAGACCACAAAAGTATCGTTGTTGACATCACTGTTTAACTGAAGCATTCTACTCAGAAACTAATGCCGAGAATCTCTCTCCAGTAAAAAGGCTGGACAGTACAATACCCGTTGAGCCCTACCAGGAAGAAAGGCTAATTGGAAATGCGAGAAACATTCTGAAGAGAATAAAATCTGAATATGACTCATAAAAAGCCATTACCAAAGTTCTACAGAGTGGCCTCCTAGAGCCAAAGAAGCTTCTTGATCGCATCGATCATTGTCGTCGGAACTAGTTGCAAGGCAAAGGAGACCAGTAGGGTGAAGAAGACCAGAAGGCCAAAGGAGAGTTGAGGGCTAAGTCTACTGAGAATGCGCCGACAGCTCCGCCACCAAGCACCATAAAAAGAATTGCCTCTAGCTCAATCAAAGGCGATCAATAAAAAAAGAGTAAAGAGGAGGTTTCTTATAGACATGGAACGTTAGATCAGAGGTTTTAGACAGTGCTGACAAAGGCAGCCAAAAAAGCCATTAAAAACTTCCCATAGACGCTCAGCAACAAGAAGTACATGATGCTAAGCAGAGAAAATAATCCAGGACAGCCTTACGATAGTCGATCCTACGCGGATTTGTTGCTCGACATCAGGAGAAATGTAAAGCCCGAAGACGCTTAAAATGCTTTTAAAGCAGTACGATCAACACGGTCTTAACAAATATTTATTGGACTCGGAGCAGAGGCCAATACTAAAGAAGCATTCTACGATGCAGTCAAGAAAGCGCTCCAGGCAAAACAGTAACTGTAGCCTCTTTCGAACCAATGGCAACGATCGAAATCATGGACATTGATTGCGTCTTGAACCTGGCCGAGGTAGAGGAGGCCATGAAAAAGGAGTAGCGTAAGTAGAGTTAAATCGAGACTGACACTAGAAAACAGTAGGGAACAACGTAAAGACCTCATTGGCCTGATCGAGAAGGACGCCGAGCAACTTCAGAATAAGGACAAAGTAAGAATAGGGTGGGTCAGCTGCAGGGTACGGCAAAGAGCAGTACCTCTCCACTTCTTTAAGTGCCTTGGCTATGGTCATACTATATAAGTATGTAAGGAACCCAATAAGAGGTCCCTATGCTATAAATGCGGCGACATGAAACATAAAAGAAAAGGATATACGACGGAGACAAACTGTCTCCTTTGCAGGAATGCTGATGCAAGACCGGGTTTCAAGCACGCCTTAAGACCAGGAAAGTGTCGGGTTTTCCAAGAATCCCTAGCCAAGGTGAATCGGAACCTCGATGACCCGTATTTTGCAGGTACATCTACAACGCGATAGTCCAGATCTTGCTTGAGCAGTTTGTGAGGTAAATGATGAAAATTTCGTTATTATGGTACCCTGATAACATTGGCACGGCCACAATCTGGGCTCAGAAAAGTTTGAATTTACTAGTGGAAACCTATGTACGGAAGGACGGTATCGTGTATGTTCGCTGTTCAGGGACTACATTCTTGAGTGTTTGTCTAACGTTTAAAGAACCGGTATCATTTCTCTAAGCTAAGCTTCTTGCTTTGAAAGACCCTGTCTCTAACACTATTGGCCACGTACTCTTTTGGGAAGCTTAAATGCTCAAGCGGTGGAGTAGGACATGCCTCAAACTTATTCGTGGAGAAAACGAGTCTAAGAGGTGGTGGCCGGAACAGGGCTCGTCTTGCTGTAAACCGGCAATACGCTGACTTTCCGCCGTATGTACTGTCGCTAGTCTGCAGGGTACACAATTGGACAGTATCAGACAAATATTCAGCTAGTAATCATCAAAATATTCTGCTTGAGATCTGTGATACTCTCTCAACGCCCATGCTCTCGACCTTCCACGATTGGGTGGAGGAGTAGGGGATGGACGTCAAAATATTCATCGAGGTGCTGAAAGCAGGGAGGAGATTCACAGAGAGGTGAAGAGTTTACAGTTCAACATGTGTTGAAGTCAGTTATGAGTATAATCATATCTGCTTGTAGCGCATTTTTGCCCCGTCGTAAACCCAAGCACGGTAACCCTCCAATGTACTGGCAAACGACTGAGGTAGCTGACAAGCGTAGGGAGTGTCACAGGCTACGAAGTGAAACTTAACGGGCACGGAACCGGGACGAGGGATGCAATCGGTTAGGAGCATATAAATCGGCCCAGAAATGCCTTTGCAAAATAGTTAACAGCAGTAAGGCTACCTGCTGGTAAGATCTAGTAGTGACCAATGTAAACAGGGATCCATGGGGCCTTGGGTAAAAGCTAGCTATGTGGAAGTTTGTTGCCCTGCGCACGCTCTGCATACATCATCATTTATGGCGTAACAGCCCAAGCCGGGCCTTGGCGACCAAAAAAGGTAAATGAGATAAAACGGGTTCTTTTTCCCGCCCATTCCGTCCGTGTTGACGCTGTCCATGGTGAAACAGTAGGCGAATGACCACTCTACGCAGTTGGAACTGAAAGAGGCAGTCCTATCAATGAAATCTGGGAGGGTTCCAGATCCAGACAGCATCCCAGCTGATGTGTTGCAGTTCTTCTATCACCATTCTCCTGCCTTGCTGCTCAGTATATTCAACGCCAGCCTACGGCAAGGGAGTTTAGCGAAATGTTGAAAAGCAGTGACAACCAGGAAAAGGAGAATCCCAGGTTGGCGTTTGCATACCGCTCGTTATGCATGCTAGACACGGTTGAGAAAGTGCTAGTTAAACTCAATAAGGGAAGACTCACTGACACGTTCCATGCTGTTAGGAACCTATCTTCCCGGCAGTATTGCTTTAGAGCAAGACGCTCTACCATTGATGCAATGGCATATGTGGCAAGCCTGGTCCGCAAGACCGAGGCACAAAGCCACACCAAGCGACGGGTAGTTCTGTTGGTGACACTTGATGTTTGGAATACCTTCAAATTCATTAGATGGGTGGATATTCTGGATACTTTGAAACCCGTAATATTTGATGCGGCTTCTGAGGGACAACCTGAAGAACTGAAGCCTGCTTTATGATGCGATGCATGGTCGCTGAAAGATGGACGTTACACCGGGTGATGCTCAAAGTTCTATCCTTGGCCTAGACTTGAATATATCGTACAACGGGCTACTAAGACTTAATCTGCCAGCTGAGTTGCGCCTGATCGGCTGGTAAATATCGGCCTTCCGACCGTAGGCTTTGCAGAGGAGAGGAGGACAATGCCCAGGTAATATTTTTTGCATGCAAAAGATAGTACTGGCTTTGCCGAGACCTCTACAAGGAAATAGGAGAGCTTTCACCGGATAGTCTAATCGGGAAGATGCTTGCATCGGTTGACAAGTGGAACTATTTGGCACACTATGTTTGGGCAGCCCTAAAAAATAAAAAAGGTCACAGCAGTCGGATACATCGGTGTTGGGGATCACTTTCCTAGCAATCCCTCTTCTTCCCTCCTCTCCCGTTGGGGAAGGGATCCCCAAACTTGAAGCAGCCCCACGGCGTAGCGAAACGAGGCTTAGCCCGAAGTAATATATCAAATGCTTCCTGGTTAGATGCTCAGGTTGATACGTCTTGCGTGCGTAGAAGCCCCATACTCAAGACGTAAATAGCATTCATCTGCCAACCACAAAAAGGGTTTGCAAATGCAGGAGGGTTTCTAAGTCCTCTTATAAGTAATGAACTAAAATCAGTCGAAATAAATTAATAGGAGTGATTATCGCGTTTCTGTCATTTTGACCCTGAAAGGGGCCTGCTAGTGGTGCCACCTGAGCTCCCTCTCTTTAAAGTCATCCAAGGATGTGTAAAAGCAGCCCGTAAAATTTCAAACTCTACTTAAAAATGCCAGGTCAATTGTTTTATCACCCCTACTAGTACTAAAATCTTTGCATTGATCGTCAGAATTTTGTTGATTATGTTGGTCTGAATCACTGTTTGCGGCTCCGATGTTGAATATATGTACACTCGTAATTCTTGATGATTTGTTTTTAAAAATCATTGAAAAAAATGCCCGTGTTGCACAAACACTTATTGCTTCCTTTCAATTTTTATAATTCATATTTCATTTAGAATTTATTGATCAATGCAAATTTAACATCTAATTTTTAAAAATTCCAGAAGATATCTACCAAATTAAATTTGAATCGACTATGCAGTGTAAGGGTATAGTTACATCCTTTTGAGTGTCACTCAAAATATCCTCCAATAACCAACGGCAAAAATATATTAAATCCCTCTGGATATGGTATTCGTATTTTCATATTGTGTGCTTTGAATTTTTATTATCAGCATTTTGCTTACTACTCTACTGTAGTCTACACGTTGCGACGATGTTTATCCAGTATCCTAAAAGGACATTTTAATAACGGATAGTGCCTGTGCTCGTACCCTCCTCTATATAATCAGTTTCCATGGACATCTGTTTTTGACAAAGAACCAATATTATGAAAAAAATTCGAAATTTGTATTTACAAGGAAGCAAAAATAAAATAAAAGAGTAAAAGGGAAAATTCTTCGGGAAGTAAAGTTCAAAAATGCAATTATGACTTTGTTTAAATTGTTAAAACATCTGGGACAGATAATTACAATATTGGCTATGTTACAGCATATACATACTCGTATGTATATATGTGGATTTATTTGACTAATATGCTGACCATTTACAATAAACCATATTGGTTGCTGCATTGAGTTTGTTTTTATGTAGTTTAAATTTATGTTTACACAGCTCATTGAAGAATAATAAATAAATTCAGTCCTTTTTCTAGAAATTCTGAACATGTTTTGTGTTAGTAATAATTATTTGAAATTGCAGCTTCAAATTTTCTTATAAAATCTTTTCTACCTGTTAATTTGAAAACGAAGATCCCATCAACGTGCAACTAATTAACCACATCTGACACACCAAACTCTAGAGTGCAATTTGACTTAATCCACATAAGATCCTTTGCTAACAAACATCTTAATCCTCGACACTCATCCTGCCAGGTAACTCAACATTGCACTTGTGAGCAAAAGAAAGTCTTATTACACCAATCCAAACAATGCGTCCCAATTGTGTAAGGATATTTCAGCTTTCAACCGCTCATTCTCCATGTCCTTTTTCACCCTAGTAGTATGTATTATTTGCTATATAACATACTCGTATATTGTGTTTTCTTTATTAATCTTTCCCATGGAAGGTGATATCTTCATTTGGTGTCTGCATGGTGAAAGCTGAGATACGCCACGAAGTAGCCACAAGTTATACACGTACACGAGGAAGGAAACAGATGGACGATGAAAATGAAGAACAAGAAAATATTAAGAAGTTACTATAGTACAACGTGCAAGAAATTCTACCCTTATTATAACACTTGAGATTTGTAGCTTTTTCTCAACTTGTCCAGATGAAATTGTTAAAAGAAAATTAGATACAGTTGTGTTGTGAGACTAATGTGGTCAAATTCATTTTATTATGTGTCATTTGGGAATACATGGAAGTTATATTAGAGTTTTCTAATGTGGTTTTGAAAGGAAGATTGTGTTCGTTAAAAAGGACTTTCAAATTTTAATGTTGGCAGGAAATAAGAAAATTTTTGTAGTTGCGAAATTACGAGACATAGAAAAGTAGTGCTTTCTTGGATAATGATAATTTGTGCTAGAAAACTTTCTTATAGATCTAAAAGCAGCTTATTAGAAGTGTGAAATAAAAAACATAATGCCCTAAAAAGGATAAAATTAATGTCATAAAATTGGTGTACTTGCTCTGGTGTGCCACTAGGTATGAGGGAAATCTGGTGGTGTACCAGGCTTCATTCTTACCGTGCTGGTAGTGTGCCAGTGCAAGTGGTTGCAGCAAAGCGCCAGGCCCAATGCGAGCAACGTGCCGTTCATTCTGTTTCTTGAGCCTAGTCTAAGACTCTACCTTTGGACAGCCCTGGTGACGAACCAGGGCGACTCGATCGGTCTGGTGTCAGGCTTCGCAACCATGAGAAAAGGCCCTCGTGACCAACATTTGGTGACCCCAACGTGATTTGCATCGTGAACCAAGCTACACACGCAGAATTTAAGCCTTCACGTCCACATTGAGTTGAACTCGAGTCGAAAACAATGACGAAGCCGACTGAACTACAAGAGATGGCGGATTGCCAGGATCAGTTGGGACAAGAATTACAAGCTGTTTTAATACGCTTAAAAGGATCTCTGCAAAGGCCGGAATGCATTTCTTGCCTACGACGAGATTCTCAAGAAAGCATTACCCGCGCACCACCCTTACGCGCAAAAGGATTTCTTCATATCGATCGCCACAATCTATGCAAGAGCTGGAGAATTTATCGAGCTCTATAATAAAGCAAAGCTGCTGGCTTAAACTTCACAACAATCCAATAAGCTCGGAGCTTCTGCAAGTGTAAACGACACATCCTCGGCCCAGAACGGGGATGGTATTCATTGGACGTTACGCAAGCAAAGTGTCTTAATGGAGGAGGTGCAACAGTTCGTGGCCGATTTGAAGGTGGGAGCAGGTGAAATCTAATCAAAGTCCTACTAATTACCCCATATTAGAATGATGGAGCAATATGGAGCCAAATTGTCGCAGGGGAATGACCGATTCCTTGGCCACGCAGATGCTACGAGCATGAGCGGTTACGGTATCGAACAATACCGCTCCCCAAAGAAAGAGTAGCTACAACATATCATCCAAATGCAGCAGCAAATAGATGAGAAACCCGGAGGCTCTCGTGAGCAGTAGAAAGCCATTAAACTAACCAAAATAACCCTGCTAACCTTCACTGGAGACTATTTAAAGTGGACCATGTTCCGAGACCTGTACGCACGACTTATTCACAACCAAGTGATGAGCAGCTCGGAAAAAATATTCTCTCTAGCCAGCAAGTTTAGTGGTGAAGCCTTTAAGCTGATTTAACACCTGCCAATATCGGACGCCAATTATGCCGGTGAATGAAGGCTAATGAGCGATAGCTCCAATGATCGCTGGATATTAGTTAATAGCCCAACTATCCAATCGAATTAGCCGCGAGTATCAAGGCTTTCCATGACACTAGCAGCGAATATTTGTTGGGACTGAAAAACCTAGGAACCCACACCGAAGTCTCCGACCCAGTCCTTCTCTTCCTGCGTCGGCAAAAACTGGATCGCAAAAGTTTGGTCTTGTAAGAGCAAAGGGACGAATTGCAGCGAGAGCTCGATTCGATGAAGAATTTTCTCGTCTTTTGGAGCCTGGAATCCATTGATGTAAAGCTAGCAAGCACAAAACCAAGGCGATCAGCTGTGCTCACTGCCACCAAGGACCAAAAATGTAGGGTATGTTCGCTCCACTATCCTGTATCTCCTGTAAAAATTAATCGGGCAGTCACATCGAGATCGGATGAACACAGTCAGGAAGCTCAAGTTATGTACCAATCGTCTGGGCATTGACTATTTTGCCCGGCAGTGTTCTTGCGGTACCTTAGACGATGCCGCCAAGAACATCATACTCTCCTCCATGCGGAAGAATCAGAAACGACGAAACACATATCGGTCGCTTCAAAGGTACCAGCATCATCCGGCTAAGCGGCAACTGGCCTTTCAACCCCAGAAATACGAGTGAGAGTTCCATCCTTCTTGGAACCGTCCGTCTTAGTTTCCAGGCAGACAATGGTTCTGAAGCGGAACCCCGAGCGGTTTTGGATTCGGGCTCCCAGGTCAACTTCATCACAAAACGGCTAGCTACTAGACTTTGGCTAGCCACTACTAAACAAGCGCTTGATGACATTGGGTATGGAAAACAGAGCACCTAAATGAAAAACATCATACGTGAAAGTTGCAGGACGACCAACTTTGAGGTTCAGCTGGAGGCTTTCTTGTTACCCAAAATAATCAACCCAGCAGACGATTGGACGTTTCCTTATAGCCAGTTCCTAACAATGTAAAGCCGGCAGTTCCGAACTTCAATGAGCCTGGACCAATCGACCTCCTCATGGAGTAGAGTATTTCCTCCAACTGCTGGCAATAGGCAGACTACCGTGTTCGGTTGGGTGGTCTGTGGCAGAGCGACAAATACTTCTACAAATGAGGGCAATCTCGGTTGTTTGTGATGTGTGTATTGAGTAGGTGGATCAAATCGCGAATCAGGTGAGGAAGTTCTGGCGGCTGGATGACGTGACGCCCACCATCAGTGCGAAGATTTTTTTTTGAGAACCACCATACGAGATTCAGACGGTCATTTTGTGGTTCGACTTCCATTCTCGCAAGACCCCGCCTCGCTTAGTGAGTCCAAGGACATGGCCCTCCAGAGATTTCTATCACTCAAGCGCAAACTGGCAAAGAACTTTTCTCTGCGATGGTAATACGTGGAATTTATGCTTGAGTATCGGGCAGTCGGCGACCAGGACCTGCAACAACCATACTATTTTCTACCTCACCAATGCGTTGTGAAACCCGGCAGCCCCACCACTAAATTCAGAGTTTTTTCAATGCCTCTGCTAAAACCTCTAGGAATTTCCTTTGATTCCTCTCTTTTTTTCATTATTTATTTGTCATACAATAATCATACAAAAAACTTAATTTCACTACATAATACATGCCGCCTGCTCTGAAAGAAATAAATTTCTGCATAATGGAGCCATAGTGATGGTGGTTGGTTGCATTTACATACCATCAGCTAACAATTTTTAATCAGTATTCAATTGATTCCATATTCAATACTTCTTAAAAAAACAATATATACATATAAATATAAATAAATAAATATATATATATATATATATATATATATATATATATATATCTATAGTTATATAGACATAGATATATATATATATATATACATATATATATATATATATATATATATATATATATATATATATATATACATATATATATATATATATATATATATATATATATATATATATATATATATATATACATATATATATATATATATATATATATATATATATATATATATATATATATATATATATATATATATATATATATATATATATACATATATATATATATATATATATATATATATATATATATATATATATATTGTCGCGTGTTTTTGGTTCGCGGCCAATAATTTAATGTTCCGGGAAAGTGAAAACGCAATGTCTTTTAAATTAAATTAAAAGAGTTTATTTAATTTGTCAAAAAAAATGCACAATCACTTCACTAACAATTTAACAACTTTAATTTTCACGATTAAAATTCGACCTTCCACTTGTCCATAAATTTCTATCGCAATTGTCTACTAAAATCACTTCACACTCAAACAATCAACATCGCCTATACTTCGCGTATCGCAGTTTTCTATCGCGGTTGTAATGAATGATCCCCCCATTCATTCAGCTCGCCTTTATATAGGGTCTCTAATCATTCAACTCAGTTCTCGTACATTGGTGAATAAGCGGGAACATTCCAGCATGAATGAATGGGCAGTGACTCACTTTCAGATGTTGATAATGTTTGTTGGGTTCTCGTGGTTTTGAGTAAATTCATTTGTTGATGTTCTTCATGATTGTGAAAACAATTGCGACAGTAGCTCGCAGAATTCTTTGTACATGTAACAATATATATATATATATATATATATATATATATATATATATATATATATATATATATATATATATATATATATATATATATATATATATATATATATATATATATATATATGTGTGTGTGTTTGTGTGTGACATTAATTGTTCTTGAAAGTAACTCCAAATAAATAGTCATCCATTGTTACATAATTTTTTAAATTTACTTTATGGTTCATGTTTTAACCTGGATTTGAATTTCAAAGGGAAGTAGTTAAAGAGTTTGAACCCTATGATGCTGGAGTGTTTCATACCAGACCAGCGCTTCAGCAAGACGTATTTTCTGTACTCCTGTGGTTCCGATTGCCCAAATTTGTTTTCACGGCGGGCGGACGTAGAAAAGATGTCACGTCAGGTGAGAGTTGACAAAAGGGACTAGCCCCATCAACAAATTATTTTGTTTGATTCACCTGATAAACCCCCTACAGTAATTCGGGTTCACCACCGGCGCATATGGTATGACTTCCGCCGTTTATCTGGCTATCAAATGCCTGCACATAGCTGCCGGAGAAGCGAAGGGGTCCTGCCCTTCAGGCACAGCAGCAATTAAAAAAAAAAATCGACGTCGATGATATTATGACCAGGGGGGATAGCTTGCAAGCCGCTGAAACGTTTAAACAGCAAGTAATGGAATTACTCAGGTTCGGTGGACTCCATCTAAGGAAGTGATGCTTCAACGCATCATCAGTACGTCAAGACCCTAGGACTAACGTGGATTCTTGCTACTGACAAATTCCGCATTAGCCTCAGTAAAGTCTCGAATCACAAGGTGATCAAACGAAGAGTGTTGTCGTATATAGCCCACTTATTCGACACCCTCGGCTTATTGAGACCGGGGACCATCCAAGCTAAGATTCTACTTCAGTCATTGTGGAGGCTCAAATTGGGTTGGGATGCAGCAACACCCATCGAAACCAACACGCGCGAAGAGTTCAAGCTTCTGCGGACTACTAAGTTCCCACGACATGTCTTCTGCAGATGACAGTCAAATGCAGGTGTTTTGCGACGCATCTGAGAAAGCCTATGGCGCCGTGGCCTACGTGTGATCGCAACAGTCTTCTGACTCCATCATCGTTCGGTTGTGTTCCAAGGCGAAGGTCAGCTCCGCAGTGGCAACTGCACTGGCACACTTGAAAGTGCAAGTGGCAACTTTGGCTGAAAAGCTGGTGGATCGGATTAGATCGGAACTGAGTTGGCAAACGGTACCCTGTTTCTTCTGGTGCGCCTCGGAGATAGTACTTGCGTGGCTGCGGGCGCTATCCTCCTCATGGTGCACTTTTATGTTCAACTGGGGAGCGACTATCCAGAAATTGACCGCTAACTCTCAACGGTGTTATGTGAATTCGAAGCAGAACATTATCAGTCGCAAACTGTCTCCGGCTCAACTACATAGTTTTACGGCCCGGTCTTTCTTCACGGGCGAGGATGCATGGCCGCCGCAGCCAGCCAAATTTGAGATGAACACCGAAAGACGGCGCTCATTATTTTGGGCCAAAGTGAGCACGTCATTGCATCCATCGACCATCGCAACCCATTCAACCGTCTACAATGGATCGTGGCGTATTTGTTGCGTTTCTCCAACGTTACACAGAAAGTCCATTTCCAGACTCATCACATTTGACGGTGGCAGACCTGGATAATGCCCTCATTACGATTTTAAGACAATGTCCGACTCAATCGTTCAGAAACAACATCCAGGAACTTCAGCGTTGCGGACAGGTGGGCAATTGAAGCCATTTTGCTTCCTTTTGTCCATTTCTGGCTGAAAAAGAGGTGGTTGACTGAAGGAGGCTCCAATAAGCTATGGAGCACAGCACCCGGCCCTACTAACGTACTCACTATATCACCAAACTCCTTGTGACGCAACTTCACCTCCAACATACTCACGTGTCGTTCTTCTCGCCATAACTCGTCAACAATTCTGGCCTGTCTAAAGGAACACTATAGCCTGGGCAATCGTCCTGGACTGCGGCGAGTTTCGAAGAGCGAAGCTATGATTATCTTCCTAAATCACGGGGAATCTTCCAGTTGATCGATTGCTGCCCTTCAGACCTTTCCTCATATCGGGGAGTGCACTTCTGTGATCCTTTTATCGAATTCGAGGTCGCAGAAGACTTACGTTGCACTCTTCGTCTCCTTCTCCACAAAGGCAATGCACCTCGAGGTCATCACGGACTTTACTACGGACGCTTTAATAAGTTCTTTCAAACGTTTCGTAAGCCAGAGAGGCAACTGCGGAGATTTCTATTGCGACAATTCGACGAACATCGTGGGGGCCTACAACCAGCTCCGTGAATTTTCCGAAATATTGTATTCAACCAAGTAAATAGAATCGATCACTAGATTTTGCACAGCGAGGGGCACTGGCTTCCATTTCATTCCTCCACGCTTCCCACATTTTGGAGGTCTTTGGGATAAGTGATATCGCTTCTATAGAAACAGCTGTGCATACTCAGCTGTTTTAATGCGCGTGGAGCTTGGGCTTGGACATGGAAGCCAGCGCAGCACATTTTATGTAGCTTGAAACAAACAAATAAATTTTTTGGGAGTTCAACAAAAGTCGTTGTCTCAATCGAACGGATCTTCGAGTTTAAAGGTAGTTGTTCGATAGGCTAAGTGCGCCGAGTAACAGTGCTGCAGTGAATCTGATAGACAGGTTATTGCGTGGTGTGGTGAAAAGGAACACGAGCGGCCGGAATTATTAGGGAAAACTGGTGGTATACCAGGCTTCATTCATAGTGCACTGGTGCAAGTGGTTGCAGCAAAATGCCGGGCCCAATGCTATCAACGTGCCGGGCATCCTGTTTCTTGACCCTAATACTGAACTAGGACTCGACCTTTGATCAGCCATAATTACAAATCAGGATGATTCGTGACAAATAGTCATCTTAATCCCACCATAGAGAGCGCCGCTCTATTTATCTGTGTTGAAACGAGGATGCGAGGGAGACGGTTGTCTTGGATTAATTGCACGAAAGGAAGGTGGACTGCGCACCTCGTCCCGGATGTGAGACCGTGGCTAAATCGACCGCATGGTGAGACTGACTTCTATCCGACCCACCTTTTAAACGGGCATGGGTGTTTTCAGTCTTACCTGCACAATATTGGTAAGTCACGGTCCCCCGATTGTCGGTATTGCCCAGGAGAGGAAGACAATGCCTGCCACACATTTTTTGCGTGCACAGGCTGCGAAGGGTCGTCTAAAGGGAGACGGGAGAGCTCACCCTGGATACTATAGTCGCGGTGATGCTCGAATCGGTTGACAAATGGAGCCAGGTGGCACATTATGTTCGGGTAGTCCTGAAAGATAAAAGGGACTCACAGCAGCCGGGGGTGTTGGGGCTGGGTGATCGCTTGCCTAGCACTTCCTCTTCCCCTCTCCCCTCCCGCTAGAAGAGGTATCTTCCAGCTAAAAGGCGCGTCACGGTGTATCAAAACGAGACCTGGCCCGAGGTAATGTATCAAACGGTTCCAGGCTAGGGTCTCATGTTGACAGGGGAGATGTTTAGTGAGTAGTCCAGTCGCCTTCTTGCGAGCATGGGAGTCCTACACTCTGTCGTCCATGGGCAATTCACCTCTCTACCATAAAAGAAAAACCTACCATGTACCTCCCTTACAGCAAATTGTATTGTAATTACACGTAATTGCATGTGTAACGAATTTTGTATTGATGAAATGAATTCCAAATTGCACTTTTATGTAATTATTATGAGTTATTAGTATTTTGTTTATGTTATTTCTTTTACCAGTGCCTTGCGTGGCTACATACTCGTAAATAAATAAATGCATTTTTGTGCGACTTGCGCCTAAATACGGCCCAAAAGTCGAGAAAATGTAAAACTAGGCTTAAACAGTCTATAAAACGGATCCAAAAATATCAAATAGGATTTTTCTGCAAAAATAAACATCAACCATGGCCCAAAAACATCAGTATACTTATACAATAATTAAACTTTCGTTTTGTCATCTGGTAGTCGTATCAGAATTAGACCCTTGCTTGGGGCATAATTGTTTTTCGTGATTATTTAACTCGACATTTACCAACGCATCTATTCAAAACATTTCAGTGAAGATGATTAATGCTTCAATAATTTCGCAGAAAGAATCTTGGAATACTCAAAATATTTCTTAAGAAAAAATTACTGCAATCGCCAATGTTCATAGAAATCTTAATTTCAAACTGACCACACATTATCTTGAGTAAGAGATATTCTTCTAATGCTGTAATCTATGTCTAAAGAAAATGGGAAAGGAAATTATTTTATATGCGTGTAAAATGATTTAACCAGGTAGGCCCTGGGTAAGGCTAGGTAGAGAAATATTGGGTTTTTGCTTGTTGGATGTCTATTTGTTCTGGTTCGTCTCGCCTCCGCTTTGTTGGATAACGTGGAAAACCACGCTATCAGCACACACAAAGTGAGATATACCCGATAAGATTTTCGATAGATCTAAGATAAATATTAAAAAAAAAAAGGCCGAGGTGACTACCTTGAGGAAATCCACAGTAGACATTTATTTCCGTGGATCCATTGTTGCTCCTCTACTTTTATTGTCTTTTTCGTTAAAGCCCCTTGAACAGTTTGCCTAAGTGGACTGCTCGATTACTACCATCCATCTAGCGGAGTTGAAGGCGTTCCTAACGTTGAGTGTCATCAATAGAACGATCCATCGCTTGGCGTAGCTACATGCCTCTGCCTTTTGGACCGCGCTCACCACCTCTGCAATCGGATCAAGGGTGGAACGATATAGGTCCCCAGCAGCGCGAATCACGTCAGTGAGTCTTCCTTTAATGAGTTTCTCTGGCACTTTCCCAGCCGTGTCTACCATGAATAACGAGCGGTATGCAGATGGCGATCCGGGATTTCCCTTTCCCTTGCTGATCAGCACCAGCCTCGCCATCTTTCATCGTACTGGGGAAGTCCCGTCCCGTAGGCAAGCGTTGAATGTGCTAGGCAGCAGCTCAGGACAATGGTGACAGACAAGTCACAACACCTCAGCTGGAACACCATCTGGGCCTGAAAACTCTTTTGTTTTTAATGATAGGAATGCCTATTACAGTTCCGGCTTTGTGAAGAGTGGGCACTCGTTTGATGTTTCATCGCGGACAGCGCCAAAATGGTTCGGATGGGCGGTGAAGAGTGCCCACATTATCTCGTCCATCTTTTGCGCTTCATGTGCATAAATAGCTTGTAGTTTAGGCCCCACGGATCCCTGTTCACATTGTCCATCAGAGAGCTTTGCTGTTGTTAATAAATTTGCGAAGGTAATTCCTGATCGACTCATAAGCTGCTACCCGGTTGAATGCCTCATCATGGTACCGTGCCCGTTGAGGCTCACGTCGAAGTTTGTGATACTCCCTTTGCTTTTCAGGAATTTTAGTTGACCACCAGTGCACTTTCGGGGGTTTCGACGGGGCATGGAAACGCAGCTAGCAGTCATGATGATGCTCATATTTGAGTTCATCACGCCTTGAGCTGCCAGTTCTTTGAGCCATTGCGAATCACCCTGCAACGGAGCACCTGCAGTAAGCACCTCGACAAACCTCTCGATGTCCATCCTTCCGATGTTCCACGTGATTGTAGAAGGTCACCGGAAGACAACATCACGGATCTCAAGCAAAATGCACTGATGATTGCTGGCTGAGTAGTCCTCTAATACTCTCCAATTGTGTGTCCTCCGTACTAAGGGCTCCGGGGCAAATTTCACGTCCGGTATGGTTCCTTCGCAGCCAATATGGTGGAAACTTGGTGTATACCCGGTGTTTATTACGATGAACGCCGTCCTTGCCGTCATTCCTAGGATTCATTTTCACCGAAGATCTGCTAAGGGCATGCCCTATACGATTGCTTTAGTGTTGAAGTCGCCCCCAACCAAATTTTTGCCGTCAGCGCTCGGAACAGCGCCCTCCAAAGCATTCAGTTTGGCTTTGAAAGGTGATATCGATTCGTTTGGCGATTCGTACACACTAAAAAAGGTGATCTCTGAGCACCGAACCCACACGCTTGGATATCACTTTTCTGCACCCAGATGGTGGCAGTACCAGTTACACCAGAATACCACGATGCAGAACTTTTATCGTGGTGCCGCTCACTCAGCAGCAAAACATCGGCTTTCATGTCCCTCGCAAATTGCTCAAGCAGGCTCTGGCCGGTTAAACCGCGGTGTAGATTTGGCTGCAGGATACGGACCATTGAATTCCAATTTTGCCTTGGCTAGGGCTTCCTGGAAAACCCGACATTTTCATGATCCCAAGACGTGCCCGAGATCTGGTCTTAGTCAGCATCCTTGCAAAGTATACAGTGTGCCTCTGTTGTACATTCTTTTCTTTAATATCCCATTTCACCGCATTTGTAGTGTAGGGAACTCCTATCGGGTCCTTAGCGTACTTGTGCGGTGTGACCATAGGCAAAGCATTTGAAGCATTGAAGAGGCGTTGCTTTTTGCCGTATCCTGCTGACAACTCACCCTATTCTTACTTTGTCCTTATTGTTTGATGTCTTTTTTAGTCAAATCAATGATGCCCGTGTGTTGTCCCATAGGGTTTTCTGGTATCAGCCTCGCTTTGATCCTGCCTACGCCTGGGAACTCCCGTTTGATGGTCTCTTCTACCTCGGCCATGTCCGTGACGCAGCCAACGTCTCTTATTTTAATCATTGCCATCAGCCCAAGCGAGGCTATAGTTGTGCTTTGCCGAGGGCTTTTTCACTGCGTCGAAAATTGATTCTTTACTGTCGGCCTCTGCTCCGCACTTGACCAGTATGTGGCCCGACCGCGTTGGTCTTACTGCTTTAATAGCAGCATTGATGTCTTTAACCCTTACCTTTCGCTTGATATCCCGCAGCACTTCTGCTTAGTATCGGCCATCTTGCGATTTTATGAGCAGCGCCTACTGCGACCGCTGCATCAGGTCTTTAATCTTGATGAGAGCCGGTGGGAAGTTTATTTTCTGGCATGTCTGCGGCTTTCTTCCTTCTTTTTATCAGCACTGTCTTAAACCCTTCATTTGGCGTTCCATGCCTTTTGAAAAGCTCTTCCTTCCTTCTTTCATCCCGATCTTCAATTGGATTAGACGCCAGTCTTTTATTGATGTTTGATGGTGGATCATCTGCGCGCGTCCCCTGAGCGGGTATTTAGCCTTCTGCTCTTCTTCGGGTTTTTGGTCCTCTTAGGCCGCTAACCAGCTCCTCCGGTAACGCCCTACGCGATCTAGCAGCTCCTCCAGTTCAAGGAGCCCATTCTTTACATCTTAGCTGATTTCCGGCGAGTCGCATGCAGATTTTATTCTTTTTAAAATATCTCTCGCTTTTTGGGTTAGCCTTTCTTCGTGATATTGCTGGACGGCAATGGTTCTTTGCGACCTCGCTTCTTGGTAGAGGTTATCGGTTTCCGCTTCTGAGTACAGTACTTCCGTCACATATTCAACAGTGGCACCGAAATCACACAGCGGCGCTTTATTTGTCTGGTCACTTCTTTTTTTCTGACCTTGATCATTTTATGGGCTTCAGAGTGACTCGTTATCTTTTCAGGATTTAAGAACTTTCCTTCGGTTGCTTCGGTAGTGATCACAGCAGTAACCATCAAATTCACGATCTATTTATATTTCCCTTCGCCGCTTGAACATCTGGTGCGTCCTGCAGAATGACCCGCTCTTCTTTTTTAGGACGTTCGCATTATTCCTTTGTTGCGCCTGAACGCCACCGTAATTTCAGTCTGGACAAGATTGCCTTTATCCTCGGTTTTCGTCCATTTTCACTGTCATTGACTCATCCTAGTTTTTATCGTCCTTAGTACCGCTCCCGATGTGCTGCGAATATCGTGGCTGCAGCTGATTGAGCCGTCGTTGTTGTTGTTTTTACTTACTTTTTTGTTTTTTTTCTGTTTTAGGGATTTTAGTTGAAATTGCTCCAGTTTTAATGTGGCCCCTTTCTTAGCCGCCATTCCCTTTCTTGTGTAGTCGCATTTTTAGTCCCATGGTTATCTTTGCATAGCAGGATGGCCATGCGAGGGTAAGCTCAAGCCCCTGTGGGGACAAATCCTCAGAGCCAGGCCAGCCCTAATCAGAAGTCCGTCTCGACAGTACCTATACCATCAACCCAATGGTACAAATTCGGAACGTACTCTGAAGCCTGCTTAGGTTTTAACGGGACGGAGATGGTATGATAGTTGCATTTGAGCCGTTCACGGACAAGTGATGCCTCGGTGCTATCGTGCAAAGCAGCTAGGTCCAAACCATCATATCCCCTAGCCTAAAGCATTGATCCAGTTCGTTGTCCAAACCTTAGTCCAAATTCAGTTAAGGTCATCACCTGGCATCCCAGGAGAACCTCAGGGCGACCTCTACATCTTCGGATCCATGGGGGTGACGCTCCCCAAAAAATGCTAGCCTCCAAAAGTATTCCTGTCGACGGGCATTCCCTCTGCGGAAATTTACTCGGGTACGTGGGAGCGGCATTCTTCAAAGAATGCTGGCCTCCAAGAGTATTCCTGTCAGCCGCCATTCTCCCTGGGAGGACTTACGATTTACCTGCAATTCACGTCTGATGTTTATGAATTCACAAATTTTCTTTGGATTTTGCATGGTGTTCTCGGCAATAGTGATTACATATGATTCATACGCCTCTATTCACTGAAACTCCTTTACTTAATACTGACCATATCATCTTCCCGAGTTGCCAGTACATTGGATCAAGATAATGAGATACTCTTATTATCTCTAAGCGTAGGCCTGAAGAGGGCTGTAGTGCTAAAGCAAAAGCAAAGCATATTTACTTTTCAAATTACATAGCATCTGTTCTGCATGAGTTTATAGAATGTGTTTCTTAGATATTGTAAATGTCGTAGATCCCTATAAAGGCAATATTCAAACAATGTATCTACAGGGTTATCTATTTTACGCTTGGGAAAATAAAGCTAAAGAAAACACATGAACCTTGCCATTATACGTGAAACACAACATCATTCAAATCTCCTACAGGCCCCAATCCTTTTGAGGTAATTTTCAATGACTTTTCGGCACATTTCCGGCAATATCTCGGCCATAACTTCACGAATATTGGTTTTCAATTGCTCAGGATTTCGAGGATTGTTCGCGTAAACACGATTTTTCGCATAGCCCCATAAAAAGGAATCCAAAGGTGTTAGGTCGCAGGATCTTGCGGGCTAACTGACATCACTCAATCTTGAAATTACGCGTCCTGGAAATTTCTCTTGCAAAAGTGCCCGATTAGCCTGTGTTGTGTGGCTTTTGGCTCCGCCCTGTTGCAACCACATGTTCTCCAGATCATAATCTTCAATTTCTCTCCAAAAATAATCGTTTAACATCCGTCCATAGCGGTCAGAATTGACTGTAATGGCTCTTCCTTGGTCGTTTTCAAAAAAAATACGGGCCAATAACACCACCAGACCATAATGCACACCAAACGGTCACTTTTTCCGGATGCAAAGGCCTTTCTGCGATCACCTGAGGATTTTAAGAGCCCCATATGCGGCAATTCTGTTTATTTACGTAACCACTGAGCGAAAAATGAGCCTCATCACCAAAGAAAATTTTGTTCGAAAAATCGTTATCAATGGCTTGTTGTTCAATCACCCTATTCGCATACATTCTGCGTTGTGTGTGGTCTTGAGGCTTAAGTTCTTGAGGGAGTTGGATTTTGTACGGATGGAGATGCGAATCCAAATGCAAAATCCGCCACAATGAGCCGTAAGACAAGCCCAAATGTTGAGCACGTCGAGGAATCGACAAATTCAGCAACGACAGCGATATTTTCAGCAGAACGAATGTTGCGATGATGCACAGGCCTTGCAATATCAATAACCGATCCAGTCTCTTCAAATTTTCTCACTGTGTTCGAAATTGTTTGCTGTGTAGGTCGATTAGGTCGACCGTAATCGGCTCGTAAAGCCCTAAATGTTGATACAGCAGAATCACAATTTTTATAATAAAATTTAATAATTTTAACGCGTTCTTCGACTGTTAAACGATCCATTTTTCTAAATGGCAAACCTTCAACTAAAAAAAAAGACGCTTTGGATGACATTTAATTCTGACAGATGTCAAATGGCAGGGTTATACTTTCCTACCACGAAATGGATAACCCTGTATTACCCTAGGTACGCAACTTTCAACAGCGTCAATGGATATCTCATGATAACAATCTACCACATCGTTTATATCTATCGGTGTAAGTGTATTAGTCCTAGTATACCAGCAGAACTGCTCCAAAGGGGGTGCCCATCTAACTAACCTTCTCCACCGACTAACTATCAAAGGACTGACGAAAAATTATAATATGGCCTGTACATAAAAACTGGACAAGTTATGTTGTGAAAATTATAGAGGCATCGCTCTACTGTGTATGTCTTACACGGTGCTCTCCAAAATCATAGAAACGAAATTCAAGTTGTGCTTTGAGAGTATTATAGTAGTCTGCGTGGTGTAGGGGGTAGAGTACTCGCTGCGTAACCGATGGTGCCGGGCTCGAATCCCGTTGATGACAACGAATTTTTTTTTTCGACGATTCTTCAGACGGACTATAAGCCCATTCAGTTATGATATCGCAGCTAGGTGGACGGACACTCGGCCAAAGCGTAGTACTGACCATATCACCTTCTCGAGTGCCGATATATTCGATCAAGATAATGAGATACTCTAACTATCTCAAAGCGAAGGCCCGGAAGGGGCTGTAGTGCTAAAGAAAGAAAAGTATACCAGTCCAGTCAATATTCCTAGATAATTTATTAATAACATTATAGTTTGCATTACGTAAGTCATATGCATCTGCATTGGGTAAATCAACAGAAAATGCGGTTTCGGTTCAAATGGCGCAAAAATGCATTTAAGCTTAGTTACGGCGTTGGGACTTTTTACTCGGTCATGTTATCCAGAAGTCTTTGCATTTACAAGGAGGATATATACGACCATAGATAATAGTTACCAGAATAGAATTAAAATAAAAAAAAAACATTCTGTGTCTGATATTAGTCCTTTGTAAAATTGTAGATATTTAAATAGTATCCCCAAAATGCAAACCAAACACAAAAAAAGGAAACCCAAAAGTCATAAAAAACTACGTACATATGCCGTGGAAAACATGATGTTGCTACATCCGTTCCGGCCGAAAATGAAAATGGGAAATAAAATGATTATTGAGGAAATCACGTCCTTTGAGCTTTGCACAGAATGGCACACACGTTCATAACCCACCGTACAACGAGTAGAAATAGAAACAACAGCAACGCAAAACTTGCATCCTGTTAATATTTGCTTATTTGTTATCAAATACCAACCATGCTCCTCCTCTTCCTGTTTTATCCTCGCACAAACTTTATTCGAACTCCCTTCAATATTATCCTTTTTTTCGCACCAACCGGGACCAACTGGAATTAAATCTACCACAGCTACACTACAGCACACACAATTCTCATATTTCGACTTTCGCTCGATTGAATTAATTGGATGTAGACGTGGTGGATGAACGTGTTACTACTTAATAAGCAAGGATAACACATGGGTTAAGGAATGAATAAATGAAGAGTGATATGGATCCGTTCATATACGAGTAAAGGAATGTTGTAGGTGTAAGTTTACCCTTATCCGTGTTTCTTCTTACCTTGATAAGGGAAAGTATAGTATGTTGTTGAATTTACTGAGTTTTCATCCTCAGTGGGAGGGTGGAGAAGGAGGCTCGTAAATACTAAATAAGGAAGTTATCCTTTATCGAATTTCACAAAATGTCTGACCCTAATCAATTTTTATTATGTCCGGATGATTCTTCACAATTATTTTGCAGTTGTCTTCTTCACTGACTGAATCAACGAAGCGGGGAAGAAGGTGGTGGATCGATTGAATGTTCTTGTTGATGGTAAATGAAGGTTTGATAGGGTATCAGAGAAGGATTATTTAAAAGTTCTTTTATTTTTCTTTTCGGCTTATCCGTTGTGTGGGTGCGGATAATAAAAATGAGGTTTTAAGCGTTTTTGTGGGTGGCATGAAAGACTCATGAACAATTTTTCTAAATCTATTTTGTTATTTAGTCCGTTCATATAAATTAATGTATTACATTTTTTCTATGAATATATTTTTAAAGTCTAAATTGTTTCGTTGTTTGTCTTGATATTGTGTATGCACATATGTTAATAGTCTAATAATTATTTTTTTTTTTCTTTACAGGTGAGCATCATGCAATTTGCTTTCGCAATTGTTTGAGTAGCTATACGATAATAGAGAACACTAAAGGTTTTTATATTATTTCAATAATTTAGGTGTAAAATTCCGTCAGTGGTAGAAATCAATTGAAAAATAAGTAGACTCCAACTATAGAATTAACCTCAAACAGAAGTCTTCATGATTGATTTTACTTCTCAAGTTATCTCTGTTCTACTTTGGATCCATTCAGTGATTACTTTTGCTTTTCGGGAATATAATTAATTATGGGCTTTTTATCATTCGCATTTCAATTGGAACTAATAAATACTTTTCGAATTGTATAATTTGCAATCACTCAATCCTTATTATTTTCTTCGGGGAATTTCGCAAACTCAATGTGTAACGTTTGCGTCTAAGGATGTAAGAGGATCTTTTAATAAGTTCATCAGTAAGCGAAGAGTGAATTGGAGGAGAAGAGCATCATGAAATTTTCCTAAATGAAATTGCTTTAAATCATGTTGAATTATATTTATGCTGCATTTAGAAATAATTTATTGGTTATTCCTGGTATTAATGATTGACTAAAATCTACCTTTTAAGCAGGAAACTAAGAATACTGATCCTATTGTATCATCCCTTACCAACGGATTCGGTATATCCATCAAATCATTGAAGAGTGCAAAATACATGGCATATTCCATACGAAAGATCATTAAAATTCAATTTCTCGACATCAATATACCATATTAAACTGTTAATATCTATTGAGTCCTTGAGAGGATAACAATTCTGTACCGACCAATATGTTGTCCTTCATTTGAAACCTGTGTTATCAAAATCCTCACACGCGTCGATCAGTTATGCTGAAAAATCGGGGTGAAATTCGGAAATTTTTCAGTTTTAACGGTTTACCGTTATTTGATTTTCTTATCCTATAAACGGTACCTAATCGAAGAAAAAACGTATCATTTGCCGAAAACAGGACTCTTCTATCCATCTTCGTTCAGTGGTTATGCGCAAAAGCAACAACAAAAATATAGGTGCTAAATTGATAATCTTCTTTCCTTTGGAAAAAAGCGGTTTATTCTATGCTTATGAGGGTTGAAAATCCCCAACGTTTTTCGTCCTATCGTGTCCCCATCCCAGAGTAGGACGTATGTCAGAGAGAATGCACATCGTTTATAAGTCGAATTCTGTGACTACTCACTGAATAGTTCAGGGTGGAATTCCTTTTATATCATATGAAATAGTTTCTTTCCTACATTTTAACCTAAATCCAGACGCTGATTTGTTAGTGCTTTAGCCAGCCCGAAAAACAAGACTTGTTTTGTTTCAGTATCTCGTATGGTCAAATGTATGATGCCGATTCCCGTGTCGGAAAACCATTAGCTTGTTAATTTATGCGCTAGGAAATTAAATGGAAAGTATTGTGTACATAAAGCATCATTATAAATATCATTGAACAAATATTAGGTAGTAAAATATAGCAGCCTTGTCTTATTTTTCCCTTACTCAGAAGTTTTTAGGCGTCCGCCTCTACGGTGAGGATGCTCTGACGGGGCCTTCGGTCCCGGTAGCCCGCTGAAAGTTGGGAGTTGCCAGTTTGAACCCCGTAAGACGGCATGCGGGAATATGGCTCGTTGGAACCCATTGTCCCACGGGTTCTTTGACGGTAACCCTGACATTTCTACCTATGCGGGCCCACACACACTAGCTCTGGATAAACTTAAAGTAACTTTCTTGAAGATATCTTTAAGAGAGTAGGAGTGGGAAGGAAATAAGAACATGAACCGAAGGTATAATAAATATGTTTGAGCTCTCCTTATTGCAGTCAACAGGCAGCCCATTCGTTCTTTACCTGTAAAGAAACTTAATTCCTTTTTCATCTTTCTTCCTCAAACATGCTCTGAGGCACATTTGCAAATTATGACAATTTGGCCAAGCCTAGCTTACGTCTATCTTACCCCTGTCCTTACCCCATTTTTTTGTGGTAGGGAGGTGAATGCTATTTATGCACCGACTGTGGGACTCCCAACGCGACTGGACTACCCACTAAACACCTCCCTGTCAACCTGAGAACCCAGCCTGGAACCGTTTGACAAATTACTTCAGCACAGGTCTCTTTTTGTTACGCCGTAGGGTGCCTTCAAGCTGGGGAGTCCCCCTCCTAGCGGGAGGGGAGAGGAGAATGCCAGAAGAGCGATCCCCCAGTCCCACCGCCCCCGGCTGCTGTGAGTCCCTTTTATATTTTAGGACTGCCCGAGCATAATGTGCCACCTGGTTCCATTTGTCAACCGATTCGAGCACCACCGCAACTATATTATCCGGGGTGAGCTCTCCCGTCTCCCTGTAGAGTTCTCTTCGCAGCCTGACCCATATCATATACGCAAAAAATGTATGACAGGCATTAACCACCTCTCCTTGGCAAAACCGACAATCGGGAGACCGTGACTTACCGATCTTGTGCAGGTAAGACTGAAAACACCCGTGCCCGCTCAAAGGCTGGGTCAGATAGAAGTCAGTCTCACCATATCTTCGATTTAACCACGGTCTCACATCCGGGATGAGGCGCGCAGTCCACCTTCCCTTCGTGGAATTGACCCAAGACTGCTGCCAATCGTTGAGCGAGCGCTGTCTCTCCTCGCGGACAACTATCTCCCTCGCATCCTCGTTCCGGCGCAGGTAAATAGCGCGGCGACAGGTATCACACCTGCAATAACTCTGACCGCCGAGTCGAAGACGGTTGGATACGAAGATGCAATTCTCAGTGCTCCTCTTCTCTGTACCTGTGCCAAATGTTTTCGGTATACCTCCTTGCTGAGAGCGTCGCCCCATACCTCTGCTCCGTACAGTAGCACTGACCCTAAAGCACTCATCAAGAGGCGTCTTCTTGATGGGCTGGGTCCCTCTATGTCGGCCATAATTCGACTTAAAGCCGATATTCACGAAGAAACCTTCTCAGCCGTTGCCCTGATTTGCTCAGAGAAACTCATCTTCGAGTCGATCAGTAGCCCTAGGTACTTCACCGCTGGCTTCGTTTCGATTTGTATGTCTCCAATAATGTTCATCCTTACTCTAAGGATTCTCTTTTTTGTCAAGATGACCACTTCGCTTTTCTCCAGTGCTAAACTCAGCCCGCGAGCAGTCATCCAGTCCCTCACTCGGCGCATAAGCATACCTAGCCTAAGTTGCGCTTGTTCAACGGTGCGTTCAGCGACCAGAGCCGCAACATCATCCATATAGCCGACCAAGCGCGACTCATCTGGCATCTCAAGTCTCAGTAGCCCGTCGTAAGACACGTTCCACAGGTCCGGATCAAGGATAGATCCTTGGGCAACACCCGATGTAATTTCCATCCATCGTTGGCCCTGTGTCGTGTCGTAGAGCAGGCTTCGGCCCTTAAGGTAGTTCCTCAAAAGCTGCATTATATATTCTGGAACTTGAAAAGAGTTTTCCAGCGTATTCAGAATATCCACCCATCTAGCGGAGTTGAAGGCATTCCTGACGTCGAGTGTAACCAACAGGACGATCCGTCGCTTGGTGCGACTATATGCCTCTGCCTTTTGGACCGCGTTCACCACCTCTGCAATCGCATCCATGGTAGAACGTCCTGCTCTAAAGCCGTACTGCCGAGGAGATAGGTCCCCAGCAGCACGAATCGCGTCAGTGAGTCTTCCCTTGATGAGTTTCTCTAGCACTTTCCCAACCGTGTCTAGCATGCATAACGGGCGGTATGCAGACGGTGCTCCGGGATTTTCCCTCCCCTTGCTGATCAGCACGAGCCTCGCCACCTTACCGCGTGCCGGGAAAACCTCGTCTCGTAGGTAAGCGTTGAATGTGCTGAGCAGCAAATCAGGACAATGGTGATAGACGAGCCGCAACACCTCAGCTGGAACACCATCTGGACCTGGAGCCTTCCTCGCTTTCAAGGAGAGGACTGCCTCCTCCAGTTCCAGCTGTGTGAAGAGTGGGCACTCGACTGCTGTTTCACCATGGACAGCGTCAACACGGACGGGATGGGCGGGGAAGAGTCCCCGCACTATCGCGTCCATCTTTTCCGCGTCATGTATACAAGGCTTCCGTAGGGCACCAAGTTTTCCCATGACCAGCTTGTAGCCAAGGCCCCACGGATTCTTGTTCACATTGTCCGCTAGGTCTTGCCAGCAGCGAGCCTTGCTACTGTTGATCAGCTTGCGAAGGCAGTTCCTGGCCGACTTATATGCTGCCACCTGCTGGCATGCCTCGGCACGGTTCCGCGCCCGTTGAGCCTTACGTCGAAGCTTGTGACACTCCCTTCGCTTTTCAGCGATTTCAGTTGACCACCAGTAAACTGGGGGCTTGCCATGCCGGGGTCTTTGACGGGGCATAGAAGCGCAGCAAGCAGTCGTCATGGTGCTCATAGTAGAGTTCACCACGTCTTCAGCTGCCCGTTCTTCTCCCCTCCGAAGCTCCCTGCAGCGGGTCACCTGCTGTGAGAGCCTTGATGAACCTCTCGACGTCCATCCTTCCGATGTTCCATCCAGTTGTGGAAGGCCGAGAGCACGGACGTCGGGAGACAGCATCGCTTATCTCAAGCAGAATGCACTGATGATCACTGGCTGAGTAGTCCTCTAATACTTTCCAGTTGTGTATCCTTCGTACTAAGGACTCCGAGGCGAATGTCACGTCCGGTATGGTTCCCTCACAGCCAATACGGCGGAAAGTCGGCGTATTTCCGGAGTTTGGTACGGCGAGGGCCGTCCTGGCCGCCAGTTCCAGGATTCGTTTTCCCCGCGGATCCGTCTGAGGCATGCCCCATTCGATTGCTTTAGCGTTGAAGTCGCCCCCAACGAGCACTTCGCCCTCTGCGTTCGAGACAGCGCCCTCCAGAGCATTAAGCTTGGCTTGGAAAGATGATATCGGCTCGTTAGGCGTTAGGTAGACACTAAAGAAGGTGATCCCTGAGCACCGAACCCACACGAAACCATCCCCCCGTCCACAACCCTCCGCTGGAAAGTCACTGTTCCGAACCCAGAGGGCGGCAGCACCAGTTTCATCAGAATACCATAATGCAGGACTTTTATTATGGTGTTGCTCACTCAGCAGCAAAAAGTCGACTTTCATGTCCCTCGCAAACTGCTCAAGCAGATTTTGGGCGGTTGAGCTGCGGTGTAGGTTTTTTTTTGTGGTAGGAAGGTGAAGGCATTTACGCCCGACGAGTCTGGCAGTGTGGGACTCCCATGGAGGATACCCTTGGACTACCCACTAAACACCTCCCCTGTCTATCTGAGAACCTAGCCTGGTACCGTTTGACACATTACTTCGGGCCAGGTCTCGTTTTGTTACGCCGTGGGGCGCCTTCAAGCTGGGGAGTCCCTTTCCTAGCGGGCGGGGAGAGGGGAAGAGAAAATGCCAGAAGAGCGATCCCCCAGCCCCAGCGCCCTCGGCTGCTGTGAGTCCCTTTTATATTTAAGGACTGCCCGAGCATAATGTGCCACCTGGTTCCATTTGTCAACCGATTCGAGCATCACCGCAACTATATTATGGTGTAGGTTTAGCTGCAGGATGCGGGTCATCGAAGCTCTTATTTTGCCTTGGCTAGGGCTTCCTGGAACACCCGGCATTTTCTTGGTCCCAAGACGTGTCCAAAATCAGGTTTTGGATCAGCATGCTTGCAAAGAATACAGTGTGCCTCCTTCGTGCACTCCTTTCTTTTATGTCCCATTTCACCGCATTTGTATCATAGGGAACTCCTATCGGTTCCTTTGCATACATGTGTGGTGTGACCATAACCAAGGCATTTGAAACATTAAAGAGGCGTTGCGCTTCGGCGTATCCTACAGACAACCCACCCAATTCGAACTTTGCCCTTGTTGAGGAATTGTTCGGCGTCCTTTTCGGTCAAGTCGACTATGGCCATGCGTTGTACCCCTTTTGTTTTCTGGTGTCAGTCTCGCTTTGATGCTTCCCACGCTAGGAAACTCCCTTTTGATGGCTTCTTCTAACTCGGCCAGATCCGTCACGCAGTCAATGTCTCGTATTTCGATCGTTGCCATCGGCTCGAGCGGGGCTTTAGTTGCGCTTTTGCCGAGGACTTTCTTTACTGCGTCACAGAATGTTTCTTTATTGCCGGCCTCTACTCCGAATTCGTCCAGTCTGTGGCCCGACCGCGTTGCTCGTACTACTTGAATGGTTGTGTTGTTGTCTTCGGGCCTTACGTTCCCCTGATGTCCCGCAATACCTCCGCGTAGGATTGGCCATCTTGGGGCTTTAAGAGCGGTGGCTGCTGCCGGGGTCTTTGTCGGGGGCTTCTGCCTCTCCTGTTTTGCATCAGGTCCTTTTTCTCATTGGGCGTCCGGACGAACTTTACTCTCTGGCTTTTTTTGAAGGAGTTTCTTTGCGGCTGTCTTCGCTCCTTTTGTAAGCACTGTCTGGAAACCCTGATTTCTTCCTTCTTTTATCCCGATCTCCTTTGATTGGGCTAGACGCCATTTCCCGCTTCTCCTTAATAGGACGCTCGGGCGTTCGCATCATATTTTTGCTGCGCCCGAACGCCGCAGGAATCTCAGTCTGAACCAGACTGTCTGCTATTCTCCGTTTTTCGTCTGCCTTCACTGTCATTGTGTTAGTCTTCGTTTTTGTCGGGGTTAGTACCGCTCTCGATGTACTGTTGACATCGTGGCTGGAACCGCTGGTTGCGTTGTCGTTATTATTTTTTATTTCCTTTTTTGGATGTTTTTGATCTTTTGATTTTGTTTGCTCCAGTTGTGTTGGGTCCCCCCTCGGAGCCGCTATCTCCGTTCGTGTGTGTAGTCGCCGTTTTGGTCCCATGGTTATCTTTGCAGAGCAGGGAGGCCATGCGAGGGTTGGCACAAGCCCTTAGGGGACAAGTGCTTAGAGCCAGACCAGCGCTTATCGGGAGTCCGTCTCAACCGAACCAACACCACCAACCCAATGGTGCGAACTTCCAACGTTCTCCGAGGCCTGCCAAGGTTTTAACGGGACGGAGACGGAATGATAGTTGAATTGGAGCCGTTCACACACGAGTTTCACCTCGCCGCTACTGTGCAAAGCAACTAGGTCCAAACCATCACATCCGCCAGCCCAAAGCGTCAATTCCAGTTTGTTGTCCAAAGCGTAGTTCAGATCCAATCAGAGTCGTTACCTGTCATCCCAAGAGGGAACCTCACGGCGGCCCCCTTACCCCCCTTAAACGATTGTCCAAATTATATCGTTCAGTGTTGTACACTACCAAGGAAAGAAATATTCTCCTTCTTTCCCAATTCACTATTTAACTTGCGTCAAAAATAGTCATAATTTTTTTACACTAATCCGTTCACTAGTTCGTTCACTTTTTTACACTAAGTAGTTCACTTTAAAGAGGTATTCATTGGTTCCTAGTCCTAACGATCACTCCATTTCCAAAGTCAGTTTTTATTTTTCCCTAAATCGTTCATCTTTTATAAATATCGTTACTTTCTTCTTTCCTGAGCTGGAATACCCTTAGTCTCTAGGTCCAGATGGTATTGCAGCTGAGGTGTTGCAACTTGTCTATCACGATAGTCCTCACTTGCTGTTCAGCACATTCAACGCTTGCCTATGGGACGGGGTTTTCCCGGTACGATGGAAGGTGGCGAGGTTCGTGCTGATTAGCAAGGGGAAGAGGAATCCCGGATCGCCGTCTGCATATCGCCCGTTATGCATGCTAGACACGGCTTGGGAAACTGCTAGAGAAACTCATCAAGTGAAGACTCACTGAGGCAGTTCGTGCGGCTGGGGATTTATCTCCTCGGCAGTGCGACTTTAGAACAGGACGCTCCACCATTGATGCGATTGCAGAGGTGGTGAGCGCAATCCAAAAGGCAGAGGCATATGGCCGTACCAAGCGACACATGGTCCTGTTGGTGAAACTCGGCGTTAGGAGTGGCTTCAACTCCGCTAGATTGTCGGATGTTCTGGATACGCTGGAAAACTCTTTTTAAGTTATAGAACACCTAATGCGGCTTTTGCAGGACTACCTGAAGGACCGATGGCTATGTATCTATCTATCTATCTATCTATCCTTGGTCCAGATCTGTGGAGCGCGTTTGATCGGCTATGCGGATGATGTTGCGGCTCTGGTTGTGGCTCTGGTTGCTGGACGCACCGGTGAACAAGCGCAATTTAGGCTAGGTATGCTAATGCGTCGAGTGAGAGACTGGATGACTGCCTGCGGGTTCAGTCTAGCACTGGAGAAAAGCGAAGTGGTCATCTCGACAAAATACAGAATCCCTAGAGTAAGGATGACCAAAATTGAAGCCATACTAATCGAATCGAAGCCAGCAGTGAAGTTTCTGGGCTACTGATCGACTCGAAGATGAGAGCTGCTTCGAGAGTATCTGCTCTGAGTCGAATAAGGGGTACTTTGCCGGGCAATTCCTCTTCCCCTCTCCCCTTCCGCCAGAAGAGGGATCCCCCAGCTTGAAGGCGCCCCAAGGCGTAACAAAACGATACCTGGCCCGAAGTCATGGTTCAAACGATTCCAAGCTGGGTTCTCGAGTGAGAGTGGGTAGTGTAGTCGTTTGCGATCAGGGAAGTCCCACACTCTGTGCGTAAGTGACATTCACCTCCCAACCACAAACAAAAAGAATCCTTTAAAGAAAATCCTCGCGAGCCGAGGTTGTTGCTTCAGGTAGTAGTAGACAAGTGAGGTAAATTATTTTATCAAATCACACACATATATAAATTGACCAGATCATTAAATTCACTTTTTTAAACTCTGACAACCCGTCGTGGGAGCAGAGACGTGTCATTAAATTTACCGGACCCTGACAGCAACAGCTTCAATGATGCTGGTCCCAATGATTATTATTACGTATTACGGACTACCAACGAACAAACACGTTGCTCAAGTCATCGTGTAACAATGGTGGAGGAACGTGGTTGCGCGTGTCGGACTCGTCCTCTATATATATACTCGTATATATATTTATCGTCGTCTACTTTGCCGCAGAATTGAAATACCTGACAGAAACTTTCCGGGGTTGTGCAAAAGCAAAAGCCTGTAATACGTAATGAGAATTGTTAGGACCAGCATCCTTGAAGCTGTTGCTGTCAGGGTCCGGTCAATTTAATGACACCTCTCTGCTCCAACGGCAAGTTGTCCGAGTTTACAAAAGTGAACATAATGGTTCGGTTTTTTAAAAAGTTTCATTAAACGACCAGTCAGATAGCCCGTCCATAGTAAGGAGAAAGATCCACCCATAACAGGGTGGTGCAGGCTCTTTTGGGGACAGGTGCTCAGAGTCACAATAGTGCTAATCAACCGAACCTACACCACCAACTCAATGTTGTGAACTTTGAATGCACTGCGAGGCCTGTCAAAGTTTGTCTAGAGCGGGGAGGGTATATTGGAGGAACCTTACGAAAACCTCCACTTCCTTAGGTACTGGGTGCGACACTCCCCAAAGAGCGCTAGCTTCCAAGATTACTCTTGTCAACCACTACTCCCCATGCGATCACATACTGCTTATATTTGCAGACCATAGGGGGACATTAGTTTAAGGTCACTTCAGTTTTTTTTAATTTATGTTTTTGGACTATTCTTTGATCCTGATTGCCCACAAAACACAATCAAGTTCTGTTTAGGCCCTAATTATTTTAATTCAGGGCGCACTATTATGATTAAGTTCCATCCTGAATATTTATGTCTACAGAAATGAGGCGCTAATGCGTTTGTGCCTTTGTAAACTATCACGTAGTGTGCTCCTTGTAGATTTTCCCTTTCCTACTCTTCTCTATGTCTCCTAGGACTAGGCTTATGCCCTTTTGAACATTTCAGCTGGCCTTCATTCCCTCCAAGACTGTTCCCAACTTCCGTATGAGCCGGTCTTCTTCAGGACGGTTAAAAGCAATTGAGCTTCCTAGCATCTCCCCCCTATATCGTGCCTCAGTCACTTTGGTGGTAATGAGAGCAACATCATGCACCAGTTCGAGCTTAGGCTTGTCCGCTGTTTGGTTCAAATTTAGCGCCTTGGCCTCTTCAGAACTGGTGGGAGCGGCTTTGAGGTTCTCGATCCCTTGTTTACTGCTCTTGTAGCGGACGCTCCGGCGTTCATATCGTTTTTTTTGTTGCGCCCAAATGCCACAAGAATTTCAAGTTACACAAGGTTGTCCTGTACATTCTGTTCCCTTCGATGGCTTTACCTTCGATGTTGTTGTCGCTGGTGTTGTTGTTGTCGAAGCCGCTATCTACGTTCGTATGTGTGATTGCCTTTTTGGTCCTATCTTTGCGAAGCAGAGAGGCTATGCGAGGGTTGGCATAAAATCTCATGGGGGCAGATGCTCGGAATCAGGCCGGCAGTAATCGGGAGACTGTCTCAACTAAATTTATACCATCAACTCAATGGTGCGCCAAATTGCAATCGCAAACAATGAGAGGGAACGTTTCAGGAGTTATTTAAGGATGTATTTTAAGAGAGAAAAAAGAGGCAGAGTTGTCCACAACTCAGCCAAAAAAACGAATTTCAATTCTATTTGACAGTATCTTGGTGTAAACAGACGAGGGAGACAGTGGGAACGATGGTAGTGAAAGAGTGGAAGAAAACTGGTTGCCTAAAAGAACATTAAACGGTAGAAGACAAAGTAGACCTTCAGTGAGAAGACCGAGGACTTGATGGGAATACACGATAGAAGCTGACCGCAGATCCTTGTTGGACGTAATCAACTGGTGAATGAAGTCGCGGAACTGTGATGATGGGAGGAGATTAATCCTTAAGGCCTTGGTTCAGCTTGGGCTGTCGTGCCGTAAATCAAGGTAAAATAAAAAACCGGTAATAAAAAACATTGGAGACCTGCTTACAATGTGTCTGAAAGAAGGAGCCCATCCGAAGGCAGTATAAACTGCCATTAGAGCAGTGTGGCCCAACCGGTCCGGTGGTCTTCTTGTGGAATTCAGGCTAGAGACAATGAAAAATGGACTCTTCCTGTGATGCAGTTAAAAACACATTCGGAGGGGGCGCAGCTTAACCTCGCTCGAGGCTATGGCTGCGCGCGATTTTAAGAATATTGACTGCGTTAAGGAAGTGACCAAAGTTAAAGGCGTAGTTAAACGCGACTTCCATACCTTAATTGGGGTTAGAATCAAACTCAACATCGCAAATAGTAGGGAGCAATACATGGCCGTTGTTAACCTTCCTGAAAAGGAGGCACAAAAACTGCTAAGCAATTGCAAAATAAGAATTGATTAGGTTATCCGCTGGATATGGTGAAGAGCAATACCTCTGCATTGTTTTAAGTGCCTTTGTTATGGCCATACCGCAAAAGAATGCAAAACTCCTTATAGGAGCTCACTGCGCTACAAATGTGGTAAAGTGTGGCACAAAATGAAACGATGCACAGGCGAAACAGATTGCCTCCTTTATAAGAATCTTGGATTTAGGGTGAACGAACTTAATCACGTTAGGAACAAGGAAGTGTCAGGTCTTCAAATACTCCCTAGCCAAGGCCAAAACAGCGCTACAATGATCCGTATCATATAGATAAACTTGAACTACAGTATTGTAGCTGCTAGAGAAGTTTGTGAATGAAATGAAAGCCGACAGGAAATCGTCGGCATGGTTTCCTGATAAATCTGGTACTGCCGCCATATGGGTGCGAGGCAGCGCAGTCATATTCAGGTAAAGAATCACGGGCAGTGGGATGGGGGGAGGGGGGGATCAAACAGGGTTCGGTTTATGATACAACACTCTTTAGTGTATCATTCCTAGAATGAACCATTGCTGCCCTTTCAGGCCGGTGTTGACGCTCTTTAAGACGCCGCCTCGATCGTAGAATGGCGTGTTCTCGTTAAGGGAGACTTCAATGCCTACCTCTGTCAGATACTAGAGGAAAATCGGTCCTGGACATGGCTGCCACAACTGTGCATATTGTGTTAAATAGCGCAACGCCCATGCTTTCCGCTGCTAGGGCTACGTTGGAACCATTATAGACGTAATATTTGCATCGGAGCCCCTAGTAGCAAGGGTACGCAGCTGAAGAGTTCTAGAGGACCACTTGGCTAGTGATCACCAGTATATAGCACGTGACGGTCCTTCTAGGCATACATATGCTCAGTCTTCCAGTCTCGGAAGATGTACGTCGAGAAGTTAGTCGGTATTCTCATGGTACGGGTGACAATGCTGGAAGCTTTGCAAGGAAGTAAAGGAATGGCAGCTATGGACGTGGTGAACTAAACAATGAGTGTTATCAGATCTACTACTACTAGTCTTTCATGAGCCGTCAGAGACCCCAACACCGTAAGCTTCCAGTGTACTGGTGGTAATTTGAAATAATTGAACAGTGAAGTGAATGTCGCAACCTCTGTCAATAGGCCCAGTGAGCACGGACTTCGTAAGAGACGACACAAAACTATCTGCGTACAAGTCAGTCAAAAACAGTATTTGAAAACTTATAAACAACAGCAATGCCAGCTGCTGGTAAAATCTGGTGGATGACATGAATACGGATCCACGGGCCCTAGGCAACAAGGTAGCCATACGGAAGCTTGGAGGTCAACGTTTGCCCTGCACATGCGGGGCGGAAATGATGGACGAGATTGTGTGGGCTCTTTCCTTACACAGCCCGTTCTTGTTGAAGTGTTCAACGATGAAACTCCAGTTGGATCGCCCATTTTTTACGAAGACTGAATTGAATGAAGCAGTTATTTCCATGAAGGTGAAAAGTTTCCAGGGCTAGATGGGGTTCCAGTAGAGCCACCGCAGATGGTCTATCACTGTTGCCCTGACTTGCCGCTCAGTACGTTTTACTCTTGTCTGCGTGAAGAAATATTCCCGGAGTGCTGAAAAGTAGCAAAGCTCTTGTCGATCAGCCTGTGGAAGGGGAATGCCGACTTGCTGTCTGCATAACCCACGTTATGTGTATGCTAGACACGGCCAGAAACCTCATCAAGGGAAGGCATGCTGATGTGATTCATACTACTGGGGATCTACCTTCATGGCGATATTGCTTTAGAGCAAGCCGCTTTATCAGCGACGCTCTCGGGGAAGTGATAAACGCGGTCCAGCGTGCAGAAGCATATATCAGTTCCACCCTACGGGATGGTCCCTCTTGGCGTCAAAATGCTTTCAACATCGTTAGATGGTTGGATATACTTGCAGCACTGAAAAGTCCTTTCCAAGTACCAAAATATCTTATGCGGACTTTGAGGGACTATCTGAAGGACCCTAGGCTGCCCTATGACACGAAGAAGATTCGGCGGAGAATGTGAATTACATCGGGTTTTAATAAGAGCTCTATCTTTGATGCTGACTTTTGAAACATCTCATACGATGGGTTTTGAGGCTGAAGCTTGCAAATGTGTCACGCTTGACCTGCCAAGCGGATGATATTGTGGAGCTATTCGCTTGATGAACGCTTTAACATGTAAAACATAGGCTAACGCGCCGAATGAGGGATTGGATGACTGCTCGTGGCTTAAGCTTTGCACTGAAAAAAACCAAAGTCGTCATTCTGACAAAGAAAAGAATTCCTGAAGCCAGGACTTCCAATATGAAGAAAATGTTGGTAGAACCGAAGCGAGTTGTGGGTAAATCGATCGACTTGAAGATGAGCTATTCCGAGAAAATCGGGATATCAGCATCATTTATGGCGTGACAGCCCAAGCCGGGCCTTGGCTTTCAGGAATAATCTCCTCTAATATCACGGTTCTATGATCTCATTCGCCAGGTGATCATTCCCATCAAGAATCTGCTTGCAGCTTTTATCGTGTCTTGCTATGTTCTTTTGGGCAGCTAGTTTTCTTCCATTCTATTTCCATGGCCCGCTCAGTGTTATTTGCGTAACTTTACGCAAGCAGTTACAGGTGATTCATCCAAAAAAATATACAACTTATCGTTGTAACGTATTCTCCGCTCTGTTCCTTGTTTCACTGGGCCATCGATTTTCCGGAGCACTTTGTGTTCAAATATGTCCACAGTCTTTTTGTATTCCCTCGTCAGGATCCAAGTTACACTTCCATATAACAGAACAGGTTTGATTAGTGATTTCTAAATACGGAGCTTATTTTGCCGGTGCATAATTCTGTGCCCTGGAATGAGAAGTACGGAGAAATAGGCTGAGTAGGAACTTGCACATTTAATGGCCAATATAGGTGACCTTCTTCATCATCGTCTCTTGATAAGCACTGTGCAGTCTGTACTACTTTAAAGATCGGAAATACGGAGCGGCGCCCTCAGCATGAAGCTGCACTGAAAAAGTTTAGCACAGGTGTGGAGACAAGGAGTCCTAGAATGGGACGTGCATATTGAGCAGTCTCCCGTCGGTAGTGTTAGTGATAGCAGCGTATGATACCCATCGCCTTTGTTGCTAGAGAGCGTACAAATATTTACCTGCGTAGAAACGAAGGAATACTTTGTACGGCGTACAAAATATTTGCAAAAACTTAGAAAATAGAATCGGGTCATATGCCAACAGTATTATCGGGGAGTATCATGGTGGTTTTAGAGCCGGTAGATCGACAATAGACCAATTGTTCACAGTCAAGCAGGTACTTGAAAAATGCTGAGGGTTTAAAATAGACGTACACCAAATTTTCGTTGACTTTAAGCAAACATACGACCGTATTGATCGTAACATACTGTCCCAAGTAATGCTTCGCTTTAGCGTCACAGCCAAATTAGTCCGTCTTACCAAAATGCCAATTACGTCGACGACCTTCTAAGTACGCATCAATAACCAACTCACCGATATCTTTGACACAAATATCGGAGTAAAGCAGGGAGATGGGCTACCCCATTGCTATTCAATTTGGCTCTGGAGTACGTCATAAGGAAGCTACCTGTCGATACGCGAGGTACATTACTCTACAAGTCGAGCCAAGTAGTAGCCGATGCGGACGACATCAACATTTTGTCACGGTCATTAACAACTGCCAAAGAACTCTTCTTGAAACTCGACAGCGAAGCAAAACTAGTAGGACTACAAAGCAATGAAAATAAAACAAAGCTCATGATGCAGTCGAGGAAAAATACCTCAAATATACAAAATATTACACTTGGTGAATACAGTATCAAAGACGTGAGCGAATTTGTTCATCTAGTCGCCAAAATAACGAAGAAGGGTAGTTAAAGAGCCGAAATACGCCGAAGAATACAGCTCGCAAATATAATATTTCATTCAGTTTTGACGATCTTGAATACCAGCTGCAAATACAGGAAAACAAAGCTCTAAGTAGACAAATCTGTGATAAGACCTGTGTTATGCTATGGGTGTGAAACATGGAGCCTAACCAAAGCATTCGCAAATATATTGAACGCCTTTGAGCGATGGGTCCTGCGTTGAATAGTCGGAGCCAAGCTAAACGGGGACCAATGGCGAGTTTGATACAACCTTGAGCTGTATGAACTTTTTAACGAACCGGAGGTCTGAACGATTGTAAGACTGCGGAAGCTGCAATGGGCTGGGCACATGAATTGTATGGACGAACAATGGACACTCAAAAAGGTAAGGGAAACCGAGGAGGACAGTTCATTGATGTTTGGGTTTCGGAATTGGAGGACGCGGTCAATCGCGAGAGACAGTTGGAGGCGCTATTTGCAGGAAGCGAGGGCCCGAGAGGGGCTGTAGTGCTAAGAAGAAGAAGAAAATGCGAACGTAACAACGAGGTAGTTGCAATGGAGAAGAAACAGCGCACTTTCTGCGATTGGCAAGTGATACGAACGAAAGATGGACCGCACATCTGATCCCTAAATTGAACCGTGCTCGATCTAAAGCAGGGTGAGATTGGCTTCTACTTGGCCCAGCTCTTGATTGGATACGGGTGTTGTCGGTGGTAAATCACGATTTCCCGACTGTGTGCTTTATGTAGGAGAAGTAAACGATGCCTGCCATATACTTTTCAACTGCAAAATATAAGACAGGCTCGATGGTGACCACTTCAATGAAGTTGAAGCGCTTTCCCCAGATATCTTAATCATAAAGATCCTAACATCCGTTGACAAAGGGAACCGCGTAGCACATTATGTACGGGCTGTTCTGAAGAATGAAAGCGGGCATGTTTGAGCGTCAGGAGGCGTCGATCGCAGGAGATCTCTTTTATAGTGATCCCTCCCCTTTGTTCCATACCGCTGGGAAGGAGATATCTCGATCCCAAAGATGGCTCCAGGCTAAGGAAAATGAGGCGTAGCCTGAAGTAATGTGCTAAACGGTGCTAGGCTAGATTCTTGGCTGACAGGAGGGTGTTTAAAGGGACATAAACAGCCTTTACTTCCCAACCTCGAAAAAAGAGGTAACAGTAGACCTGTCTTTAGGAAAAAGGGCAAGACATAAAAGTGCTACTAGTCTTCGTATTCGCATTGCCAACATGCATCATATACTTTAAAGCGGTATTGTCAAATTTCATATTCCAGTTAGGGTTTTCGGCCGAGGATTTTCATTTTCTGTATCCTCTATATCTAGAATATTCATTTTGGTCTGGAGTATATTTACTTCCTCTAAAACTGCTATGTGCTTGTTAGTCAAGTACCCAGTTCATCTTCGACTGAGGGAATTACTTTCCCTCTTCTTCTATTAAGAACTGATTTGGTTTCAAGTGACTGATCTGTTGAAAGATTTGAGTAACTCAGATAAACCTTCTAAGTTCAATAATATTTGGATTCTTCATGCTCATCATTTACCTGTCAATCCTTAAGAGCATTACAAATTTCCTGATTTGTTGAAATTTCCAGTAGATTTCGGGGGTGAATAGCGAGTTTTTATTCATTTCTACGTTTATCTGTTCACAGAAGGAGTATCCAACTTTCCTCTGGAAGTTTTACTCGATTCCTCTGATGTACCAGCTGCAAGCAATTTTTCTGCACCCCCCTAGTAGGACTGGCGATATCTTTTGAAAACTTTAAAGCAAGATTCGTCTTGACCTTTTGCAGAATGCCCACATATGCAGCACCCTCCGCAGTGGTGTTAATCATTTTCTTCAAGCAAGACTTGTTTTGCAGGTTCATTTATTGTTGCATTCATTGTTTTATTTGCCAGTCTTCTGCTGGAGATCGTCAAATAATGGGTTTCCAACGCTAGTTTGTCGCTGCGTCGGTGTTTCTTATGTTCTTTCAAAGTCTTCCGTTAGATTAAAAATTTATGCTATGGGAAAGTCTCATGGCTAAATGACAGTGTACCTCCCTTGTGTTCCCTGAGATATAGGTTCGATTCCAGCCAAACCTCTGAATGAGTATGAATGAAAGTATCATCGTACATTAAATAAGGGTGTTTCATATTGTATCTGTGTGAGGTACTACAGTGCAATTGACTACAGTTTGATTGCTCAACATCGACCAAACGCCATCTTGCTCAAGATCGGCGTGATGGGACAATCTTATCAAAGAGTGGCCAACGGCAATTATCAAAAACAAATGAAAATACAGATAACTTCCATGCGCACTCTTCGGTAAGCTACTAGTCTTCAACAATTTTTAACATCAAAACTTTCCCAATTTTCGTCTGTATCAAAATAAACATCATAAGTTGATATCTTTGCCTTCAGTAAATATTCATAAAAAGTATTCCTTAAGCTACAAACAATTCTTCTTTATTTTCTATCCTTTCCAATTTAGTCTTGCGCGTGTATCCCTCAAATTCAAGGCAGAAATTTATTACGGAATCATATCTTGTTAGTCGGACGTATTGTCAGGATCATAAGGCGAAAAAAATATGGTGGAAAAAGAATATATGTATGACAGTTTACGGTCAAAAGATACAACCAACATGTACACATCCCAATTTCACCCACACGCGACCTCTAAACCTTAAAAACAAAATCTAAAAAATAAAGGATGGATGCCCTAGTGAAATACATACAAGAAGAAAAAAAAAACACGTTGCTAAAGGTCATGGCGATAAAGTTTAACCGCGCCACCATAGGCAACGAACGGAGTCAAGGAAACAACAACCAACGTCCTACTACCATATCCTCCGTAGGTTGCATACCATCCTGTACCGGAAGAAGAAAAAAGTGGATGAATAAATAAGAATGGAAAAAAGAGATTTGGTTGTCTTACCCTCCAAAATTTATAACTTTTCACTGAAAATATGTGGTCGGGTTGGAGTTTTTCTGCTGCTTAGCATAGAATTAAGGGAATTTGTAGCATGGAGGGCGTATGTGGTGTTGGAGGCGCGAAGTGAACAATGAACGGTTAAATTATTCTAGGAAAATTGGTGCAAAGTTCAAATATAATCCTGAAATGGGGAATGAGAAGAGTTTTATCGCTTTTTTTTCTCCCTTGACAGCCAAATATTTAGTGGTTGCAATAAATATGAACGCAAAAAGGGAGAAAAATGATGGCAGGATATCGCGGCGTCTGAACGATGATTTCATTCCTTTGGGAAATAGCGGAAAAAGTTTAGTAGGAATTTTAGTATCACTGAGTAGTTCAAGTTTATGAAAATTCATAAAACTTTAAAAGATTCAGAATTTCTAGAGGGCATTTTGGGTTTTTTTATAATTCTATTGCCCAGCATGCGTTGATTTAAAATAAAGGACGCCTTAAAATAGTCTTGTGTCCTTTTGCTCTAATCTTTTAATAAAAAAAGCCCCAACTGAAAGTAATAAAAAACAGATTTGATGGAAATCCGAAAAGACTTTGAAGATTGTTTAAAAAAAACCTTAAGATAATTCAAAAAAACTTCCTTAATACATCATCACCCCCGTTTAAATCAAATTACTAATTCCAAACACGATCACGTCTGTGATCTTATCTCAAAAATGATTTTTTGACGTCCTCGTCAAAATTCATCAATTCTCAGTCGCGACAAGACGACACAAACGCCTAAAAGATAAGAAAAGAATCTTGAAGAAGAACTAGCCAGAAATGGCTACCAGTTGAGCCGAACAAGAAATAAAAATCCACCTAACGTATTGTATTCATTTTGTGGCTGCAGTATGAAAAATATCTTTTGTATGATAGTAATTTAGCTATTGTATGCTAATTTCACGCATATTCGTCCATACATGAATACGATTGTAGCCTCCAACCTGATGCTACGGCTATACGAGGATTGTCCCCATGTGTGCTTACCATACATATGAACCGTGTATCACTTTATCATACAATATGACACGCTTCCAAAGATGAATGATTTAGTGCTGATAAAGTTTGCATGTGTGGAGTGCAATGAGTTTGGGAATTTTATATTTCAAGCGGCAACAGTAGAAGAGAAGTTCAAGTCAAAAAAAGAGTTGACTGTATTCAACGCTTTGTTTGCTACTTCTAGTCATGTTTGTTTTCCAATTTATTTTTTCCGAGTGTGGAAAATAAAGATTGTAGGCTTGGTAGCGACGGCAGTGGCACCATGCGACATTGTTGAGGGAGTAATAAATAATTTCTGAGGAAATTCAATGACGAACATGTTTGCAATACTAAATATATTGGGGGAAACATATGGCTTCGGTGAATGCAATTTACAAGGACAAAAATTGAAAATGAATTTTATGGGGGACAGGTTGAAGGTGAACGGACTTTCTAAGAATCGGGTTCTGGATCATATTTTTTGAGGGTAAACATGTAACGCTCAATTTAATTTTTATTTTAGCATTTGTTTTTGTTTCCGCTAAAATTTATTGGTATCGTCGATTTCCTTTAAACGCCCAGTCGGCCAGGACCAGTACAATCGCTGTTGTCATCATACCCAGTTTTCATAAATATCCTCTTAACAGGAATCGAGTAGCGAAGCGATCACTTAACATAATCGACCTAAGAAGATGTAGAATTGAGAGCGAGGAACTGAATGGGGGACAGTTAGCTCTAAACTGAGCAATGTAATAAAGTATGAAATTAATTGAAGAAAAACAAAAGGTTATTGAATACTGCCGACTGAAGCGAAAACTAAAGAATAAGCCCACATATATCATCATCAACCATCATGCGCACTCATCTACCATTATACGTCATCATTCTTCATCATCAGCCACAATCGGCTATCACCCGTCATCTCCCTGTATCACTTGGCATCAACTATTATCATCAGCCATCATTCGTCATCCTCAGCCATCATTGTTCGTCTTCATCCGTCGTTGTCACCCATCATTCGGCATTATGCACCATCATATGCTGCCATGAGCCATTATCAGCAATCATCCACCATCATCACTCATCATTTGCTGTGATCAATCATCAGCCGGCATCATTTGCCCTCATCGGCCATCAACCGTCATCATCAAATATTATTCGACACCATACGGCATCATCAACCATTATCATCTATCACGCGGCCTCGTCTACCATCATCAGTCATCATTCGCAGTCATCCACTATCATCTGTAATCCGGCATCATTCGCCTTCGTCCGGAATCATCCGCTATCATCCACGACCGTTCGATATCATCATGCAACATTCCTGTCAATCCATTCTCCTTCCTCTCTTTCTGATAAAAAAAGAGATCCCTGTGTCCCGAAGACGCTTCGAAGCATAGAAACATGAGGCTTAGCCGGAAATTATGTGTTAAACGGTTCGAAAAGAAGGTTTCAGGTTGACAGGAGAGTTTTTTAGTGGGTAGTCCAGGTGCCTGGTGCATTCATCGCGTCAATAGTTTTTTTTCTGTTCTGATAATCCGACTCGGTTTTCCAACATTTTGTATTTGGTTTCTTCTGCAGTGTTACTGAGCTTTTCATAACTTTACTATCCACTCCAGGTGATGTTTCCTAAATTAATTCTTTTGTCTGTGTCTCATCGCGTCGTCTCTTTGTCCTACGGTCGGTTGTAAAAAGTTTTTCAGTGCTCTAAATTTTATTTAATTTTTCTACCGGGTTCTGCCGTTTTTAAGTTGTCCCTAGTCATCTTTAGCACATTGAAAACGAGCTGAAGATGGCCAAAGATAGACAAAATATGGCCTTAAATTAAAAATAGCAAGGCCCGATGCAAAGGAAAAAGGAAGATGGCCTCCAGTAATATACCGACAAATAAGTCTATATTTTTCCCGCAGGGGAAACACCGGCCGAGAGGAATACTCGTGAAGCCTAGGATTCTTGTTCACTTGGAATAACAAGTAAACGACCCTGACTGAATCTGGACTACGCTTTGGAATTGATGCTTTGGGTTGGTGGACCTGATGGTTTGGACCTAGTTGCTTTGCACGGTAGCGCTGAGGTGACACTCGTACGTGAACGGCCCCACTCCAACTATCATATCCTCTCCGTCAGAAGGATTTTCGATTAGCGCTGGTCTAGCTCTGAGCATCAGTCCATATAAGGGCTTGTGCGAACGCTCGAATGGCCTCCCTGCTCCGCAAAGATAGCCACGGGCCAGAAAAGCTGACTACATACACGAAAGGTGATAGTGGCTCCGAAAGGGGACCCAATAAACCTGGACTATTGTCAACGAAAGTGCATAAAAATAAACTAACAAAAAAACCCCAGAAAACAAATAAATGAAAAACCACCAACGACGATGGAACAAACGGTTGGAGCCACGACATTAACAACACATTTTATTTTGTTTTTTTGTGGTTGGGAGGTGAATACCATTTAAGCACAGATTGTGGGACTCCCATCCTCGCAAGAAAGCGACTGAAGTACCTACTAAACACCTCCCCTTTCACCCCGAGAACCCAGCCTGGGACCGTTTGACACATAAATTCGGGCCAGGTCTCGTTTTGTTACGCCATGGGGCGCCTTCAAGCTGGTGGATCCCTCTTCTAGCGGGAGGAGAGAGGGCAAGAGGAAGTGCCTGCAATAACTCTCATCACCGAATCAGAGACTGTCAGATACGAAGATGCAATCCTCAGTCCTCCTCTTCTCTGTACCTGTGCCAAGCGTTTTCAGTATACTTCCTTACTGAGAGCGTCGGCCTGTTTTTCTGCTCCGTACAACAGCACTGCCCCTATAGCACTCACTAAGAGGCGTCTTCTTGATGGGCTGGGTGCCCTTGCGTTGACTACGAGCCGATACTCCCGAAGCAGCCTTCTCAGCCGTTGCCCTGATTTGCTCGGACAAACTCATGTTCAAGTCAATTAGCACTCCCATGTACTTCACCGCTGGCTTTGATTCAATTAGTATGTCTCCAATACTGATAATCCTTACTCTAGGTATTCTCTTTTTTGTCAAGATGACCTCTTCGGCTTTCTCCAATGCTAAACTCAACCCGCGAGCAGTCATCCAGTCTCCCACTCGGCGCATTAACCTACCTAGCCTAAGTTGCACTTGTACAACGAAGCGCCCAGCTACCAGAGCCGCAATATCACCCGCATAGCCGATCAAGCGCGACTTATCTGGCGTTCCGGTCTCAGTAGCCCGTCGTAAGACACGTTCCACGGGTCCGTTCTACGAATAAATTCCTGGGCAATCACCGATGTAACTTCCGATCCGTTGCTTGGTGCCGGTATATGCCTCCGCCTTTCAGACCGCGCTCACCACCTCTGTAGCCGCATCAATCTTAGAACGTCTTGCTCTACAGCCGTACTGCCGAGGAGATAGGTCCCCAGTAGCACGAATCGCGTCAGTGAGTCTTCTCTTGATGAGTTTCTCCAGCACTTTCCCAACAGTGTCGAGCATGCATAAAGGGCGGTATGCAGACGGCGCTACCTTCCATCGTACCGGGAAAACCCCGTCCCGGAGACAAGCGTTGAATGAGCTGAACAGCAAGTCAGGACAATGTTGATAGACCAGTTGCAACACCTCCGCTGGAATACCATCTGAACCTGGAGCCTTCCTCGCTTTCAGTGAAATGATTGCCGCTTCCAATTCCGGCTGTGCGAAGAGTGGACACTCCACTCCTGTTTCATCATGGATTGCATCAGCATGAACGGAATAGACGGGGAAGACTGCCCGCTCTATGTCGTCTATCATTTCCGCATCTTGTATGCAAGGTCTGCGCAGAGCACCAAGCTTCCACATAACTAGTTTGTAGCCAGGATAAACGGATCCTTGTTCACATTGTCCACTGGATCTTACCAGCAGCGAGCCTTGCTATTGTTAACCAATTTGGGTTGGCATTTCCTAACTGAATAATATGCTGCCATCCGGTCGCATTTCTCGTCACGGTTCCGTGCCCGTTAAGCCTCACGCCGAAGTTGTGACACTCCCTTGGTTTTTCAGCGATTTCGGTTGACCACCAGTACACTGAGGGCTTGCCGTGCCGGGTTTTTTGACGAGGCATAGAAGCATTGCAAGCAGTCGTAATGATCCTCATAGTTGAGTTCACCACGTCTTAAGCTGCCACTTCTTCCGTCCCCTGCAAATCTTCCCGCAGCAGAACACCTGCTGTGAGAACCTCAACGAACCTCGCATCATGTATCCTCCCGATGTTCCATCCAATTGTAGAAAGCCGAAAGCATGGATATCGGGAAACAACATCACTGATCTCAAGCAGAATGGTTGAGTAGTCCTCTAATACTCTCCAATTGTGTATCCTCTTTGCGAAGGACTCCGAAGCGAATGTCACTTCCGGTATGGTTTCTTCGCCGTCAATACAGCGTAAAGTCGGCGTCATTCCGATGTTTAGTAGGACGAGCGCTGTCCTGGCTGCCATTTCTAGGACCTGTTTTCCCTGTGGATCTGTTTGAGGCATGCCATATTCGATTGCTTTAGCGTTGAAGTCCTGCGCAATGAGCACATTCCTGTCTGTGTTCGAGACAACGCCCTCCAAGCATTGAGCTTGGCTTGGAAAGATGATATCGATTCGTTCGGCGTCAAGTACACACTAAAGAAAGTGGTGCCTGAGCACCGATCCCACACAAAACCATCCCCCCGTCTACAGCTCTCCGCCTAGAAATCACTATTTCCAACCCAGATGGCGGCAGTACCAGTTGCATCAGGATACCATGATGCCGATCTTTTATTCTGGTGTGGGTTGTGCCCCGAACTTTTATCATGGTGTTGCTCACTCAGCATCAAAGAGTCGGCTTTCGTGTCCCTCGCAAACTGCTCAAGCGGATTTTGGGCGGTTGAACTGCGGTGTAAGTTCTGCTTTTACTTTGGCTAGGGCTTGCTGGAAAACCCGGCATTTTCCTGATGCCAAGACGTGTCCAAAATCAGGTCTTGGATCAACATCTTTGCAAAGAATAGAGTGTGCCGTCTTCGTACACTCTTTTCTTTTATGTTCCATTTCACCGCATTTGTAACATAGGGAACTCCTATTGGGTCCCTTACATACTTGTGCGGTGTGACCATACCCAAGGCATTTGAAACATCAAAGATTCACTGCTCTTCAGCATATCATACAGACAAACCACCCTATTCTTACGTTGGCCTTATTCAGAAATTGTTCATCATTCTATTCGATCAAGTAAATGATGGCCATGCATTGCTCCCTATGGTTGTCGTGTGTCAGCCTCGCTTTGATCCTGCCTAAGGTCGGGAACTCCCGTTTGATGACATCTTCTACCTCGGCCAGATTTGTGACGCAGTCAATTTCTCTTATTTCGATCATTGCCATCGGCTCGAGCGAGGCTATAGTTGCACTTTTGCCGAGGACTTTCTTTACTGCGTCACAGAATGCATCCTTATTGTCGGCCTCTGCTCCGAACTCGAGCAGTATGTGGCCCGACCGCGTTGGTCGTACTGCTTTAACGGCAGTGTTGGTGTCTTCGGGCCAAACGTTCCCCTGATGTCCCGCAGTACCTCCGCGTTGGATCGACCATCTTGGGATTTGACGAGCAGTGCCCGCTGCCGGGGTCTTCGTCGGGGCTTTTTTCACTCCTGTTTCACAAAAGCTATTTTTTCTTGTTGGGCATCAGTGCGAACTTTGTTTTCTGGCACTTTTTGAAGGAGTATCTTTGCAGCTTTATTTGCTGCTTTTGTTAGCACTATCTGGAACCCTGATCTTTTATCCCGCGCCCATGAAATGCCTCTTCTTTCCTTCTTTTGTGCTGGTCTCCTTCGATTGGGCTAGACGCCATTCTTTATTGATTTTTGATGGTAAAGCTCTCTGCACGTGGCCTTTAGATTTTGCTCCGAGCGCTTCTTTAGCCTTCTGATCTTCTTGAGCCTTCTGGTCCTCTTCGGCCTTTAACCAGCTCCCCCGGCAATGCCCCATGCGGTTAAGGAGCTCTTCTAGTTCAAGGAGCCCAAGCTTTACTGGTTTGTTGTTTTTTGGCTAGTCGCATGTAGATTGTATTCTCTTTAGCACATATCCCACCTTTGGGAATAGCCTTTAATCTTTACGTCGCTGGGCGGCAATTCCACTTTGCGACCATCGTTTTTGGGGAGAGGCTATTGGCTTCCATTTGCTATTGGAACTAGCCCCTAAGGCGGACAAGTGCGGGTCAGACCAGCGCTCATCAGGAGCCCGTCCCAATCGAACCTGCACCACCAACCCAATGGTGCGTACTTCGAACGTACTCCGAAGCCTGCCAAGGTTTTACCGAGACGGGGACAGTATGATAATTGAATTGGAGCCGTTCACGCACGAGTTTCATCTCGGCGCTACCGTGCAAAGCAACAAGGTCTAAACCATCATATCCGCCTGCCCGAAGCATCAATTCCAGTTTATTGTTTTCCAATGGGTAGTCCAGATCCTGTCAGCCCAGAAGGGAACCTCACGGTACCCTGCATAACCTCCGGTCCGTGGGGGCGGTGCTTCTGAAAGAATGCTAGCCACCGCGTTCCCCCTGCGGGAATTCGCTGGGGTACGTGGGGTGGGAACTCCGCAAAGAATGCTAGCCTCCAAGAGTATTCCTGTCGGCCAGCAATCCCCCTACGGGGCTTACTCGGGTACGTGCGGGTGGAACTCCCCAAAGAATGCGAACCTCCAAGAGTACTCCTGTCGCAGATGGAATGCTGGCCGACACCACATTTAGGACGGTACCAACGACGAAGAATGCATGGAAAGTAAAGACGGACGAAAACGGAAGAGCAATGGACAGGCTTAGTCAAAAAGAGATTCTTGCGGCGGTCCGACGAAGCAAGAAAAAAACGATACGAATTCCAAAGGGTACCAAATAAGAAAAGCGGTGAACGCTGCCGTATGCCCCAGATGTGTGAGTAGTAGAAAAGAAAATCTAAAGAATATCCAGAAATTAATAATCGCGAGAGAAGCTACTGAAATCAATCATCTTGGACCGATTTGGAGAAGGACGGCTCTACGGTAAAGCGCAATTTAATTTAAAATGCACCGTTACCACCTGTGATACACAACCGCAGCTTTGCTCAGCACTCCCGGAGGACCTCCTAGCTCGAATAGGTCATTACTGGCACAGATGGCCCAGGGTGGAGGAAGAGCAAAAAGTGAAACTATAGCCTGGCTCCAGCCGATGGTAACGATAGAAATAAGAGGCATTGACTAAGTCACGGATCTGGCCGAGGTAGGAGAGGCCATAAAAAGGAAAGTTCCCTAGCGTGGGCAGGATGAAAGCAAGACTGACACCAGAAAACCAAAGGGGACAACGCGTGACAGCCAAAAAGATCGCCCAACAACTTCTGAATAAGGGCAAAGAAAGAATAGGATGAGTTGTGTGCAGGAAACGGCGAAGAGCAGCGCCTTCTGAATTTTTCAAATGCCTTGGCTATGGTGACATCGCACAAGTAAGCGAAGGACCCGATAGGAGTTCCCTATGTTACAAGCGCGGTCAAATGGGACTCAAAAGAAAAAGTGTACAATGATTGTACTGCTGATCCAAGACCGGGTCTTTGGCACGTCTTGGGGTTAGGGCAATGTCGGGTTTTCCAGGAAGCCCTAACCAAAACATAATCAGAACTTCAATGACCGCAGTTCAACCACCCAAAATCTGTTTGAGCATTTTACGAGGGACATGAACGCCGAAATTCTGCTGCTGGGCGGCAAACACCACGAAAAACTTTCTGCATCATGTTATCCTGATTTAACTGGTACTGCCGCCATCTGGATTGGAAACAGTGGCTACCAGGCAGATAGTTGTTGATGAGGGGATGGTTTCATGTGGGTCCGATGCTCACCGAACACCTTCTTTAGTGCGTACCCAACGCCGAACGAATCGATATCATTTTCAAGCCAAGCTATTAGCATTAGCTTTGGATTGCACCAGAACTACGCCGACTTTTTGCCGTATTAGCTGTAGAGGAACCATACCAGACGTGACATTCGCCTCGGAGTGATCATTGGTGCATTCTGCTTGAGATGGGTGATGCCGTTTCCCGACGTCCGCTTTCTACAACTGGATGAAACATCCGAAGGATGAACGTTGTGGTTCGTAGAGGTGCGCATACCAGGTGCCCCGCTGTGGGGAGATTCGCAGGGGACGGAAGAACTGGTAGCTCAAGACGTGGTGAACTCAACTATGAGCATCATCACGACTGCTTTCAACGCTGCTATGCCCGTTGAGAACCCCGATGCAGCAAGCCCCCGGTATACTGGTGGTCGACTGAAATCGCTGAAAATCGAAGGGAATGTCACAAGCTTCGACGTGAAGCCGAACGGGCATGGAATCATGGCGAAGCACGCAACCAGTTAGCAGCATATAAGTCAGCCAGGAATCGCCTTCCCAAATTGATTAACAACAGCAAGATTCGCTGCTGACAAGATCTAGTGGACAATGTGAATCAGGATCCGTTTGGCCTTGGCCACATGCTAGTTATATGGAAGCTTGGTGCCCTACGGAAATCTTGCATACATGATGCGGAAAAGATGGACGAGATAGTGTGGACACTCTTCCCCGTTCATTCCGTTCGTGTTGACGCTGTCCATGGTGAAGAAGCAGTCGAATGTCCTCTCTTCATACACCAGCAAGTGGAAGAGGTAGTCTTTTCACTGAAACCGAGGAAGACTCCAGGTCCAGATGGTGTTCCGGCTTAGGTGTTGCGGCTTGTCGATCATCATTGTCCAGACTTGCTGCTCAGCACATTCACCGCTCGCCTACGGGACGGGGGTTTCCCGGCACGATGGAAGGTGGCGAGATTTGTGTTTATCAGCATGGAGAAGGGAAATCGCGGATCTGCATACCGCCCGTTATGCATGCCCGACACTGTTGGGAAAGTGCTAGAGAAACTCATCAAGGGAAGACTCACTGACGCGATTCGTGCTACTGGGGACCTATTTCCTCGGCAGTACGGCTTTAGAGCAGGACGCTCTACCATTGATGCGATTACAGAGGTGGTGAGCGTGGTCCGAAAGGCAGAGGCAAATAGCGCACCAAGCAACGGATCGTCCTGTCGCGTCCTGAAGCGCAACTAAGACTAGGTACGCTAATGCGTGGAGTGAGAGACTGGATGACTGCTGGTGTGTTCAGTTTAGCACTGAAGAAAACCGAAGTGGTCATCTTGACAAAAAAGAGAATACCTAGAGTACGGGTTATCAGTATTGGAACATACTAATCGAATCGACTGAAAGATGAGTATCTCTGAGCAAATCAGGGCAATGGCTGAGAAGGCTGCTTCGGGAATATCGGCTCAGAGTTGAGTTATGGCCAACCTAGGGGGACCCAGCCCATCAAGAAGACGCATCTTGATGTGTGTGGTAGGCTCAATGCTACTGCACGGAGCAGAAAAATGGCGGGACGCTCTCAGTAATGAGGTATACAGACGGTACAGAGAATAGGAGCACTGATGATTGCATCTTCGTATCCGAGAGTCCCTAAATCAGCGGAGAGATTAATTGCAGGCGTGGTATCTGTTGCCCTCCTTGCTAGAGAGCACTGCGCTATTGACCTGCGTCGTAATGAGGAGCGACGGACGGTTGTCCACGAGAAGAGGCAGCGCTCGCTCAACGATTGGCAGCAGTCTTCGGTGAATCGCACGAATGGAAGATGGACTGCGCGTCTCCTTCCTGATGTGAGACCGTGGCTAAATTGAAGACATGGAGAGAATGACTTCTATCTGACCCAGCTTTTGAACGGGCATGGGTGTTTTCAGTCTTACCTGCACACGATTGATGTCACGATCCTCCAATTGTCGATTTTCTCCAGGAGAGGAAGATGTTACCTGCCAAACGTTTTTCGTGTGGTCAAAATGAGACAATTTGCGACACGACCTTCACAGGGAGACGGGAGAGCTCACCCCGGATAGTACACTCGCGGTGTTGCACGAATCGGTTGACAAATGGAACCAGGTGGCACATCATGTTCGAGCAGTCCTAAAAGATAAATGGAACTCACAGCAGCCGGGGGCGTTAGGGCTGGAATCGCTTGTCTGGCAAATACTCTTCCCCACTCTCCTCCCGCTAGAAGAGGGATCCTCCAGCTTTGTGGCGCCTCACGGCGTAACAAAACGAGACCTGGCCTGATGTAACGTGTCAAACGGTTCCAGACTGGGTTCTCGGATTGACAGGGGAAGTGTTTAGTCTGTAGTCCAGTCACTTGTGAGCATAGGAGCTCCACCATCTGTGCGTAAATGACATTCACCTCCCAACCACAAAAAATTATGTATATGACTCCTGGTGCTCGTTAAAAACTAAATCCAAGGTAAACAGGTCCTTATTAAGTGATCAAAATACTGGGGAGCAACATATATCACGTCAGAGATGTTGAAGATTTAACGGTAACAAATATGCCCTCCCAAAGCGTTTTCGACACTGTGCGTATGAAGCCGTCAATAAGTTTAAGATCGACGGTTAACACCTAAATAAAAGTTTAAGAAACCTCTTTACATCTGTATACTTTTTATTGCTATTGTGTAAGGAGGTTGACTCAGCAATATTACCACAGAATTTTATGTTTATTATAAGTATATGCGTACGTACGAAGTACGTGATGAGTATGTAACGCTATGAGCTAGAATCATTATGCGCCGTCGTCATGCCATGATTCTGGTTACGATATGCTACGAAAAATCCACTTATGAATTTATTCTGTAGTAGTAATTTTATGCTCAATTAAGTTATGATCAGGCTACTTATGAACAACTTTATGCGTCAATAATAGGGATGGTTGTGATCAGGATGGCCAAACTGTAAAAAATGTAATTTTTTCAAAATTTTATGAGCCACATCATTTTTTGTGAACAGTTTTTGTATGTAAAAATAACAAAAGAGAGAATACAAAAGGGCATTCTTAAAGTGTCAGCCAAAGGAACAAGAATTATTTTTTGAACTCTTGGCTGTTACTAGTTTTTGGAAATAAAGTTATCTTACAGATAAATAAACAATTCATACTGAATAAAATTAAACCTTTCTTCCCTTGGCAGAATTGAAGTCATTCCAAATATGATGTTCTACGAGAAATTTCCATCGATTATATAGAAAATATGAAGTGATTGCAGTCGATTCTACAATAATTTAAAGTTTCATCGATAATTACGTAAAAGAGTATTTCCCACGGCCAAACTCTCAATAGGTTCTTAATAAATCGCTACAACAAATTATTTAAAAATTGCACGGAAAGTTTTTGTAACTAATTTTTTAACACCTGAAAGCATATTCCATCAATTTCAACCTGCAAATACGCACCTATCTGCCTTCTACTCCAATTAGGTACCACCAAAATCATCCACATCAAATAATACCAATTTCACTTTGCATTCATAAATAACTTTTTCCTCTTCCCTTCTCTCTTTCAACCTCTTGAAAACCGTTAGCGCTTACAATTTCCCTCTTTATCTTCAATCATGTATCCAAACTCTACAATGTATCTTTGCTTCACTTACAAAATGTACATAATTTAAAACAGCCAAAGTCGGATAGTAAGAAAGTACCCACGAAAAAAAAAGATTGAAGTTCAACAATAAGAATAAGAAAGAAAAAAGTTTAATAACAACAATTGCCTTCATGAAAGCTTACACACTCCAAAATGTATTGCACTTATGTGTTTACTCGTATAACAACAGCTGGAAAATGTAAATAAAACGAAACAAAAAAAAAAAAAACGATGAAGAACTCTTTGCAACAAATGGGCAAACATTCGTATCTCTAAAATTTTAGAGAAATAAGAAAAAGAAAAATAAGACATACTCTAAGCAGCCTCAAGCCAATTCAACTTCATAGTATAATTTTCGACCCAAATTTATGTAAATTGCCGGCAGAATGTTGCCCAATAAATTCAAATCTATTGTTAATGGGAGAATCAACAACTTCACAAACAATAAGAAAAGTCACTCAATGGAAAAAATGTACACACGCACACTGGGAGGCATGCAAGATGGTGACTATAAAAATTAGAGCTTTAACTGTACTATGTGTGTGTACTACGATAGAAACAAACGGTTTGAGACAATCGTATTAAAGCCTTTTAATTTTTTTAAGGTTTCTTATTTTCTTGTCGTTTTTCGCACGATTTTTTGGGCTTTTAATAGAAAAATTTTCACTAATGCTGACTTCTCTGCTCAGATAGTTAGCGGTGGAATATGCGATTCAAAGATTTGTTTCTTTGACTGGGCTGGTTTAAGTCTATGCATTCTGTCTTATGAACGACCTTTTAAGGGTATTGTAAAATTATTTCACAATATCCTACTAAAATCGCAACCTGTCGGTCCTTTCGTTCTTTTTTATTAAAAAGGTTGTTCCTCAAAGCAAATTATTTTGAATTGATCGATAGGAACTTTAAACTTATAATTTTTGTGTGTGGTAGATTTGCTTGGTTTTATGGGTTAGGTATCAAAGCAACACATATCAGATAGTACGAAAAGGACATCAAAATTTGAAATTTTAGGGTTAAAATAATTCAAGCTTTTTCCAGAGTTGTTTCATGTATGGTAATGAGCATAGACTAGTTACCATATGAATACATATGTCACAAACACCGAGCTGTTGTTTAAACTGTTTATTAAGAATAATTATATACATTGACTGACCAGCGGTTCCGAATCCGGTCTCGGCGGTAGACTGACTTTCTCTTCTCGTTCAAAGCCGAATGATACTTCCTCTATGAGGCCCGATGAAGAGTCATACTGATAGCTCGGCCCTTCCTGATTTGAACCCGGCCGGAGTTCGTTTTCGACTGTATCAACTTCATCGTGTTCAGGGTGAAGATCGCACCACGGCTTCAATTTGTCGTTCGAATAAACTGATGTGAATCCTCGTCCTCGACGCAAGTTGTCATGGCTAAGCAAAGCTTCCACGACATGCCGATCATATCGTAATACTTTTCTGATTCGATAAGGTCTGCGGTATCTTGGTTCCAATTTCCAAAAATCAATTGTCACACGTGCAGGTAGCAGATGGACCAACACTATCATTCTAACTAGTAATAGTGTACCACAACCCATATAAATACGAGTGCGCTTCACGCACTCGCGAGAGCCTTGTTTTGCGATCAATCTAATAAAGTCCTTATACCAGCACAAAGTATTCCTGTTTTAATCTGACAAATTCAGAAGTGGGAGAAAATGCCAACAATTAGCGAGCCCTCAGTAAACGAGGAAGCTTCACTGTTCGGGCAACAAACTGGTATTGCAACGACGATGGTGAGACCATCAAAGATGCCAAGACTTACCAAGACGCGACAGAGCTTGGCGACTTGCGGCAAATGGTCGAAACGCTGGCAGCAACAGGAGCTGAACTGACGTCACGTAGGAACAACGAGAAGGAAGCATCGAGAGAGAGAGACAACAAGGCGTCTCAAACGACCACACGATCAGCAGCCTAGAGTCATGTTCGCGCACGACGTCTCGTTGCAGCTAGTCACGACAGACAACGGCTGGGTATCCCACTAAGAAATGGAATTAGTTCGTAAATGATTATGTAATTGATTCCAGGTAATCATGAACCCGTTCTAATTTGGATCTTTAAATGTTTAGTCTATATTACATTTAACATTGCATGTCAGAGGCGGTAACCAATAGCTCCCGCCTCGATTACAGTGGAGCCATCCCGTAACCAGTTACCGGGACTCCTTTTTATCACAGGTTACTTGGTAAAAAATGTTACCCATTCGTATATGAGTTCATTAATTCATTTATTAGAATGGCTTTGTGTTTGGAAGGAATTCGGACAATCAATCCAGGACTTTCCATTTTCTAGTGGCTATAATAACAACAATTGAACGGATAATTTTGAAAATTTTTGGAATCCATTTTAAGGGCTTTGTACTATCTTACGGAACCCTATTGAAATCGACGTCTGTCTGACTGTGTGTCACAGCTCTCTTTCTCCGAAACTATAGCAGCTACAGATACCAAGCATTGGTACGCATATTAGAAGTAATTCCTTTTCGAAAGTCCAGGTATTAGAAAAATTTTAAGGGGGGTCCTTCCATACCGGAAGGGGACCCTAGCATATTTTGTTAAGCAAAGGTAAGCGTGTGGGGTATCAAAAAATGGTCTTGATGAGAACTTTCTAAAACGAGCCTTAAAACAGTGCTACCTGCTTCGTGGAGTGCAGGGGGGTAAAGGCATGAACAATTTCTGTGTCCCCCTTCGCGTTTGGACACCTTTGATCCGAAAAATCTAATCATGAAGACAGGCCTTTATGAGCACAACAACGACAAATACCTTAGTAGTGAAAATTCGCTCAACTTAGCTTATAATAGCATGATATATCAATATTACATTTTCGTCAATAAATTTACAACGATACTCCTAAATGTAACGAAATTTGACATTTGAGTAACTTTGATGAAAATCCATACATTTTAACAATAACTACACGTGACATTTTTACTATATGGGCTTTCCATCCAACCAGACACTACAGTGTTGATTGAATCTTCTAAAAATTTTCAGATAATATGGAGAACATAAAAATCTTTGAGATATTACTCAATTAATAATATTAATAGTACCACAAAAAATTAACAGCCGCTTGAAATGAAATAACGCGGGCTTTTCTTTCAAACCATGTATGTATTTCATGTGAATGTCACTGAAGATTTTCTTGAGTATATTCATAATGGGCGATTGCATAATATAGTTTGAGAACAAAACCCTTCTGACAGGAACGTAGGTCTGTCTACCCGACTTGTTTGGTTTGTTCTTGTCTTGTTTAAAAAAAAAAGAATCTTACGGAAGTTTTAAATTTCTTCACTCAACAATAGAATCCATTCGCGCTACAGCATCGTTAAAAATTAAAAAATATCCATTTCGAAAAAAATTTTACTACATAAACTTTGAAAATAATTAACACAAACATTTTTTTTAATTCAATTCATTGTTGCAAATGAAATAAATCTTAAAAATCCAAATTAAATAAATCTTAAAAATCCATGAAAATAATATGATAGGTATGAGAGAATATCTAATTTTGTTTATTATTTACACATGCTTTTTTAAAAAAATTATTTTTTCCTCTTTTGAATGCTTTTTTGATTGTTGTATCATAATTATCTACCGACTGCCTCTGAAATTGTGTTATAGAATATCATTGTAGAATTCAAAAATTTTACCTTATTTTCCTTATATACCTGTGAAAATTTCATTGACTTTTTCATACGTCCGGAATGGTAATTTGCCATGCGTACCATTATAGTTGTGGGATAATAATATATCCTCTGACAGAAGTTTTTTAATATTTTTAACGAGACCACCGGCTTTGATTTTGTTTTTTACAGCTTCCACCTGGTAGTATTAATTATTAATTAATTATTATTTATTAGCGAATGGAAAGCAAGAAATGCTCTCACCAATTAAGGAATATCTTCCTGCGTTAACCTTTCATTGAAAAGCTTGAAGTCTTCCGAAGTTTTTATTGGAAGACTTGTTGATATTTCCTTCTCGAATGTTTCCTGCTTGTATAGCTTTTTCAGTAGCACTGCATTTGCTGCCAACACGTCCATTATAGCTTTATTTTGAAGCTCACTTTTATCTGAAATCAAATTTTTTAATCTCCAATAAGCACTAGTACATGATGTAGAAATCATACTTTCCAAATTTTTTTATCTGCTGTTTTAATTCATTGCAGACACAAGACTTTTCACGAACTGAAAGAAAAAATATCAACTTTTAGAGTCTTGTTGATCAATAGTTCTACTTACAGGAAGAAAACATCTGCTCTTCTCCTAAAACTGCACTGAAGCGTTTAAGTATAGCTGGAGTCGGCGGAGTATTTTCTTTGCTATCGCTCATTTTCTGAAATTATAAATTACGGGTGTACCCTCCATTATTCATAGCAATTGTGCAATAACGGTATGATCTAAACATTTTCTTGTTTCCATGGTAGTATCATCAACTTGCAATTTATGTCTTCCAATGCGAATTTTTCAGCTTCACTGCTTAAATCTTTATTTGCGAGACATATACCCAGAACGTCCTTCGATGGTACTGGTTCCGTAAAAAAGTCTCTCAAATCTTTGAATCTTTTTCCGATAATAAGATTTGTATCTCTTTCTAAAAAACCTATAATTTTTATAGGTATATAAGGTTTAATAGCGCAATAGCAGTTGGGCTCTGTCACACTTAAGTAATATGAGTTGCAAGTGTAGCTTAAAATTTTTTCCGGCATTGTTTTTGAAAAACGGAATCATTGGACATATTATTCGATCTTCATGCTTTTGTTTATTGCTTATTTGTTGTAAAATGCCAGTCGGTTTTTTCACTGGCTTTTTTAACGTTTGCAAATAATTTTCAAATTTATACGCCGAATAATCCGAAACGATTCCATGCTCTCGGACACAATCTGGCAAATGAAGTAAACTATGGACGTTGTATGTTACCCTGTTTTCCCCATATACCATAAGAAAGTTTTCAACAAAACAATTGATCATCTCCTGTATATTCGCAATGTTTCGAGACACAATAGAAGGCGATGAGCACAATGAAGCAATAAAAAATGGTAATATAAATCGTCATGTACATTGTCTTTTAAAACCACGATTCCGGTGTATAACCCAAACTGTCTGAACTCTGTTGCTTTGAATTTTTTAAGCTCAGAAAGAGTGCTTCTCGGCTTTCGTGAAAATTCTTTGGGAATATAGGGTCGTAGTGAGACTAAGGACTCCGATATATTTTTCTTCTTTTCTCTGGAGATCTTGTAAGCAGTTTCGTTTTCAAACAATCAGACCAATATTTTTCTGAGTATTCCCAGGTCAAGCAAGTGCATGACATCATATGGAAACTGTGATAACATACGTATTCCAATTTGTTCCAATGGCGTTTTGTTGTTTCTAAAATAATGATTATGAATTTCTAGGTAGTTTCGTGCGCTAAATTGGCTGTCAGTCACTATCTCGCAAACTCTTGTCTCAAAAGTTGTTACTCCATTATCTAATTTGGCTTTTTTGCTTACATCTCATGCACCCATTCAAGGATGTGTGTCCAACAGTGCCGCGAAGAAATGCTTTAGCAGGTGCATCGCAAATGAAGGCCCGTATCTGAAATTTGAGGGATCTCCCGTTAATTTCAATGCCTTTCTTCAGTAAGCTATCCACTTTGACAACAAAGTCCTGAAGATAATTTTCAAGACAATTCGGTTTATTTCTGCCTAGATAAGTCCCGATGAGAAAAACTGCAATGTTTTCAACATTCACTACTTTTCCGAGAATAGGCCATAGACTTTGATTTGAACTTTTGTACAAGGGCAATCCATCAATACCTATATCCAAGATAATAGTATCATGTTTTTCAAATGCATTCGAGACTTTATCAAGTTGATTTTGGATTCCACAATGCCGGTATTCTCCAGGTAATACTTTTTCAACGGCTATTTTAGGTGAATCACTGAGAATAGTTTTAGACGATTTGGGTACATCTAAATTTTCAAGACTGAGAATCTTCAAAAGCTCATTGAAGGCTTCTCTGGGAGGCGAATATTTTATATACCACTTTTTCAGTCTACTCCTCAGAGACTCTGCTTCTTCTTCCTTTCCGCTTTCTTCGATTTGTGAAACTTCTTCTGTAAATATTTCACTGTCATTGTTGTTAGCACTATTACCGCTTGTATCGGGCACATTAATTGACTCATCAATTTTCAATCGTTTTTGAAATCTATCCCTCTCTTCTTTGATCAAACATGACAAAGTCCTGTTGCTTTTACCCGAACAATCCATTTGTTTGATTTAGTGATTAACACGTTCGCGCTCACTGAAAATTTCTAACAGCTTTAAAAAAGGTAATTAAATTTTCTGTAGCATCGTTGTATTCTTTTTCTTCATACTTCGGCACTTTCGTCCTTAATAGCAGGGATGAAAGTTTCACATCTAATCCCTAACTAAACGGGCCGAAAGTTGAATTTTCGGTCCTGCGCATCATGATGCCCTCGACTATCTCGCTCCTTTGCGGGCGGAAAATTCAACTTTCGGCCCTTGTAACTTACAGGGAGTAAACGTTAAACTTTATCCCTGCTATTAGGGACGAAAGTGCGTACTTTCGGCGGTATGAAGGAACATCGTACACACTACACGGGCAGTTAAAATCTCGGTCCTGAGCGTCATAATGATCATGACGCGCAGGGCCAAAAACTCAATTTTTGGCCCTTGTAGTGTAAGATACTATTTCGTGAAAGGGTGGTTGAATGATATAGCGTTTACGTCCGTGAATATGTTAACTTAATAATCGAATTGGTACTTACATTTGTTTTAATCTTAATTGATTTCAAAATATTGAAAGCACTTAACACGCACTATAGAACACTCTTCAAAATATTCACTCACGCACGACTCAACTGATAACAATAAATTATGCGCATAGATTGCGTCAAAAAAATAGATGGAAAATTCCATAGTCCCCCACGCATATGTATTTACGAAAACTTCTATCTCATTCCAGACTGCATTACATTTTCTAAAACTGTAGTGCAAAAAGGAAGTAGTTACTTATTATTGAATAATAATTTAATTTAATATCGAACTCATTAATCAATTAGTTACCAATGTAACAACTTGCTATATTTCCTGGAGGGATTGCGAGCACACGAATAGTAGTGGTGATGAAGCACACACGGCAACTAACTCGCATCCTACAACGCCTCGGAATTGCGAGCAACACATGGTAGCAGTGGTGAGGCGCACACGGCAACCGGTTTGCAGGCGACAACGGCGCGGTATTGCGAGTAGACCGGCACGGCAACGACGGGAGGTGGCGAACTGGATACGGCAATATGCTCCCATGCAACAACGGCTCCACATTGCGAACACACGACGACGCCCCAACGAAACGAGTGCAGGACGACGACGAATTTTATGCAGATCCACGACATCATCCCTTTATTACCAGCCTTCGATCCATCTTCGCAATGCGGCCTGACGGCGCAGCAATTCATCTCCAGAGTGGAGCAACTTTGTTAGACATATTCTTGGAGCGAGCAACTACTGATGTGTTCCATCTGGGCGAACATGAAAGGAAACGCAAAAGTCTGGGCCGGCGGCATCAATGTGACGTGCACACGTTTCACAGATTTTGCGAAATGATTTATCCACGATTTCCCGATTAACGATAGCAGTGTTTCTGTACACCTGCTGATGAGTAAATCTATCCAACGAAATGGCGAGTCTGTGGAAGATTACTTCCACAGAATAAATGCAACGGGGCGACGCGGATATCATCACATACTTCAGAAACGGCGTAAGGCATCCAGGCCTGCAAAACGGAATCGCAGGCATGCCGATCGCAACAACGATGAACCTACTATTCATAGTACGACAATTTCTCAGCCACTTTCGGCCAACGCAAGGGGCCATCGCAACTAGCGATCAACGACGGCAACGAACGATGACGAACGAGAAGCTAGCGTATCAATACCTTCAAGACGACGACGGGACTTAATCACATGTTACAATCGCTCCCGAATGGGGCACGTATCTCACAACTGCCCAAAGCCAGCGAGGAGGCCCCGGTGCCAAAAGTGCCTCAAAACCAATCATCGCGCGAAAGAGTATTATTCAAACCGAGTCCAGCAATTAAAAGACAGTGGTGTAAATGTAGTGACGTATCCTATTGTAGTGTGCGGCTTCAAATACGATGCGATAAGGGACTCTGCTAGCGAGAAGTCTCTGATTCGGAAATCAGTGGCGAGTAGACTAAACGTAAATATTATGCCAGTGACGAAAACGTTCAAGGAATTCGCAGGCGTTGTTGTACGGTGCGACTTTAAAGCAACTTAAAAATTGTTATTGAGAACGCTTCATGCGAAATTAAGAGGAACGATATAAATTCCAAGTGCGGAAATAAAGTGCGCGCAGTAATAGAACGATATGAATCTCGATTTGACGTCGGTCTCTCTCAACTGGGCAAGTGTGTAACAGCCGAAATGAAGTTAAAAGTGACGAACCGATGACATTACAACCAAATCGAATTCCTTTCGCCAAACGGGCAATGGTTGACGCAAAAATTGCAGAGCTTCTCTGCCACAACATCATTCGAGAAAGTGAATCGGAATACGCAGCACCCATAGTGATGGTGAAGAAAGCAGATGGGAGCGACCGAATGTGCGTTGACTATCGTGCTTTAAAATGCAGTCACCGTGCAGGAACGATATCCGATGACGACCATAGAAAAGCAGCTATCGCGGTTGTCCGGACGAAAACTCTTTGCAACGCTAGATTTAATGGCGAAATATTACCAAATCCCCATTAACGAGAGCTCACGGAAATACACCGCATTTATAACGAATAACGGACACTACGAATTTAACTGCATGCCCTTTGGACTAGTCAATGCGCCCGCCGTACTCCAGAGAGTTATGACGTCCATATTAAATCGAATGCAGAACAGCATAAGCGCATATGTAGACGAAATCATCATTACTACCAACACGGTCGAGGAATCAATAACGACGCTAACCGAATTTCTTGATCTGCTGGAAGAAGCCGGGATGACATTCCGGCTAGACTAATGCACGTTTCTCGCATCGCAACTGAAGTTCCTGGGACGCACAGTCTCGGAAGCAGGAATTTCACCCGGCGACATCAAAACGATGCGATAGTGCCATCGAACGTACCAGAAGTTAGATGTCTTCTGGGATTGGCAAGCTACTTCCGCCGATTCATCCGGCACTTTACTACGAAAGCATCATCGCTAACGAAGTTATTGCGGACGAAGGAAAACGCTAAGTTTGAACGGACCAACGCACAGGACGATGCCTTCAACGAATTAACGGAGACCTTAACGAGCGAACCAGTCTTCGAAATATACAATCCAGATGCAGGGCACGAAGTCCTTACCGATGCCAGCAGCATGGGCATAGGTGGAGCGCTGATGCAGCAATCAAATGGTAGCTGGAATCCGGTAGCGTATTATAGCTGGCAATACAAGACGTCGGAGCAGAATTATACGAGCCATGAGCTGGAGGTGTTAGCTATTCTGGAATCAGTCGAAAAGTTCAAGCTGTATCTCCTGGGGAAGCTGTTTCACATCATCACTGACTGCGCAGCCGTTGTTGTCGCGAAGACCCTTAAGCCACTCATTCCCCGAATCGCTAGATGGTTCCTGCGACTACAAGAGTTCAAGTACACCATAACACATAGATCCAGCGACAAAATGCATCACGTAGATGCTCTCAGCTAAGCATCGGCTAACGAGAGCGACGGCATTCAGACCGTTGCCGAAAACGTTTTCCGAGTCCAAATCCATAATGACGATTGGCCAATCGCAGTACAGCGACTGGTTCCATCTCTACAGAATATTGTGGAGATACTGCAGGGAGAGCGAAAGTCCGATCAAATAACGCAGCTTAAGACGGATTACTCAGTAAAAGGAGGTCGACTATATCGACGCGTAGGCGACAACTTGAGATTCGTTGTTCCGCAAGCAATAAGATGGCGAGTAATATGAACGTATCATGACGGAATCAACGTATCATGACGAAATGAACGTATCATGACGAAAAGCTCCGGGAACTATTTTGGTTCCCCAAACAATGTAAACGGTTCAAGCAGTATATCAAGGCATGTGTTGAGTGCTGCCATAAGAAGCAAGTTAGAGGAAAGCCAGAGGGAGAACTCAATTCAACAGACGTTAATCCGATACCATTTCGTGTATTGTACATAGACAACCTAGGACCATTTCCACCCAGTTGAAACGGAAATATGCACGTAATAGCGATATGTGATCCCTTTACAAAATACACCATCCTGAGAGCAATAAGCAACACGAAAACAAAACCAGTCGAAAAAATGTTAAACGACCTATCTGGATTCCGGAACGAATAATCACGGACAGAGGAACGTCATATACATCGAAGCTATTCCAACGGCACAGCGAGAATAACGAGATGCAGCACATTCAAGTAGCACCACGGGCAAACGGTCAAGTTGAATGGGCTAACCAAACTATATTGCAATTCATGCAAATCGACGAAAGATTGGGATCCAAACATCCACAAAATGCAGTTTACAATGAACAACCAACGAAACCTAACCACGAAGTTCACGCCTAATGAACTTATAAACGATCTCAAGGTGAGAAACGTAGTCAATAATCAACTCATCCAAGAAGTAACAGACGACATTGAGACGCTGAGAGTAACCTGTCCGAAAAGCGGAAGATTGCCATCAAGAATATCAAGACGGAACGAGCAAAATGAAAAGAGCGATTCGACAAGCGACACAAGTGCCCCACGAAATATGAGGAAGGCGATTTGGTTTTCATACGAAACGCCCCATCAGCCACAGGCGAACCCCGGAAGTTGGAGCCAAAATACAAGGGTCCCTACGTAATCGCACGAGTGCTTCGCAACGATATTTAGTCGAGGATTTGGAATCTCAATGTGCTGGAAGACACTACGCTGGAGTGTTTTCAACGGAAAATATGAAGCGATGGTGCAAATTAGAACCTGAGATCGATCCATTCTCCAGCGACACCGACGACGATGGCAGCGACGAAGAACTCGAGGCGCGTTCCTACAGGACGGCCGAGCTGTCACCCGTACAGGCAGCACACGCACCAACATCATCAACCCATCCTAGTAATACTCGTAGTGTACCAGAACCCGTATAAACACGAGTGCGCTTCATGCACTCGAGAGAGTCTTGTTTTGCGATCAATCTAATAAAGTCCTTATACCAGTACAAAGTATTCCTGTTTTAATCTGACACGCTGGTCGAAGCTAACACATTTTTGACGAGCTCTCCGGCCTTGTAGGACCAAGAATTTTGGTGTCGCTCATCGAAACGTGTTTTCCATTTGTTTCTTTCTGCTAATATTTTCTTGGCAGCATCTTTACATTTTTCACTGACTGTCATTAATTGCGTGATATTGCAGTGCTCCTCGTTCAATACTGAAACTAAGCTGTTGTGAACAACATCTCGCAACGGAAAATCGAAAACAATCTCGTTTGGACTAAACCCTGTCGTCGAATTCTCTATAGAATTTAAACTTCATTGCATGTCTCTTAATAATCGTTCCCATTTGTGTCGATCGGTAGTCTAGGGTCGAAGGAATTGAATAGTGTTCTGGTTTGCTCTTTCCACCTTCCCATTGGCTCGTGAAGTTCGGACAGCATTTTTGATCTGTTCAATTTGGTTGGAATGGCTATAAGCCTCAAATTAACAGGATGTGAAAGCAGCTCCGCGATCGGTGATAAGGCGTTGTAGAAGTCCAAAATAAACGGTCAACTCGTTCAACATCTCTATTTTGTTTTGTTGTTCGCACTATTCTGAAGATGATTTATTATTCGTATTCGGTGAATGGAGCGGAAGCAGCGATGATATATAAATTTCCCTGAGTGCTCCGCGAGAACGGGCCCAGATGATCAAGATGCATAACATATCTACTCTACTTCGTAGATTTGAAGTTGTCCTTCTAGTTTTCCAGGAACGACCTTATTGTAACAGCACTCAATACATGAGTTTATATTTGATTTGACATAGTTTCGCATTCTGGTGAACCAGAATTGCAGTCGAATGTGTTTTATGATCTTCTTGACTTCAAAATGACCCATGTTGTCGTGATACATGACCCATGTTGTCGTGATACAGTCTCACTATCCTCCAACGTGGGCACAACAAATTTTTCTTTTCCTTCGGCGATTCGGTAAAGCCGTTTTCCTTTTATTTTGAATCCCGTTCGTAATTGCTTTTTCTGAGGCGATGATTGGTGATTCTGGATGATGTTAACGATCTTAATCAGTTCTGGGTCTTGATACTGCATGGCCGCTATCCAATCTTCAGTTATGGTGACAATAATCATAATGTTTTCAGTGACTACTGTGGCTTCCTTTGGCTTTTCAACAGATGCTCGACTTAAAGCGTCAACGCGTGTCATTGTGTTTCCTGGTCTGTGAACCAATTCGAATCACACTCTTTCAACTTCAATAACCCCCGAATCCATCATATTACCAATTGCGGAACCATCGGCGGTGATTCGGAAATGTTTTTCAAGTATGTAAAGTCGGGATCTAATCTTTTGAGTGCTTTAAGAATGGCGAGAACTTCCAGCCGGTGGCTGTGAAAGTTTTCCTAGTTAGTACACAGCCGACCAAACTACAAGGTTGGTTTCCACTGATCAGCTTCGGGCTGCTGCATTTGTACTACGGCAAGTCCTTTTGAGCTTGCGTCTGCGTGTAGCTCATGGATTTTAGATTGCGCCTACATCACTAAAGCAGGCTCACTTCATAGTGTTACATGTACAAATAATTCTGCGAGCTACTGTCGCAATTGTTTTCACAACAGTGAAGAACACAAATTTACTCGAAACCACGAGAACCCAACAAGCATGAACAACATCTGAAAGTGCGTCACTGCTCCATTCATTTGCAGTCGCTCGAATGTTCCCGCGAATTCGCCAATGTACGAGAACTGGGTTGAATGACTACAGACCCTATATAAAGGCGAGCTGAATGAATGGGGGGATCATCATTCATTCGACCGCGATAAGAACTGCGATAGTGTGTGATAGTGTGTGGGAAGCGATATTATTCGAGTAGTAGAAAAGTGATTTTCGTAATAGTGAATTGATTTAGAAGACAATTGCGATAAGAAATTTATGGACAAGTGTTAGATTTTTCATAGTGAAAATTAAAATTAGTGAAAGTGTTAAATTGATCATTGTCCACTTTTGTAATTAAATAAACTCTTTTAACTTAAATTAAAAGACATTGCGTTTTCACTTTCCCGGAACATTAAAATTATTGGCCGCGAACCGAAACACACGACAGTGGTGTCGAGAAGTGAGAAAGAACATTTTGAAAGTGAAAAACGTTTAAACATAAAAAAAAAGAAAAATGCACAATAGTGAAATCTAACGTGGTAACTGGTGGAAAAATAAATAAAAGCCGAAATAATAAAAATAACCACGAAGCTAACATTTGAAAATAAATGAATTTACCATGGCGGAGCTTAAGGGAGACGCGGAACCACCAAAATCAAAGGAGCCAGAAAATGCGCTAATGCAAATGTTAATGGTGATGTCATCGAGTCTGATTGCGAAGCTAAATGAACAATCAGCGAAGCTGGACCAACAAGCGATCGAAATCAAGGCAGACATCACACAGAAGCTGAAGAAACAGTCAACCGAAATAAAAGCGGAGCTCGGTCATCTGAACAAATAAATTAATGGCGTCGAGGAAAAGGTTGACCAGGCCGAGGAAAAGGTTTACCAGGTCGAGGAAAAGGTCAGCCAGGTCGAAGAAAGAATCAACCATGAGTTGGAAAAAGTGAAAAAAGAAATGGAAGCAGCGAAGGCAGTAGTAACCACTTCACCAGCCCCGCTTATAACCGCAGCGCAAAGCACATCCAGAAATGTGAAAGCACCAATATTCGATGGGCAAATGGTCTGGAGTATTTACAAGATCCAGTTTGAAGCTGCCGCAAGGGCAAATAACTGGAATGAGCAGGAACGAGCAACTGCACTGATTCTTGCTCTAAGAGGCCCAGCTACCGAGCTATTGCAGACGATCCCCGTTGAAATGCACTCAAACTCGAATGCTATAATTAATGCGCTCGACATGCGCTATGGAGACGCCCATCTGAAACAAATTTATCGGGCACAGCTACGGGATCGGATACAGAAGTCTGGCGAAACCTTATAGCAGCTAGCCCAAGACATTGAGCGACTGGCACTTTTGGCTTACCCAGCGTACGACCAGGAACATCGAGATGACGCAGCAACAGAAGCATTCATCAGCGCCTTAGAAGATCAGGAATTACAACAAGCTGTGCGTTCAGCTCAAAAGCAAACAGTCAAGGATGCATTGGCTTATAGCCTGAACTTTGAGGCAGTGAAAAATGTGACTCGTACCACTGCCGGGTTCGCAAGATAGTGGTAGACGAGTGCAGGTGTGTGTGCCGCAGGCAAATGGTGCGCCTAGATGCTGGGATTGCGGTGAGAAGGGGCACCTGCAAAGAGACTGCAAGAAGCGAAGAAAACGGAGCTATTGTCCAGAATGGTGGAGATCCAGACTGTGTCAAGAGGCTAGAATAGAACCTCATCAAACTGAAAGGGCCAACTTCATGCGACGGACGTCGGCTAGGAGGATCGACATCCCAAGCACCCCCATCACCGTGTCAAGGTAACATCGCGGAGAAGCAGACTTCTGCCTTCCTGGTCAAGTTGATGAAGACAATGCACCATAACAAACGACACTTGTGTAGCCCGGTCGACGATCCGACCAGACCTAGTGAGGCCCCAACCACTTCACAAGGACAGAGTTCATGGCAATGCTGACACCCTATCTCGTCATCCATGTCCAGCTAACTGCAAGCATTGCCGACGGATTGAGGAAAAGGAACCGGCCGTTGATCTGCGATTGATAACGGCTGAATTCGATGAAGGTTGGTCATCGGAGGAAATTCGAAACGCCCAGTTAGCCGATGAAGACATCGGACCATTGCTCGTATGGAAGGAGACGACTGGGTGACCTGAGTGGAAAGACGTTTCAATGCATGGCGCAACCCTGAAAAGCTATTGGGCACAATGGAACTCCCTTCAGGTGGAGGGTGGCATACTCAAGCGGAAATGGGAAACGGCGGATGGTAGCTTTTATAGGATGCAAACTATACTACCCAAAAGCCGAATCTACGATGTGATTAAAGAAATGCATGAAGGCTCCTCGGGAGGCCACCTTGGTGTTAACAAGACCTTAGCGAAATTGCGGGAAAGGTTCTACTGGCTCCACGCTCGAGAAGACGTAGAGGACTGGTGTCGCAGATGCACAATTTGCGCTTGCGTCAAAGGCCCAAAGCGACGACTGAGAGGACAAATGCAAACCTATAACGTAGGCGTGCCATTCGAAAGGATTGCTGTTGACATCGCAGGACCCTTTCCTGAATCCGATTGGGGAAATCGATATACGGAACACCCCCTGAGAAACCCCAAATGATCTCGGAGTACGCAAATGATCTAAGGCAACGGTTGAACCAGATACATCGGACAGTGCAAAGTCACCTCGAATCGTCTACTGAGCGCATTAAGACCAGGTATGATCTCAAGGCAAACTCTACTGGCTTCCAGCAAGATGACTTGGTATGGCTATATAACCCGCAACGGCGAAAGGGTAGGTCTCCAAAGTTGCAACATGATTGGGAGGGACCATACCGATTTACAAAGCGAATCAACGACGTCGTATATCGAATACAGGAACATCGTAAGCCAAGAGCCAAAATGAGAATCGTGCACCTGGACCGTCTTGCCCCATATTACATCCAGGGAGAATAGACTACAACTGGCGACACATCTTTTCGGGGCGAAAAGGACTGAGGTGGGGGCAGTGTTACATGTACAAATAATTCTGTGAGCTACTGTCGCAATTGTTTTCACAACAATGAAGAACACAAATTTACTCGAAACCACGAGAACCCAACAAGCATGTACAACATCTGAAAGTGAGTCACTGCTCCATTCATTTGCAGTCGCTCGAATGTTCCCGCGAATTCGCCAATGTACGAGAACTGGCTGAATGAATGGGGGGATCATCATTCATTCGACCGCGATAAGAACTGCGATAGTGTCTGATAGTGTGTGGGAAGCGATATTATTCGAGTAGTAGAAAAGTGATTTTCGTAATAGTGAAGTGATTTAGAAGACAATTGCGATAAGAAATTTATGGACAAGTGTTAGATTTTTCATAGTGAAAATTAAAATTAGTGAAAGTGTTAAATTGATCATTGTGCACTTTTGTAATTAAATAAACTCTTTTGACTTAAATTAAAAGACATTGCGTTTTCACTTTCCCGGAACATTAAAATTATTGGCCGCGAACTGAAACACGCGACAATAGTAATCACTTCAAGTGCTGGAAAGTGTATCCATGCTTCTGCTCCCAAATAAAACTTGAATTTCCTTTAGTCTTCAATAATGTGGTCAGTGGTTGTGCAATTAAGGCGTGATCGTTCCAAATTTCTGGAAAAATCCGGTTAGCCCAACGAAACCTCTGACCTTGTCGACACATTTTGGTTTAGGAAACTGTTCGATTATAGTAGTTTTCTCAACGGCAACGGCAATCGATGCAGACGTTCTAGTCTCTCAGCGACTGTTTGACTCAGAATAGTGACATCCTCAATATATGGTATGGCTTCGCACATTTTCATTCTCTTCGTCAAACATGTAATCATTTTCTGAAATACTGCAGGTGCGTTCACGAGACGAAACGGCAGCACATTAAACTGTGAATTTTTTTGACGATTCCATGATAGTACCTGGCCATCAAATCTAGCGTTGTCAAATACAAGTTACCGGAGATCAAAGAAAGTTGTTCATTCACCGATGGCATCGAATACGGCTGCTAAGTAGTGATCGCATTAAGCGATCTGTAATCAACACAAAGGCGATCTCGCCCACTAGCTTTCTTCGCGAGCACAATTGAAGAGGAGTATGCGAAGGTACTTGGTTCTTTCTACGATTTCTCTTTTAGCAAACGGTATTCAGGACGGCTTATGTTCGATTTTAACAATTGGATTTACATCGATAGTCATCTCGATGTCATGATATCTCCCTAATTCGGCAATTCCTTCGGAGAAGCTTCTTCGACTAGCAAATACAAAGCCTGCTGATCATCCTTAATGATTTCAGTCCCGACGTGAACCTTTGTCCAGTCGATTTCCTCAAATCGACATTGCCCAGACTCCATGGCTAAACGATTATCATTAGTGCAAAAGATATCAGTCTCCAGTAAGGCTATACTGCTTCAGATTCGATGACTTGTCGAGGATCATCAATATCGATTGCGGCTGCGACTGCTCTAAAACATACCCACAAGCGAATTCTCTAAGCGTCAAACCCTCTGTTTTTTGCACATCGAGTAATACATTAGCAACACTTGATCAAATTAGTGACCGATCAATCCCTGGGTCTGCAAACATTTTCAACGTATGTCCGTATATTTTCACATCTTTGTAGCAAGCGGCTGCTACGTCCGACATTTGCGTTATTATTCATCGAATTTTTCCTAGGTCACCACTGGTGGTGACCTTTTTCTCTCCACACATTGTTCTATAATATGGTTTGTTCGAGAACATGTTGCATATTGTTCACGTCGCTGTGGCCGTGTCCAGTTGATAGAGATATGGCTGGCTCCCCAGCAGTTACAACACACAATCTCTCCTCTACGGCAAGTACGTCTCTCGTTTGATCTGAGTACAGAGCGTTCAATATTCTCCTGTTGCTGCTTCCCTGTAGTTGCACTGCTTTTGCTTTCTCGAGGAGCATGCATTGCGCTCCTACGATCACGTATTTCACTTGCACGGCTGCTAACATTAGCGAAGAATCGTTGAATGGCTGCGAAAAGTTCCGTCGTAGTTACAGTCGAGGCTAGCAATCGAATTCGAAGGTTCCTCTGAATGTGTTTGACGGTTGTCCTGTCACTCACATTGCCTCGTCGAGCGATGGCACACATATGACTATTGTTTCTCCTGAGTGCCTCTCCGTCGAGATCAATTTGGCATGCAAGTCACTGCCGTCGATGTCATTTGGAAAGTTTTTGACAAGATCGACTCGATCGATTGCCACGTTGTGTGTGGTTGTGGGCGGGTATTAAGGAATGCAAACCCGGACTATTGTTTCATTCCCGAGATTTCGGGACAAAGGACCCGGGATTGGCAAAACTTTTAAAACAGTAATAAAAATGATGCTAAAGTTTTATTAAATTGATTTCAGAGTGTAATAGGCCAATTTATTGAGAATCTAAACATGAAGAACTTAAAAATAAAATATTAACACACTTATCTGATAATTCAATTCAAAAAATGTTATAAAATTAGCACATTTATTTGACATTTTCTTCTTCTTCTTAGTACTACAGCCCCTCTCGGGCCTTCGCTTCCTCTAAAAAGCGCCTCGAACTGTCTCGGTCTATTAACCGCGTCCTCCGATTTCGAAATCCGAGCAGCGATGAACTTGCTTCATCGACCGAGTCAGACCAGCGTTTACTCGGTTTCCCCATTGGTCTCCGGCCTTCAGTTCTCCCAACGAATACCTTTTTGGGTACCCGTTGTTCATCCATACGATTCATGTGGCCAGCCCATTGCAGCTTCCGCAGTCTTACAATCGTTGAGACCTCCGGTTCGTAAAAAATTTCATACATCTCATGGTAGTATCGAATTCGCCATTGGTCCCCGTCTAGCTTCCCTCCGATTATTCGCCTCAGGACCCATCGATCCAAGGTGTTCAATATATTTGCGGATGCTTGGGTAAGAGGGAGGATTGGTTCGATGATGAGTGCAAGAATACGTTCGATAAAAAGAATCAGGCGTACAAAGAAAATGTAGGTAGGAAAACCAGGACGAGGAGAGAACACTATGAAAATCTCAGAAGAGCAGCGAATAAGATAATTAGAATTAAGAAAAGAAAATAATGCAACGACCAATTGAGAAGTATAGATGTAAGCCTAGTGAGCAGCAACACAAAACAAGCATACAAAGCAGTTCAAAGCCTAAAACGTGGCTATCAGCCCAAGACCACGCTCTGTCGTGATGACATCGGCAATATCGTCGCTGGTGAAACCAAGATTAAGCAAAGGTGGACATCATATTACAAGACCCTGCTCAATCCTCTGCACAGTTCCAGAACATCGGAGCCTATAGATGTCTGCGGAGAGCTTTCATTGGCCCTACCAGCTCCGGATGAAGTTTGTTGCATCATCAAAGCACAAAAGAATAATAAAGCGCCGGGCATCGATGAGATTCCAGCGAAGCTCATCAAATATGGTGGCAGTAGTGTTCATAACGCTATTCACAAAGTCATCCAGCACATTTGGCAACAAGAACATATGTCGAAAGAGTGGAGTCAATCAATTATATTCCCTTTCCACAGAAAATATCACTAGTTTGTACGGCGTACAAAATATTTTATAAAATCTTAGAAAATAAAATCGAATCATACGTCAACAGCATTATTGGGGAGTATCAAGGTGGTTTGAAAGCAGGTAGACAGACCAATTGTTCACAGTCAAGCAGGCACTTGAAAATGCTGGGAGTTCAACATAGATGTACACCAAATTTTCGTTGACCTTAAGCAAGCATATGGCAGTATTGATCGTAATGTACTGTACCAAACAATACTTTGCTGTGACATCCCAGTCAAATCAGTCCGTCTTACCAAGATGACAATGACGTCCTCCCAAGTCCGCATCAATAACCAACTCACCGATGCCTTTGACACAAATATCGGACTAAAGCCGGGTGATGGACTGGCCCCATTGCTATTCAATTTGGGTCTGAAGTACGTCATAAGGAAGCTACCTGTTGATACACGAGGTACATTGCTATACAAGTCAAGCCAAGTGGTAGCCTATGCGGACGACATCAACATTTCGTCATGATCATTAACAACTGCCAAGGAACTCTTCCTGAAACTCAATAGCGACGCAAAACTAGTAGGGCTACAAATCAACGGAAATAAAACAAAGCTCATGACGCAGTTGAGAAAAAATACCTCAAATACGCAAAATATCACACTTTGCGAATACAGTATCGAAAATGTGGGTGAAGTCGTCTATTTAGGCGTCAAAATACCGAAAACGGGTAATGAAAGAAACCAAGTACGCCGAAGAATACAGCTCGCAAACATAATATTTTATTCAGTATTGACGATCTTGAAGACCAGCTGCATACATAGAAAAACAAAGCTCCAATTATACAAATCTGTGATAAGACCTGTGTTATGCTATCGGTGTCAAACAAGGACCCCAACCCAAGCATAAATTTGTCATTTTCAAGAATCAATAGATTTAGATATTTATTGATTTGATCTTTGAAAATAATACCTCAACATGAGAAGATTGTCAATGCTGGTATCATTAAGCCGGCTTCTCAACTTGTTTGCAATGTAGGAAGCAGAAGAAAATGCTCTTTCACGCTCAATGCTTGTAGGAGGGATGGCTATCAAGCATTTGTAAATTTTATCAAGACTAGCACCTCCAATAGCAGATCCCCTTTCGAAAAAAGTTCATCTCCTTTCTAATAGTCTTAGCAATATCTGTGTCTTTGATATCTTTTCCTTCAACTTTTTTCATGCTTTTTTCAATTTTGGCTTGCAGCTTGCTAAGGTTAACTCTGTTTTGTTAACTAAATCTGAATCTTTTTTCTCAACTGAATCTGGAACCTAGAATAGATTACTTTGAGGGTCAGTTGGACAAAACATAATTGTAAGCATTATCATTTTGTCAGGAAGGAAGGAAGGATCGTTTTAAATAGACCTTATATCGAGAGGCAGATCGTCAATTTGATTTTCTGGGCTTCGTAGGAAGTTTAGCAAACCTGATAACTCCGATTGTCTTCTTTCTTGTACCATTTTTAACAGCAATACTTTCATTTTCTCAGAAATTTCATTATTTTTCTCGTGTAAATCTTTTATCATGAATTCAACTGTAGCATCTGGTGTACACATGTGAACGTCGGAACGGCAAAGAGCTTCGAAAGCTAGTTTCACAGGTGTTAAAGTATCAACTAAATCCTTGATAATCTCGAAAGCGGCTACGTTTATTGTAATAGGAAAGTAAAGATCATGGAGGGGTTTTTGAATGGGAATTTTCAGTAGTAGAAAGCATTCTAACATTGCCAATAGCGTGTTCCATCGTGTACGGCAATCTAGCAACAATGACAATTCCTCAGTTAATGCAGCCTTTACATACTTTTGCCAGAAAGTGTCATTTTTTGTTGGCGATCTGTTAAGAAATAATACAATTTTTCGGACTTTCTTTATGACATCATGAAGGCCATAATTATTAGTGAAGTTTTGAGCACTAGCTGCTTTAGCTTCTGTCTTGTTTCTTATAAAATACATCACATACAGCAAGATGCATTCCTTGTGCCATGCAAAGTTGATGTTCAGTTTTTGCGACAAGTCTTCCAACTTTTAGTAATACGTGTGAACCATCTGTGGTCAAAGCTATGATGTCTTGATCTAAAGATCGATTAAATTCACCAAAACGCTTCCTCAAAAGTAGCAAACAATTTTTTGCCGTCATAGAAACTTCAATTCGAACACAGTCCTAATCTCTAAAATTTATTTTCTGAATGAACATTGATATTCATGTAACTTTGCCCCTATTGATTTCAAAGTCTTATTATTGTCTTGTATGTGATGCCAGATGTTATCACTAAAATTCATTATTCTACTGCAAATCGTTGTTGCAGTTTTCGGTAATTGTGTATACCACTTGGCTAATAGTAACTGTCTTAGATCATAAGAAGTGATAAAGATATTAAACGGTAAACCATCTAAACCAACCGTTTGCGAAAAACGTTCATCAAGTGCGTCCTTTCTGCCTTGAGTTTCGTGAAAAAAATTAGTCATTTGCCGGTTTGCTTGAGTCAAGATAGAACTGGTCGAAGGCTTTTGGGTTGGCGTTGACCTGTCTGAAAACTTGAACGCTTAAAATACACATTTAATTGAAGTTGCAACTTCTCTTGGTTTCTTTACACGCATCGCATAACACAAAACAACTCGCTCAACTGGCTTGTGCCATCACACTGCCAGCAGCTACAGAAGCGAAATGCCGATATGGGTATAAGACTAAGCGGAGAAGATGCAAATGCACCATGAATTGCGCTTCCGAGTAAATGGGAAGTTATCTCAATGTTCCAAGTTGCATTTTCGCATGTAGAATTTGTTTTATTAATATTTTTTCAATCCCGGGATTCGCAGGTTCCAATCTCGGCATTTCAGTATCGAAAATTTTGCCGGGATTGTATTCTCTAGTGGGTATCAAACCAAAGCTTGGCTAGACAGCTAAAAGTACTAAGCCGTCTTCTCATTCAAATGTTACTTGAAGCATTTCGACGCGTTTTATGAAGTGGGTGGATGTAAGCGATAACTCCAACGATGGATCGAAATGAGGCAACGATTCACACGCTTCACAAAGTATATGCTTCTTCTTCTTCTTCGTAGCCCTACAGCCCCTTTCGGGCCTTCGATTAGAGAAAGTTAGAATATCTCATTGTCATGATCTAATGTATCGGCACTTCACAAGGTGATATGATCATTATCACGCTTTGGCCGTGTGTCCGTCCACCCAGCTGCGGTACGTTCTGATTTTAAACCAACACGTTTCATAACTGAACAGGCTTATAGCCCGTCCGAAGAACCACTCGAACTAAATCTCGTTGACGCCAACGAAACTTGAACCAGAGGCCTTAGGCTTATGGGCTTAGTGCTCTAACCACTAAGCCACGTGGACTACTGAATTATATGCATACGGCCACCAAATTTGCGAGAATATCGTGTGAGTTTGCGATAATGGGACGGCTGTCGCAACGGTGGGGACGGATTCGTGGTCGTGTTTTGTGTACGCGAATGTACTCGTACACTGCTAACATCGTTGGTCGGCAAAGTTTAACCCCTTACTGCATGACTTTTTATTTTGCGCTGAAAAAAATATATGTGATTTAAAATAGCAAATAAAAAGACACGTTTTTTTTAATTTTTTTATTTATTTTTAGTTTTTATTAGAGAAATTATTTTTTTCTGTTTGGTTCTAATATGGTACAACATACATAAATTGCTGCATAATTAGTAATTCATTTCATACATTTTTACGTATGAAAAATTATAAGGAATGGAACAGAAGGAAGCAGTTTCTCTTTTCATTGAGACATAAGTTTATTTTACACTTATGACATTGAATATATGATCTTCCATTACACCCCGTTATCTTATAACGCTGCCTGGTTGTCCAAATAGGGAGATGATCCAACTGGTCTAGACGCACATCCTGAGATGGCATTACTGCTGGTGGTCCTCTTGCCTTCTTTTCTTCGATCATATTTTCAAGAGCATGTGACGGTCGTCCTCTTTTTGTACTGCTACTAGGCTTATTGACCCAGCACAAGGCTTCTGCTACAGCTACCTTGAAGTCCGCCAGTGCAAGGAATTCTTGGTCCTCAAATCTACGCCGATATAGTAGCCAGGCATTGACGGTGACCATGTCGATCATGTGAAAAAATATTCTAAGGTAAAATTTTTTTGATCGTATTTGGATTCTGTAATAACCCAGGAGTGCATCTAAAAGATCAACGCCACCCATATGTTGATTATATACTATTACAGCTTTTGGACATGGAATTGTCATATATGTTTTTTCTTTTTTGTTATAACGTCTCACATCTGCAAGTGGTTCGCTACTTATGTACGTAGAGACGAAGTTAACAATTCTGTTGTCATACCACTTCGTCACAGAAATGTCGACATTATCCACCGTTGTGAGTTTTTCAACCACAGTACCCCTTCCTTTTTTCTTTAGTTCCTTTTCCGAGGGAACTTTATACCCAGAAATGCGGTTTGATTTAATAGTACCTAATGGCAAGATCCCTTTCTTTGTCAAATAAACCAACAGCGGCAATGATGTGTACCAGTTATCGAAGAAAAGTCTGTAATTTTGTGCCTCTGGAATAGTTCTGGCAAGACGAATTACCACATTACTTGACGTGCTTATGTTTGGTAAACCTTTAAACGCTTCTTTTGGTCCACGAGCTCCTGTGGATAATTCGAAGTCATAGCTAAAACCTGACGAACCGCTAAGTACGAAACTTTTAAACCCCCATTTATGGGGTTTTTTGGGATTGTATTGCCTCATAGTTGTGCGACTTTTAGTTGGAATTATCTGCTCGTCTACAGCCATATACTTCTCCTTAGGGATGGTTAGCAATCGCTCTCTAAGCTGGTTCAGGAATGGATGAAGTTTGTATAACGGGTCATAGCCTGGTTGCCCCTTAGTCACTTGCGTTGAATTTTCATTGAAGTGAATATAACGTTTAATCTCTTCAAAACGGTTACATGACATGACTGTGCTATCTCTGGGATGTCCTAATGTTTCACTCCAGTAATCTCTAGTAGATGGCAGTTGAATTATAGACATCATAAGAGATATATCCACAAATTGTTTGATATCTTGCGGAGTAATAGTCATATTTTTTTTTCAGGACGCTTTTCTGTTGCATACAACATGGTTTGTTGGGATACATATTGAAACATTTCACCAGTAAATATGTATTTAAAAAATTGTACAGGTGTTTCCAACGCCATTATCGTTGAAGGCAAACTTAAATCGCCAGTGAATTCTAAGTCAAAGTCCATTCTTTCAATGAAGTCATTCCACTATCTAAGTGTTTCAGCTTTATCAGATCTTGAACGTTGCCCAACTAGTCCAGATAACGGAATTGTCCTCTTGTTCATATTCAGACTCTTCATCAGTCTCGGGTACGATTATCGATGGAAGTCTTCTAGTTCGTCTCATACGATCTTCATCGTCAAACAGTTCTCATCTGTACTACCCTCAGGTACACCTTGAATAAAAGTATGTACACCACCATAAAATCTGCGAACATCCATGATCCCTGAACAATGCAGTATTAGCATAAACATACAAAATGCAAAAATATTCAGGAACTAAGATAAAACAGTATTTTTCATTTCATCAGAATTGCGCATGATGTGCCAAATATGATCCAAAGGAACATTGAATATATTTGTATGTTGGTACATATTTGATCCAAAGGAAAAATACGACTTTTATATCAGTTACATGAATAAAAGCAATGAAATATTAACTGTTTCACAAAAATGAAGGTTTATTTTACTATCTAGATTTTTTCCCAACGGATTCATTCACGTAAAGTATTTTTAAAATTTTTTTTTATATGAGAGCACTCATTTCAACTGTCAAAACTTGATTTACAAACTTTTAACTAACGTGTAGTTCGACTAGCAGCTTATAGATGGCATTGAAATAATTTTGTATGAGCTTCTATGTACCAAATATGATACAGCATGCAGAAATCGAGAAAAAATTTATTCGATTTTGAATAATACGCAAAACTATGGTTTGGTTCAAATATGGACCGCGATGCAGTAAGGGGTTAAGCGGTGTTTATATTTAGAGATGTAGTATTGCGTGGCGAAATAGGTCTGGCGTTTGAATGTATTCACGTATTGCATTATTGGCAACGGCGGGACATCATTGGCGATGGCTGCAATCGGTGTCGAAGACGTTTTTCGTCGTTATATTGCCGGGTGAGTAGTGGCAGCGTTGGATGACGCCACGTTGATAATATGTGTGGTGCTTTCCATGAAGCACTTAAAAGCGGTTGAAATGACGGACATTTCTTCTCGGAGTTTTCCAAACTCACCGCGTGACACTAGCTCGATGGCGACTTCATCTCAGCTTACCTCATTAGATCCTTGTTCTTCAATCAAACGGGCGATGAATTCAGTTTTCATTCCGGCAGTCGAACGATTTCGAGATCCTTCATTTAACTACCTTGAAATCCGAGAAGTAGCTTCGTCCCTTACAAAAACTTGGTTTTGAACGAAATTATTACGACGAATTGAGAGTACCCGAAGTAGGATGTTTAATTTTGGCGAGATGCAAAGTTTACCTTCTATGATATGAGCTTCAAAATACATGTATTATTCCGTCAAAAGTAAACTAGTGAAATTTTATATGAAAGATTTTTATAAGCTTGTTTGTAAGCAAGTGAGAAAAGAAGAAAAATATGCAGGAAATTAAAGATTTTTTCTTAAAAAGCCGTCAGGCCTTGCTTTTTTGAGTGAGCACACTCCTAAAAGTAAGGCTCGATGGCTTTTCAAGAAAAAAGAGAATTGGCCAGCGGGTTTCAAATAAACAAAATAATTGACAAAAAAAATTAAAGCTTCAGATTAACTACGAACCAATTCAACATATTCTCTTTCGCAAGGATAGTGACATCTATATGACCCTCTTAATTCCATCCTGTCAATAATAGAAAATCAACTCGAATTCTCGACAAACAAACCCATATTAAAAATTAATGCAATAATCTTCCTTATGGGTTCAATATCATCCAATTACTACTTAATACAGGATCCTTTCTACGAAACACTCATTTCATATGATATACGAGTATCACAAACATGTTTTCATGAAAACTACCTAAGTAGAATGGATACTACAAGTTAGTAATCTCCCAATATTATCCAAATTGTATTTTATCATGCGAATCATTTGCGTGTTTGCAAGGAATGGGTTTGTGTATTAATGCATGAAGGAATTAAATTCAGCAGAAAAACAAACCGATAGTCAGCAGGCAAAGAATTGAGTTTGCACAAAAAATTAATTTAGTATCATTAGATTCAATCAAACAAGTATGTGTACAATTTTGTCCTTGCTACTATATATATTCTTGTCGTAATATGTTCGAATTCGATTGATTGTATTGGAAATTAGTCTGACCGGTTATTTAATTGGTAGTTTATTGCGTTCAAGTATCCTTTTAAGTGATTTTTTTTTGTATTTAAGTTACAAAAATTTCAAAAAGTTAGTAAATAGTCATAATTTTGTTAAAATCATAAATGAACTTCATCGAAAACTCTGCGGCAATTACTGCAGCAATGAAAATACAACAAATGGTGATTATATCGGTTGAAATACTAAAATCGCATTTATTAAATTGTAGCAGCATGAAACGTTCTATGTAATTGTAACTCTGAAAAGCGACTCTTCTATTCAAATTCACGGTGTATTTCTTCTATGCGTTACAACTTAAGCAGATACTCATTTTGCTTTGGATTTCAATTTGCAGGCCAAGAAATCGTATTCATTTTTACTTTCCCTAGAACTTCAATTTCCTTTATTTCCTACTTTATTCCTACCTAGTCCAGCTACTTGTGTTAAAAATTCCTTGCTTTGTAAGCTCATAATCTAACTGCTTCCACGGAAAAATGCATGTGCCTAGGAAATTTTGTTCAATAATCTTACCTAGAGTAGAAAATGCTGGTTCATAGTCTGGTTAGACCTGTCATCTCCACACTCTACTGAGGAAAAATATGGCGGCCTATTTTCAAATTAAAGCATCTTCTCCACTTTACTTTTCGCTTAGCGCACCATTGCCCTGGAATTCCAAGAAAAAAATAAATGTTAAACTTTTTTGTATCTCTTCCTCAAGTCAGCATTTAAAGAACGCTTAGGTAGCACAACATCTTCGTATTTCAGTTGTAGACATTGGCCACTGTCTTAAAATCATTTTTTACCTTCAAACATCACGGATGTGTTACTTATGTACGTGATAATGTAAAAGTTCATTCTTTTATAATAAAATCATCATTGATGGCGTGACAGCCCAAACCGCGCCTTGGCACCCAGGATTAATCTCCTCCGATCACCACGGTTCTGCGACTTCGTTCGCTAGTTTATCACTCCCAACAAGGATCTGCTGTCAGCTACTGTGGAGCCTTCCCATCGAATCCTCGGTCTTCTCACTAGACGTCTAGCTTGTTCTCTATCCTATAATGTGCATTTGGGTAGCCAGTTTTCTTCTATTCTTTCTACATAGTCCGCCCTTTGCAATTCGCGTAACTTTACGAAAGTAAATAAAGATAGTTCGTCAAATAGTTCACAAAACTTATCTTTGTAACATATTTTCCACTCTGCCCCTTATTTTACTGGGCCATCGATTTTCCGGAGCATTTTGTGTGCAAAAATGTCCACTGCCTTCTCGGATTCGCTCGTAAGGGTACATGTTTCACTTTCATATAACAGCAAAATTTTGAGTAATCACTTGTAAATACGGAGTCTAATCTCATCCTTTTTGGCGCCTGTTTTATTCAGATTGGCTCTAAGATACACAAAGTTATCCACACTTTAACGTTTATAGTCTCCTATGGTCTGGTTTTGTCGGACTGGAGTGTACTTCCTCATTTGATTCATGAATTTACTATAGTTTAAAGTCGATTGACTCGTAAGCCTATTCGGTTTGCTTCATTTTCTAGGCTCAGAAATGCTCTTTTGGCACCTGAGGTTGAACGCGCCATAATATTGACGTCAACGGCATATGCTACTGATTGCGTGGACTTGCACATTAGTGAACCAAAAGTTTCAGCTGATGTCTCGCTGATGATGTCTTCCAATATTAAAGACCACTGGGGCAAGTCCATCCCCTTGTTTTAAGCCTGATTCGAATTTAAAGCTGTCCGCTAGTTTACCATTTACCTTAACGGCTTTGTGTTTAGCATCATGACATCGACCATGCGAACTAGTTTTGTTGGGACGCCCAAGTCCAACACCATTTATATAGGGCATTTCTGTCGACACTCACGGTGTGCTTACTTGAAGTCCACAAAGAGTATATGTGTGTTACGTTGATGTTCTATCCCTCGCACTTCTCAAGCAACAGTATAACAGAGGATATTTGGTGTATTGTAGACCTTCTAAAGGGGTTTCCATTAAGAACATAAGAATTTTATCTATAAATAAAACACAGAAATATTTGAGATATTGGGTTGAAATTTATTATGGTTGTAGTGCAAGCATTGCATTTTATCTCATATGACCACAACGAGCCCGTTTTGTCGATTGTTTGGACCCAATCTTCCACCACTCTGGCACACATTTCGACCGGAACGTTGGCAACTCCTCGTTGGATGTCGTCTTTGATATCGTCTAATGTTGCTGGCTTGTTGGTATAGACCAGTGACTTTATGCAGCTCTATAAAAAGAAACCCAATGGTGTTAGATCGCATTCACGAGGTGGCCATTCGAGCGGAGCTTTTCTCGAGATGACACGTTCACCAAATTTGCCTTTCAATAAATCGATGGTAAGGCGTGCTGTGTGGCTAGCCGCACTATCTTGTTGAAACGACACATTGTTGATGTCAAGTTCGTCCAGTTCTGGCCACAAATAATTTTCCAACATAACACAATAGCGCTCTCCATTGACGGTAACATGACGGTTGTTTTCATCCACAAAAAATACGGCCAAATCAGCCCAATTGGAGAAGTTTCGGTGTTTCGAATGATCAAGTGGCTTTGATTCTTGTGTCAATTTGATCTTGTAACCATGTTAGCTAAGATCTTTTCGCAAAATACGCCACAGTGTCGTTTGAGTGATGCCCGATTCTTGAAAACGACGTGCGATATTTCCTTCGCCTCGATTGGTACGACGGCTTTTTTGCACTGGAACTCCTACTAGTGAAAATTTGGACTCGAACTTATTAACTATATCATGCACAGCTCGGTGGGCGGGACGATTATCACAGCCAAAAATTGGAGTAAGCGCTCTTAAAGCTGCGACCACATCGACTCAGAATTTCGGTAGTAACTTTTGATAACTTCCAAACGTTGTTATTTCATGAACTTAATCATGATGAAAGTGTTGACTTTAACCAACGTTTTGACATTGACAGTTCATTAAAAAAGTTTAAGGGTGCGTTCATATAAAGATACAGAATTGTAATGTCCCTAATTGAAAACCCTATACTTCAAAAGCCTTCCTTATACTTCCCTATAATACATTCATAGTAGAGAATTAATTTTCTTTCTATGATTTAAGAGAGCATTTTATATAGTGTAAACAGTAACGCGTTGCCCCTATACTTTTCACACCTTAACTTGTCCCTCTTTTTGTATACAAGGCATAGCGTACTTTTTGCTATTCCTCTAGAATTTGCTTTTCTGACTATATTCTGCATATTACTCGCTGGAGAAGGTTACGTAGATGCGGACTTCCCTCCTAGAGCAGTTCTGCTGGTATTCCATCTATTCCAGGAGCCTTAATTTTCCTGAGGTTGGTGATGAAATTGGGAGCTCTTGCTCTGCTTCTGAAGACCCACAGCATCAATAGTTGTTGAAGGCGCAACAAATGGCTTCTGAAAATATTGCGGCCATCTGTTTTTGATTTCGACTATGTTACCTATGATTGCTCCTTATACACTTTTACAAAGACATGTTTGTGAATTGTAGCCCTCCCTTAGTTATTTAATAGAGGCATACGCTGATCTGACTTTATGTAGGGTCATTTTTTCGTTTATCTGTTGGATGTTGATTGTGAGTTATTACTTTTTGTGGCACACTGATTAGGGTTTCGTAAAATAATTTGACAAAACCCTACTGAAATCGCGGCCTGTCTGTCCATCCGTCCGTGTGTCACACACGGAGGAGAAATTCATGAAAAACTTGTGTCCCCCTCCTCGCGATTAGGCACCTGTGATCTAAAAAATCTGAAAAAAATTAGGGGGGTAGGTGCTTGTGAGTATAGTAACAACTAATACCTTAGAAGTAAAAATTCGCTCAACTTTGTTGATAATAGTATAAACTTCAAATTCCACAAATTCAAATGAAATCCTATAGGTACCCTTAAACTCAACGATATTTGATATTTAAGCAGTCTTATAAAAGGTCCAAAATGATGACTGTTGAAAAAAGAGAAAGAATGGATTTTCTTTTAAATGTGCACATCTCTTTGACATATTTCTTGAGTTCATTTGTTGCTGGTGACTGCGTTTCGGAGAAATTGGGTACGAAACCCTTTTGACATGAACGTAGGTCTGTCTACCCAAATTGTTTAGCTTGACATTGGATGGTGTCGTCTTGTTCTTCGCTAGCCCGAGTTGGTCGCTGGACTCTTTGTACACTTGGTTTCTTTTTGCAACCGCTTCCCTGCATTTTTCGTCATTGCCATTGTTCTCTTCTTTTCTTTGGTCGATGCTCTAAGACCTCTTCGACCGCTTCTACTGCCACATCTCTTACTGTCTTCCACATGGTATGGATGTCATCACTACTTTCTCCCCCTACGGGGATATGTTGATGCGATTTCCCACCGCTTACATGTATGTGGACGCTACTTAGCTATCAATTAGCTTGTGTATCTAGTACCTTGGGGTAACTAATCTTCCTTGTTTACAGCTCTGGCAGATGAGGCATTGGAACATTGACTCTGATAAGGTAGTAGTCTGAAGTACAGATACTGCTGTGGGATTAGCGCGTGTCGAGAATGCTGGTGGCTACTCGTTTTTGTATGAGAGCTTGGTCGATTTGGTTGAATGTGCGACCGTCTAGGGATATCCACATTCTCTTATAGTTGTCTGATGTGGGAAGTGTGTTGAGCTTACTGTGAAACTTCTGCGAATGGTGAAGTCTTTCTGGCATTGTCCCCTGTCCTTGTTCTCTGCAGAAAGACTGTGTCTTCCAGGTGCCGTTTGTCAACCGATTTTTGAGTTGAAGGGACCTAGAACATTTTCATTGTCGTTTGATGGCAATTCATCGATAGTGCATTCCAGGTTGCTGTGAAATTCGTTCCTGGACTCCTTGTCTTCTATGGGCGCGTGATAGTTGAGCAACCAGACGTTAAAGAATTAGGTCTTGATACGAAAATGACAGTCGGTCAACTATTCATAGAAGCTCGTTTGCCTTATTTATTGATGCTCAGAACAGTTAATGTGACAACTGACAGGCGCATGGCATGATTCAAGGGAGAAGTACTACTAAGGCATGTTTTATCAGCGCTGAGTTATATCTGAGACGCAAAAGGCCAGTCCCCGATTTTCTTTTTGACGATATGAAAGGCTACGTATTATTAATTACTTCATGATCGTGATTTAACAAATATTATTAAGTTCTAGTGTAATAATATTTTAGAGCGCGATTATGACCAGAAAACTGAATCGAATAAAAATTTTGGGGGCCACACAAACGTTTCAAAATAACAGTTTTTTCCGAGTACACTAGAGCCGAGACTGCTGCAGTGGCCTGTGTGAAAGTGAGAGGCCTCATATTTTCACATTTTGGTATAACTGAACCGAAAAACTCACACCTTTTATACTACCACTAAAAAAATTGATTACTAATAAATTAAGTGATGATTGGCCATCTAGTTCCCAGTTGTAAAGGATCGAAAAATTTCACGGAGATCCTCGACAAACAGCTTGCTCCCATTTTTTCAGACACATCGCTGAAAACAAGCAACGAGCTTTGGATGAAAGTGAAAATGACTATTAAGACCGTGGCAGAACACACAATCGGTTCGATGATAAGTGCCAGAACGCGTAAGACAAAACGAATCAGGCGTACAAAGAATACGTAGGTAGCGAAATCAGGACGAAGAGACAACACTATGAAAATATACTTAGATGACCAATTGAGAAGTATCGATGTAAGTCTAGCGATTAGACAAGACAAGCAGACAAAGTAATAAAAATTCTGAAACGAGGTTATCAGCCCAAAACCACGCTCTGGCGTGATGCTCCAGAACATCGGAGCCTATAGTGTCTCTGGAGATCATCAAAGCCCAAAAGAATAATAAAGCGTCGGGCATCGTTGAGCTATTCACAAACTCATCCAGCACATTTGACAACAATGACATATGCCGAAATATTGGAGCCAATTAATTATATTCCCTATCCACAAAAAAGGTAACAAGCTACAGTGTGAAAATTATCGACATGTATCACCACTTTATACGCGTACAAAATATTTTCAAAGATCTTAGAAAATAAAATCGGATCATATGTCAACAGTAGTATTGGGGAGTATCAAGGTCGTTTTAGAGCGGGTAGATTGACGGTCGACTAATTGTTCACTGTGAAGCAGATACTTAAGAAATGCTGGGAGTTAAACATAGACGTACACAAATTTTCGTTGACTTTAAGCAAGCATACGACAGTATTAGTTGTAATTTACTCTACCAAATAATACTTTGCTTTCGCGTCCCAGCAAAGTTAGTCCGTCTTACCAAAATAACAATGACGTCGACAATCTCCCAAATCCGCATCAATAACGAACTCACCGATGCCTTTGACACAAATATCTATCGATACACATGGTACATTACTATACAAGTTGGGCCAAGTGGTAGCCTATGTGGACGACATCAACATTTTGTCACGGTCATTAACAACTGCCAAAGCACTCTTCTTGAAACTCGACAGCAAAGCAAAACTAGTAGGGCTACAAATCAATCAGAATAAAACAAAGATCATGACGCAGTCGAGAAAAATACCTCAAGCACACAAAATATCACACTTGGCGAATATAATATCGAAAATGTGGGCAAATTTGTTTATTAAACGCTAGAATAACGAGAACCAGTAATGCAAGAGACGAAATATGCTGAAGAATACAGCTTGCAATTAAAATATATTTTGCATCTTTTTGAATAGTCCGCGTGGCTTAGTGGTTAGAACACTAAGCCCGTAAGCCGAAGGTCTCTGGTTCAAGTTTCGTTAGCTTCAACGAGATTTAGTTCGGGTGGTTTTTCGGACGCACTATAAGCCTGTTCAGTTATGAAACGTGTTGGTTTAAAATCAGAACGTATCGCAGCTAGGTGGACGGACACACGGCCAAAGCATAATAATGATCATATCACCTTGTGGAGTGCCGATACATTAGATCATGACAATGAGATACTCTAACTATCTGTAAGCGAAGGCCCGAAAGGGGCTGTAGAGCTACGAAGAAGAAGGATATTAAACTTTTTATATGCAATATCAAGTGAATTGGTAACATCTTATATACGCAGACGTTACAAGAATGGGCTAACGAGTTATCATTTAACAGGCATTCAAGACATGTTGGGATTGAATCAAGAAGCTCGTCAGTCATCTGAACTTGCCGCGAAAACATAAAACCGTTGCCACATTTGCCCTTCAAGAATATACATTTCGGTGTTGTAGTGAATGCAACCGCAATGTTTGCTCTGAACACTCTGTAAAAATTATTGTTTGTAATGTCTGTAGAAATAAATAGTCAATAAATGCTTAAATATACACATAGTCTATTACATTCATATTGCCTTTGTTCCCTTTAAATTGCCTTAGATTTCATACGGTGTCTGATGGACACTATTGATCATTTACGTTAGGAAAGTATACTGGGTTTCTAACGGTTAAAACGTGGTTATCAGCCCAAAACCAGGCTCTGTCGTGACAACTTCGGCAATATCATCGCTGATGAAACCAAGATTTAGAAAAGATGGGCATCATATTTCAAGAACCTCCTTAGTCCTCCGCACAGCTCCAGAACAGCGGAGTCTATAGATGTTTGCATCAAAGCCCAAAAGAATAATAAAGCGCCAGGAATCGATCCGATTCCAGTGGAGCTCATCAAATATGGTGGCAGCAGGGTTCAGAAAGCACATTTGGCAACAATAACATATGCCAAACCACTCAATTATATTCCCTATCCACAAAAAAGGTGACAAGCTACAGTGCGAAAATTATAGAGACGTATCACTACTTTGTACGGCGCCAAAATATTTTCAAAAATCTTAGAAAATAAAATCGGATCATACGCCAAGAGTATTATTGGGGAGTGTCAAGTTGGTGTTAGAGCAGATAGATCGACAATAGACCAATTGTTCACAGTCAAGCAGGTACTTGAAAAATGCTGGGAGTTCAACATAGAGGTACATCAAATTTTCGTTGACTTCAAGCAAGCATACGACAGTATTGATCGTAAAGTACTGTACCAAATAATGCTTTGCTTTGGCATCCCAGCCAAATTAGTCCGTCTTACCACGATGAAAATGACGTCGATGACATTCCAAGTCCGCGTCAATAACCAACTCACCCATGCCTTTGACCCAAATATCGGACTTAAGCAAGGAGATGGGCTGGCCCCATTGCTATTCAGTTTGGCTCTGGAGTACGTCTTAAGGAAGCTTCCTGTCGATACGCGAGGTACATTACTATAAAAGTTGAGCCAAGTGGAAGCCTATATGGACGACATCAACATTTTGTCACGGTCATTAACAACCGCCACAGAACTCTTCCTGAAACTCGACAGCGAACCAAAACTAGTAGGGCTACAAATCAATGAAAATAAAGCAAAGCTCATGACGCAGTCAAAGAAAAATACCCCAAATATACAAAATCTCACACTTGGTGAATACAAAATCGAGAATGTTGGCGAGTTTGTGTATTGGGGCGCCAAAATAACGAAAACGGGCAATGAAAGAGCCGAAATACGCCGAAGAATACAGCTCGCAAATAAAATATTTTATTCAGTTTTGACGATCTTGAAGACCAGCTGCATACACAGGAAAACAAAGCTCCAAGTATACAAACCCGTGATAAGACCTGTGTTATGCTATGGGTGTGAAACATGGACCCTAACCTAAGCATCCGCAAATATATAAAACTCCTCTGAGCGACGAGTCCTGAGGCGAATAATCGAAACGAAGCTAGACGGGGACCAATGGCGAATTCGATACAACCATGAGTTGTATGAAATTTTGACGAGCCGCAATGGGCTGGACACATGAATCGTATGGGCGAACCACGGATACCGAAAAAGGTATTCGTTGGGAGAACTGAAGGCCGGAGACCAAGTGGGGAAACCGCGGCAACGCTGGTCTGACTCGGTCGACCAAGACAGTTCAGCGCTGCTCGGATTTCGAAACTGGAGGACGCGATCGATGGACCGAAACAGTTGGAGGTGCTTGTTGCAGGAAGCGAAAGCCCGAGAGGAGCTGAAGTGCCACGGAGAAGAAGAATGGTTAAAGAGAAACTTGTTTGTTTTTTATTTTCAGAAACATTTTGCAAAAATGAAATCCATTATGAAAATTCAAGATTGTCTGATGTTATTAATATATTGAAGGGGGTTTCCCCATTCAAAAATGAAAAAAATAAAATGACGTTGAATAAACCATTCTACAATATTTAGACACACGATTCCTTTGGATATTGCTTGTTTGGAAAAAAAATAAAAAAACATTTTTTCATCATTTTTAGTTCACCACCACCGCTGTGGAGAGCATCTTTCATAAAGCACGTTCTAATTAGTGTCACTTTCCGGGCCTTCTGTTTCAAATAGACTAAAAATGCAAGAGGATTATATTTTTAAGAGATTTGTTTTTGTATATTTTGATCATTTAATAAATATTTTCCAAAAAAATCAAAGGCATTTTCCCCCTATTTACGAAAGCGAGGGCAATTTTATGACTTTTTAGTGATTTATCCGTTTTTCATAATAAATTGAAAAATGTTTGGCTTGCAAAAATCGGTCGAGTAGAATTTGAGTAAAATGAATACTAGTTTGGAAAGCAAACATAATGTTGTGAAAATCGTGATTGTCTTTACAGTTAAAAATTCACTAGATAAAATTTCAATTTTTTTCACCCCTGTTCGGCTATTTCTGGAGCATATTGTAGGCCCACATTTTCAGTTAAGCATTATAAATCGTTGGCCTGTGCTTTTTTCTTTTGGATTGGACCCTCTTTTGACTCCTCCTGTTAGACTTTTCAATACGACATTCGTCGACATTCTCCGACATTATAGTTATAGCTTTTTTCAGGGTTTTGTTTTATAATTCTACAAAATCCTACTAAAATCGGGTCCTGTCTGTCCGCCTGTTCGTCCGTCCGTCCATGTGTACTCTCTTCAAAGTGCAACTACAAAAAAATGTAAAGGGTATTTCAGGGGTTTATAAGGTATTTAAGGGGTCTCCTCATATAACGAAGGGGACAATATCATCAAAGATAGCCGATATGGGTATTAGATGAAAGTTCTTGATGACAACTTTTCAAAACAAGTCTTAAAATTAAATTTTTTGGTTGGTGGGGTGAACAGGGAGGGAAAATAGACGAAAAATTAGTGTGTCGCACCTGCGATTGGACACCTGTGATCTGAAAAATCTGAAAAAAAATTATAGAGGTAAATGTTCATGAGCACAACAGCAACAAATACCTTAGAAGTTAAAATTCGTTCAACTTTGTTAATAATAGTATGATCCTCGACCCTCACGTTTTCCCCGGTAAAATCGTATAGGTACCCTTAAACTCAATGAAATTCGATATTTAAGTAGTTTTATAAAAGTCCCTTATACTCAGTAGGTTTGATTTCCAATTACAACAACAATAACACGTGATTTTGGTATTTTATGGACTTTCCATAGAATCAGTCACTGCAGTTTTGATTTGTTCACCTTGAAATTTTTAAATAAGATCACCAACATAAATATTTTTGGGAATTCGTGATTTGAGTGATTTTTGGATGGTTGGTTTGCAACAAAATGGCGACCGTTGATAATAGAAAAACAATGGATTTTCTTTAAAGCGTGCAAATCTCTTTGACATGTTTCTTGACTTTATTCGTTGTTGGTGACTGCATTTCTGAGAAGTTGTTAACGAAACCCTTCCGACGTGAGTGTAAGTCTGTCCACCGAACTTGATCTATCATGAATTTCTTGATAAAATTTTGAGATCGTATTTCTGTGATGCAGTAGTCAGCGTGATTAGAGTGCTCACCCCAGAAGCCGAAGGGTCCCAGTTCAAATTTCGTTGGTGACAACGAGATTTGTCGAGCGACACTTGAATAGACTATAAGCCCATTCGTCTATGATGCGTACTGGTTTAAAATCAGAGCGTATCGCAGCTGTGTGCACGAGCAAATGGCCAAAGCGTGGTACCGACCATATCACCTTCTCGAGTACTGATACGTACGATCAAGATAATGAGGTGCTCTATCTCTAAGTGACGGCCCAAAATGGAACGTAGTGCTATAATTTAAATAAAAAACTAGAAATCAATTTGTTCTAAATTCTACAAGATAGCCCCCCGTAAGTGTCATCAGTCTTCAAGCTCCATTATATAGTGACTGCTTAAATGATATTCGTGTAAAAAAATTTTCCGGAAAAATCAAATGCAAATCGTGACCTAGCAAATTTAAAAATGGAACTTCAATATTCTGAATTCATATTCAGTGCTTACTTTATTTCAATTGATATTATTTTAGAAGTATTTTCTAGCTAGTATATATGCCCATAAGTGGCTTCAATTAACCGTGTCGAAGAATGCACGTAACTTAAAAGCTCCCACATTCCACATACTTATCGTGTGACTATTAATCACAACGTACTTTGTTTTTGCTCTCTAATTTCCCTTCTCCAATGCCACTTACTAACAAGTATATGTCCCTCCCAACACTACTGAGTAGTGCTGAGAATTTCCTTAACAACTCATTAAAATTTTATACTATTAATATACCAACTGATAAAGTAATTGCTACTCGTACTTGATGCATGCACTCTTGGCTTGCATATGTGGAATATTGTTTGTTGTTATTGTTGTCGGACAGTAGTAGAACATGCTATTAAATATGTGACCTCTAATGCACTTTTGCCTTCTGTGTTCCGTTGATCTACAAGTTCACTTTTGTGTCTAGAGTATTCAAAAGTTTATTCACTTTTCCTTCAAACATTAATTTATTCAAATAACGCATTCAACGCGAAGAATGTGTTCATATCAACAAATTTTCATTTTTACATGATGTAAAGTTCATATTTCCGTTGTTATATTATGTACGAGTATAGCAGAAAAGAAAGAAAAAAAAAAAAAAAACACACATAGAGAAAGAAATATGTTTGTTTTAATTTTTCAACTTATTCAAGACATTGAGTGAAAGGAAAAATTATAAGAAAATATTTTTATTATGACAACATATCATGTCACATGTGAAGGTTTTTCTTAGAATTGGTACAATGGAAAATATATTTCAAACTTGCATTCAAGCAGAATTATCTTTAAACTTGACTTTTATTCTTGATTTGAATGTTACAATTTTATCAATATGATATGCTCACATACTTGCGTATGAATGAGTAGATTGAAATTCTTTGATTGGACAATTTAGTAATTCCGTTTACAATCGCAATTCCCTCTGCTTCGCAAATAACTATCGCGATTGGAGTGTGTTAGATTGGATCGTGCTGAGATTTTCTATGCAACGTTCAATGTCATTGGTTTTATCATTGCACAATTGAAATTTTTGCATGCATGAGAGGAAACCGTGGAAATTAAATAAACCACATGAATGCAAACATTGTTTATTGTTTTTCATTTATTTTTTTCAAGTCGACATTAGATATCCAATTGCTCGTGCTCGCGCAATATTATTACCTATGTGGGTTAGAATATGAACATTTATTCGTATATAGTAATAGTAACGCATGATTAACGTTAAATAAATGTCTTGACATTTGAATTTCCTTTTATTATCCTATTTGGTTCTGAATCGTTTTTAGACGCCTTCAAATTAAAAAAAATTTGATTATGATTTTTCGAGTTTCAAGAAATAATTTGAGATTTAAGATAGTTTCATTACAATTTTCTTATACAGTGGCTATCAGCTTATTTCATGCAGTTCAAATTTTAAAATTTGTTACGCTTTTATTGGAAATCTATATAAAATAATGACATGATTCAAATGCCAAGTTTTAGAAAAATATTATTTTTTAAGTTGCTTACTTCAAAAATAACAAAGTAGATATTTATAATAATTTAAAACATTAAAGTATTGCTTGGTTTTCACGTCATAGCTTATTTCATGCATTTAAACTTAGATCTTAATTTAAAAAATTTTTATTACATTTTATACAAAAATCAATACTTCGTATGGCAGCCCTTTGAATTCAGTGGGTTGTTGGATAATTCATGTCGTTTTTTCTCGTAGATGGATTTAACTACATATTTCATTTAATACTGATTGCGTGGCTTATATTACTATATACTATTTTGAAGATTAGACTTTAGACTATCTTCAGACAAAATCTGAGCGTCATTAGTAAACAGCAAGTTGGTTAAAAATAAGCTTAAAAAATCAAAGAGAGCATTATCAGCAAAGGGCAAAAATGCGGTGCATGCTCGAAAGAAATTGTGTGAAGTTTATGGTGAGAACTGCCTTACTGAACGCCAGTGTCAGCGTTGGCTTACTCGCTTTCCTTCTATAAATTTCAATGTGCAAGATGCACCACACAATGGTCGTCCAACCACTACTGACGGCGACAAAATGAAGGCATTAATCGAATCTAACCAGCTAATGACAACTTGAGAGGTCGCAGAGAAGCACGACATATCCAATTCAACCGTTTACTTGCACTTATAACAGCTTGGTTGCGTAAAAAAACTGGATGCTTGGGTTCCTTAAGCGTCAAAGGAAATCCACCTCACCAAACGCATTAACAAATGCGACTGAATCGTAACCATAACGACCCATTTCTAAAGAGAATCACAGCCGGTGATCAAAAATGGATTGTTGACGATAACGTAGTCCGAAAACGATCATGGACCAAGCAAGATGAGCCCCCACAATCGATATCCAAATCCAATATTCACCATTTCTGTGTGATGGGATTACAAGGGTATAGTCTACTTTGAACTGCTTCCAAGAAACGAAGCTATTGATTCAAATCCCTACCGTCGTCAAGTAGGGAAACCGAATGAAGAATTCAGAAAAAACGCCCTGAACTGGCCAATCGCAAAGGCATGATATTTCATCATGATAACGCTAGACTCCGTACCTCTTTGATAACCCGTCAAAAATTCATGAATCTCAATTGGGAACTGATGCCACATCCACCCTATATCCCTGACTTAGCACTATAGGGCTATCATTTGTTTCGCTCCCTTCAAAACTATTTGAATCGCAAAACTTTTGATTCCGATCAGGCTGTTAAAAATGAGTTGAATCAGCCCTTCGCTTCTAAAAACCAAGGCTTCTTCGAACGTGCAATTTTTCAACCTACCGAAAGATGGCGAAAAGTCATCCCACGAAATGGTCAATATGACATTGATAAATATAAATAAATTTACTTTGAAAAACATGGAAAAAACTACAGTAATTATCGAACAACCCAATAGCGTAGAATCAAAAAAACAACGAATCGAACCAGCCAGTAAAAAATGAAAATGATCAATCCATGCCAGATACGAATCTTCTTATTCGAACCGGAAAAAACCAAACATCTATTTAGCACTATTTGCTAAGTGCCGACTACCATTCAAAGGAGAACCCTCTGCAAGCTCCTAATATTCCGCTAGCAAGCGGAAAACAAAAGCTTCCTTGTTCATTGAATTCTACATCAATCGTATGTTCTGTTCTCTCGTCAAGAGTGGTTTCACCTCCACTTCAAATACTTGTATCGTATTTTGGTTTTGATACATCCATATCTCTCTCCGCAGTATTTGCATTGCAAAAAGTTAACGCAAGGTAACCAAGTAAATCGTATTGTGGCCTCATTTAAAACAACTGTTTGATCGGATATGCAGATTTTGCTTAACTCTGATTTTTGGCCACCGGGAATTCTCGTAAAAGGTTTTGAACGCCAGTCGCGGGAAAAATTTTCGGCCGTCCGGCAGACCTCAAGTGAGAACTTAAATAATCATACTTTTCGTAATTACGTAAACTGTTATTACCAAAATGTCAGAAGTATAAAAACCAAGCTGGACACAATCAACCTTGCATCTCTTCTGGCTAATGATGACATTATATGCTTAACCAAAACCTGGATTAGTGACGAGATCGTGGATAAAGAAATCTTTCCTCAACACGTGATTTTTATACATGATAAAAAATGTGTTGACTTAGGTGATAAGTCGTCTCTTATATTGTGTTTTGGCCTATGTGAGCGATCCTTTCACGCGGCTTGTGTGAACATTAAAGGTCCTGTTGCGGATGTTATCCTCAAATCAGACAACGGTATATACTGATTTTGTATATTCTGCAGGCTTTATTCTGTCTCGGCCTTCATCTCTCGTCTCCGTGTCGCTGGCCAGACAAATAACCTTCAGAGAAGCTTAGCACCCTGCAGAACGAGTGCTATTTAGCATGGAAAGAAGTAGACTCATTGCTTCAATTCACTGGATCAAATGATCAACTCATCGCTGAGACTAGGCCAGCATATCCTCGTGTATCTACAATACTTCGGGTGATAATATTACTTCAGTTACCCTGGATCCATCACCGGCTACGACGATAACATCGTCATAAACTAGAAGCAAGTCTCAAGCTAAGCATTCACCACTCAGCAGTGCGAATAAAATCGCTTCCCCTGTATTGGAGTCGATTTTTTCGCCATAGCCAGGACCGCAACCGATCCGTTGTGATGCTATGGCTAAAAATTATACACGCCCGACCATCTCACCAACTCTCCTAGTTCGATTTCTACTGAAATCCAACCTAAGGATCTACCAGGTAACTCGTTTTCTCTTAATTCCAATGAGCCCGGACTTAAACATCTACAGCCTCTACCAGTTATGTCCACGCTACTTCGTGCGTTTGTTTTACGATTCGCACTAAATACAGCGAGTGAGCATTTGGAAAAATCCCGCCGTTCCTCGTATGTAGAAAACTTACGGACGAAAAGCGCTATCTATCATCATTAAAAATCGACATTGACGCTGACTTCAAAGAAATCCTCTGCCAAGATTTCTGGCCCACAGGTGCGCTGGTTAAAGAATTTGTTTCAGTCGGAAAATAAATTTTCGGAATCTAAAAAAGACCTAAGTCATCATGTAGTCTTAGATAATGTCAATATCAACATGTTTCACAGCCGTAACTTACACTCCCACAAGAAAACTAATCAACTCTCCGTTTTTTATCAAAATGTTAGAGGCTTAGGCTTAAGGACTACGCTTGAGTACCTTTTAATTTCTTTTCAACTCAGGGATGACACCGTAATCTGTTTCTCTGAGACATGGCTGAAACCTTATGTTCTCTTTTCTGATCATATTGTATATAGGTGTGATCGTAATCATAATGCCACTAATAAGTCTGATGGCGGGGTAGTCTTGGCTACCGCCAGTCATTCTCTGTCCAGCTCCCGTTGTACTTATTTCAATTTTGTCCTTACATTGGAATGTGTAATTGTCAAAATAACCTAATCTAATAATGCGTCCTTACTGATTTCTTCGATATTTATACCTTGCGATTCTACGTTACAATTATATGAGTCTTTTTTTGATGACCTCGCCTCCTATCTCATAGTACGTCACCCTCAATCCACAATCCGTGTTTGTGGGGACTTTAATTTACCTACCGTTGATTGGGTTGACTCACCTGTTTCCTTCATCCGTTCTTCTAATTCTTTTTCCTTAGCTATCTCTTCCTTTCTTTCTCTCTGTGCTCTGTCCCAATACAACCAAGTCCGTAATACAAACGGTCGGCTCCTGGATCTTGTCTTGTCGAATGTTTCTGCTCATCATCTATCTGTATTTCCTTCTTTATATCCCTATGTTCCTCCTGACCAACACCATCCACTTCTTTCCATTAATCTCACTGTCGATCCTTTTATAATTAGAAAAACCTGTCACTACCCAAAAATTTAATTTTTTCAAATCAGATTATGAGGCAATTAATTCAAAACTTTTGTCTGTGAATTGGTGTCAGTTCTTTCAAAGCTTTGATTGGGAATCTGCTCTCAATAAATTTTATGCGCTGTTTCAGTATCTCAACTGTAGGTTTACACCTTTTAAGTTGGCCAGTAAAGTTAAACTAGAACGTTGATTTACGGAACGCGTTCTTACATTCTTTAATGCCAAGGATAGGGCACGTCGTGAATTTAAGTTTCCAGGTGTAGCAGAGCACAAACTTAACTTTTGCAAGCTGCCTTCTGATGCCAAAAATAAAAATTGCTATGACGAATTACTTTTCCACTTTGGAAGCTTCACTCAATGTTAGTAATGTGAAGCCCTTTTGGTCTTATATTAAATCTGTAAAGACCTTGTCGTCTGTTCCTTCTACCATCTGCTGGGATGATGTTGAATGCTCTTCTCCCCAGGCAATCGCGGATTTGGTCTCCCAATATTTTTCATCTACCTTTGCTCCCCCCACTGAATCCGTCAGATCCTACACTGAGAGCAACTTTGGTTTTTCGTTTACTACTCTAAACACTGACCCTTCTGAAGTTGAATCCCTTATTCATTCACTGGTTTCTAATATCAGCCGTGGTCCAGACGGCCTACCAAATATTTTTGTCAAGTCCTTTGCTTTGACACTTTCCTCTTCCTTGTCTATTCTCGTCAATCTAAGTTTAAAAAGTGGAACTTTCCCCTCTCAATGGAAAGATGCTCTCGGAACCGTTGAGCTCGGTTTTAGCTTGTGAGCAGCATGGCTTTCGTAAAAGTCATTCCACGTTCACTAATTTAATTCAGTTCACTGATTTTATTGCAAAGGATTGGGACAGTCAGTATCAAGTCGATGTGATATACACAGATTTTACAAAAGTATTTCATTCAGTCAACCATCATGTTCTTTGCTGCAAACTTGAAGCTTTTGGAACCTCTGATTCTCTTTTGTCATGGTTTTCGTCTTATTTGTCGTCTCGCTTTTGTCAGGATAGTTTTTGTGGTAACACGTCTATTCCATTCTGTGCTACATCTGGTGTTCCTCAGGGATCTGTCCTTGGACCTCTCCTATTCCTTGTGTTATCAATGACCTCCCCTCATTAATTTCTTCCCCCTGTCCCTTGTTTGCGGATGATTCCAAGGTGTTTCGGACTATCAAGTCACCTCTTGCCCGTCAGTGTCTCCAGAAGGACTTGACTGTGCTCGATAACTAGTGTCTGTCTAATTTTCTTTATCTCAATGTTACCAAATGCCATAAGATGACTTTTTCTCTTAAGCAACATCCTATTTCCTATTCTTATTTACTGAACAAGGCCTCTGTTTCTGGAGTTACCACGTATAAAGACTTTGGAGTTACTTTTGACTCCAAACTTAAATTTAATCTTCATATTTCCTATGTGATTGCTAGGGCCTCTAAAGTTTTGGGTTTCATAATAAGGCATGTGCACAAGGTTTGGAATATCTCGACTATCATTCGTTTGTTTATTTGACCTTTACTTGAGTATTTTCTGTAGTCTGAGCTCCTCATCATTCCTATCTTGTGTCACCTGTGCAAAGGAAGTTTAGCTTAATTTGCCATATCACCCATATGAGGATCGTTTATCCTTCCTTGATATTCCGTACTTGAATGCACGTAGATCTTATTTGGGTCAGTACTTTTGCTATATCGACTCTGCCAATATCAGATTCCAGCGTGTATTTTCTCTGAGTTACAGCTCGTACAGAATTTTGCAAAATTTAATTTTAGATCGCTGATTTCGCTTTGTAAAATGTTAATTGTTTGTACTTTTTTTCTCTCTCTCTCTCTCTCTCTCTCTCTATCTTTTTAATCCATATTAACTTTTTTGATGCACATGAAGTTTATTGTTTTTTTACTGTTGTTCTATTCCTTCTTGTTTTTGGATTTGTTATCTTTAAGATGGAATCATGAAATAAATAAATAAATGATCGGGATCGATCTATTTCCAGCCAACGGGATGGGGGAGGTGTGCTAATAGCTGTAATCAGCAAGGTGCATTGTGTACTCGGCAGTACTTTTGCTCCGTAGCATCCATTTGAAGGTGTAGCAGTTCAAATTTCTCGTCACAACTGTTCACTATTTGTCTTCTGTACCTACATTCCCTGTATAACTCCCTTAAGATCGTATGAAATTCTTTTTAGTGAACTTTCGAACTGTATAAATAATGCCATCTCCTCCTTGCAGTTTTTAATCTGTGGGGACTTCAATATGGCTCTCGCTAACTGGGATGCAGAAACTAAATCCATTGCTTCTTCTGATGACCTTTCTATAGCCTTATCCTCGTTTTTATCCCTCTGTAGCCTAACTCCATTGAACTATGTAATGAATGCGTCCAATTGCATTCTCGACCTAATTTCCTCAAACAACTTTGTTGCAGATCCTGTTTTCCCTGCTGTTTCTCCTTATACTAAGCCGGAACCTCAGCATCCTCCTTTAGATCATTAGATCCAATTCATGGCAAGCCTAAGTTGAAACCAATTCGGTTTAACTTTTTCAAGACTAACTACGAAGGATTGGCTGCTGACTTTGACGTTATTAATTGGCATGCTTCCCTCAATCTAGACAACCCCAACCTCGTAAAACTATGCAGTGTTTACCAGCATTACCCCACTGCATACACCAACCACACGACTATACACGAATCGTTCTTTGTGGCTCACGAGAGAAGTTGAATCTGCTTTTTCCTTGAACGATTCGGCCCGGAAATGCTACTTACATTCGAGATCAGAACTGGGCCTCTACGAATTTCGTCACCTACGTACTAATGCGAAAAAAGACATTAAATCTTCAAAGCTAACCTATTTGGGAGCAATTGTAGTATCCTTCTGGTCGTGCGTCAACTCTATAAAAGACTCGCGTCAGCATATCAATGCATTGTCATATCAGAACTACTAAGTCTACAATGACCAGGCCATATGCGACATGTTTGCTGACTATTTCTCCGCCGTCTATAGCTTCCCGAAATCTTCTTCTGGTAAAAACCCATCAATCTGCCCCAGAATTATTAGTTGATTTATATACTGATCCCTTAGAGGTCGCAGAGGTAATGCAGTTATTGAATTCTAGCAGTGCAGTCGGCCCTGATAGAATCGCTCTCTCATTCCCTCGCCTATATCTTTAATTCAAGTCTCGAAAGGGGTACTTTTCCAGACGTTTCGAAATATGCAAATGCTCGTATCCTACCCATCCATAAAGTGGGTTACCACTCCCAGACCACTAATTACAGACCCATTTCACTCCTATCGTGCTTTGGGAAAATCCTGGAACGCATTGTTCATTGTAAACTTTACATTGTTTTACAACCTAACCCATCCGAAAATCAACCCGGGTTTGTATAAGGACGTTTTACCGTAACTAACCCTGGTGAATTTATCAACACGGTTGCAATCACCGTTAACTTAGGAAGTCAAGCTGATGTGATTCACACTGATTTTGTGAAAGCATTTGATTGTGTGGATCACAACATCCTGATCGACGAAATTCGCCGTTTCGGCATTCAGAGATCTCTTCTCTCCTGGATTTACTCCTTTCTCTTTTATCGTTCCTGCACGGTTACCTGTAATGGATCTACGTCCCACCATTTCGTCCCAGCTTCTGGTATTCCACAACGCTCAATCTTAAGTCCACTTCTTTTCAACCTGTTTATTAATGACCCCCCAGCTATCTTCACATCCAACCCCCTTGTATGTGCTGCTACCTGAAGATATTTTGAGCGCTTCAGGATGACTTAAATCTTTTGCCCTTTTGTTGTTATAGAAATTGACTTCAACTTGACATCTCTAAGTGTCTTTCCATGACCTTTGCCGATAAAACTTACCCCATTTAATTTTCGTAATCTATCAAAAGCTCAGTGCTCGTTTTGGTCAAGAGTTTCAAGGATTTAGGTGTGACTTTTGATTCTCATTTGAAATTCAATGTTCACGTTTTTGAAATAACCAAGAAAGCTTCTCAGATCGCGTGTTTTTTCATACTTTCCTCTCACAGATGGTTCAACTTTCAAACATATGTTCGTCTATTTGTCATGCTGGTTCGGCAAATTCTTGAATATGCATGCCAGATATGGTTCCCGCATGTTAATTATCTCGTGATGGCAGTTGAACCTGTGCAGCGTAGGTTCTTCCGCACGCTTTTCTACAAATATAAAATCCAGTTTCGCCCTTATGATGATCGTCTGAATTTTCTCGGTCTGCAGGTATGGAGGCAATTTCTTGATCAATGCTTCCTAGTTAAATAAACGAGAGGTATGTTATCGTCAAAATTAAACAACGACATTAGCATAGTCCCCCTTCTCGCATTAGGCTGTCACAATACTTCGCTGTACCTTTTGCCAGATCCACATCTTACAGTCACTCGCCGATGGTTCGTATGGTAAGAGACCATCTTAATCTCCAGCTTGGTCCTCTTTCTGGCACATTTGGTTCATGTAAAAGCATGCTACAAAGAGTACTCTACGAACAATAATTTCTTTTCTCGTTAATTTTACATAACTGTTAAATTTAGATTAATTCTTATTTTATATTTATGTTTTACCTTTTTTTTGAACACGTATTCTTATTTCTGTTTTATAATTGGGATTACAAATTCTGTAAAATCCACTAATTTTTGCGTAGCTGCTGCGGTAATTTTCGTCCACTTCTCCAAAGTAGCCTTTTTAATTGTTCCTTGTTGAAAATACTGTTTTTTTGATTATTTTTTTCCGAAATTGCCCATAAATTTTCAAAAATATTCAAATCTGGGCTCTATACCAGAACGTGTGTGCAGTTCCAAATCAGCCAAGACTGCACAATTCTAGACTTATGCTTGGTGTCTTTGCCTTGGTAGAAACGAAATGTTTAGGGGATTTCAAGATTCACAGCACTCTGGAATATTTAGTTTTTCCAAACATTCAGGTACATGGCTTTGTCCATATTACCTCCAATGAACGCCGAATTTCCAGTCCTGTCTGCTGACATACAGGTCCAAACCATAACGCATCTGCCGCCATGCTTCACTGTAGCTTTTAAATTTTCTTTTCGCAGCTCGGTATCTGGTTTTTGCGACGCGTATGTCATGCTATTAGATTCAAAGATATTAAATTCTGACTCGTCGTTGGCAAATATGACGCTCTTCCAAAAGTCGGAGTTTTTGTTAGCGTACTCCTTAGCAAAGGCAAGTCAATTCATCCTATTTGTTCTGCTTATGAATGGCTATTTTATAGCTATTTAAGCATTGAAATTGTGGTCTTGGAGCACGTGACTGGTAGTTCCCGCACTGCATAACTTACCCAGTCCTTGGTGTATCTCCGTGACTAGTTTTGGAGCCGATAATCTTGGGTTCATCTTGATTCTACGTAGTATAAGTCGTTCGTCGGACGAGTTGAAAATATTGTTAAGCGCGCTTCTGCCCTTATGTTGAATCCGTTTTTCATGAGCGAAGTGGTCAATGATGCTTTTCACTGTTGGGGGAGACAAATTAACTATTTTGAGCAATTTTCCGCAGGGGTTGACCATTCTTGAATTGACTTACCACCAATTCCCGCTGCCTAATTGCCGTGCGGGACACATTTTTTCGAAAACCGCTCGAATTTTACACGTACGAGGATCATTCAACGAGTACTTAGCCTCACCGCCCGATGGCGCTGCTATTACAAAAGAGTTTTACCATCGTGCAGTTCATTCTTTCAGTAGCCTACTTTCAAAGTTTCAGTCAATTCCCTTCATTAGTTTTGTTTTGATAGCCTTTGGAAGCGAGCGTGTCGGTCTGTTGTACAAAAATGATTGTATGAAAATGATTCTTGTTTTTGGAAGGGAAAACGCGCAGCAAAATCAAAGATCGCTTGGATGCTGTGTACGGCGACCGTCAAGAATTGGTTCAACGAGTTTGTTCGTGGCCGCACGTCGGTTTTTGATGAGCCACGCCCAGATGCCCCGAAAACGCTTGCTACGGAGGGAAAAAGAAAAAAAAAATCCACGATCTCGTATTGGCAGACCGTCGATTGTAGGTTCGCGAGATAGCTGAGACTGTGGGCATCGCAGATGGAATGGTGCATCATATTCGTAACGAAGAACTGGGCATGAGAAAGCTGTCGGTGCGATGGGTGCCGCGTTTGTTCACACCGGAAAACAAACGCACCCGTAAGACCACATCGGCGACGTGTTTGGCGCTGTTTCAGCGCAATCTGGCGGAGTTCTTGGCATCGTTTCGGGACCGTCGACGAAACATGGATTCACTGGTACACACAAGAGACCAAGGAACAGTCGAAACAGTGGACTTCACCCGGCAAACGTGCTCAGAAGAAGGCGAAGACTGTTAGATCGGCCGGAAAGGTGATGGCCACCGTTTTCTGGCATTCACAAAGTGTGATCCACATCGATTACCTTGAGAAGGGTAAATCAATCACGGGGCGCTACTATGCAGACTTATTGGGCCAATTTGACGTCGAATTGAAGAAAAAGCGGCCCCGGCTGGCAAAGAAAAAAGTGCTGTTCCACCACGACAACGCGCTGGCTCACACCTCCGCCGTCGCCATGGCCAAATTGGTCGAATTGCTGCCCCATCCACCGTACTCTCCAGATTTGGCCCCCTGTGACTCGTTTTTTGTTTCCAAACCTGAAAAAATCACTCGCCGGGAAAAGATTTGGGTCGAATGAGGAGGTCATCGCCGCCACGTAGGACTATTTTGCAGCCCTCGAGAAAATGTATTTTTTGGACGGGTTGAAAAAGTTAGAGCATCGCTGCGCCAAGGAAGGAGATTATGTGGAAAAATAAATTGCCACCTTTCCAAAATTTTCGTTTTTCTTCTGTAGGCTAAGTACTTGTTGAATGACCCTCGTACAATATCACACTAAATATTGACTGCAACTGGTTGTGGCTCAAGGAAAGCCTAAGAAAAAAGTTTCGTTATACACGTTTGAACCAGAGTAGAGACAATCATCTGCATAAAATAAGCAGTAGCCTACGTGTCTGCTGCATACTTGGGTTTTTCTGGTTTACACGTATCGGAATTTATTTTTGTAAACATTTTTTTATGTATAGTATTTTAATCAGTAAGCCTGAATCTACATACATTTCATGATTTTCTTATTAGTTTTTAAGATGAAGTATTCTCAAGTTTACAAATAACGCTGCGTGAACTAAGCTGTGAGCCATTGAATGCATGTATTTCTGTATGATTTAAACACTTTCTGGAACAAATACAGCAAGTACGAGTATTAATAAAAATTTTTATTTTTTTACAGGTGAGTTGCAATAAAATTCGCTACATTACCAAAGGGTAAGTTATTGAAAACCATAAAATAGGAATTATTTTCTTGGTATATTTGCATAACAAAAATGAATAAGAATAAAGTCTTTAAGCGTAGAGCCAGTGATATCAGGAGGCTTTCTCATTCGATGCATAGTTTTAACAATAAAATTAAGTACAAAAAACGAAATATAAAGAATCCTTCTTTAAAAGGTACTACTGTAACTGGTCGATTTGACAATGTCATATCTTTTGAGGAAGACCCATCCCAATGCAACTAAAACTGAACTCTGGAATGCAGTTCGACTTACGACAAACCTTTTTTATGCACACATGATTTCTACACTTCTTTGAAGCCCTATTTTACTACACTTCTTTGAAGCCTTATTTTAGTCCAGTGTTCAGTTCAAGTATATCGTTTTATGCTCTATTTCTCAGGCAGACAGCTCGTGCTTGGAAACACTACTACTTCAAAACAATATTCTATTCTACATTGTAACAATTTGTTTAAATATAGACCATTGGGATTCCCTGGCTTTCTGACGACCAAAATTATAAAAAGTTGGACCTGAGTTTGCAATAGATCACGAGTATTGAGGCAGGTCCACCAACAACCTTTCCTTACGTATACATCGCCGTCGAATGATTATAAGGAGCTGAGAGGTTATAATGACCTCGAGGAAGGCCAAGTAGCAACAGTTGCCGGTAGCGGTAGTTCTTTGATGCAACGGGTGAATTTGATATTTTGAGTTTAGCAGTCTTGAACCTTCCTACTAGTGGATGCAGCAGTAGCCCAGTTTCGTTGAAGTGCAAGTTCTCAGCACGGCTCAGTAACGTTGCGCACAGCATTAAAAAAGAGTTAGTACTGTCACTGGATGTTTAAGATTCAATTCGGGTCAGACGTCAAAAACAAAGTGACGCGATTATTTGTACTTGCATGCTTTTCGGTTTTTTATTTGTGTTTGTATATTTGCGTGGGATTCAGTAGCCGGCAGTTGATTAATCACAACTCAATACATTAGTCTCAAATTTCAAATCCAAATAGATGAAAGCCGTTTGCTAAGGGGCGAAAGTTTCTTTCTTGAAATATCTTGCGCTTACTCGAGCTGAATTTAAAATTTTTCTTTTGCAACCATCTTAAAGCTTGGTTCTTATTTCACTCTAAGCATTCGCAAGAATTTCTATATAATCTTGACGAATATGCCTTTTATAAATTTTTCCCTGATTTTACCTTTTTGGGTTTGCATTAAAACTAAATATGCTTTGTACACAAAGAAAATATATCAAAATTTATGTTTTTTTCTTGTTTGTATTTGTTTTGTCTTAGACTACAGCCCCTATCAGGCCTTCGCTCCGTGATGGTTAGAATATCTCATTATCTTGTTTGTACGTATCGGCACTCGAGAAGGTGACATGGTCAGTACCACCCTTCGGCCGTGTGGCCGTCCACGAGTAGTAGTACATTCTTGTTTAAAATGTATGCGTATCATAACTGAATGAGCTTATAGTCCGTCTGAAGAATCCTTCGAAACAAACCTCGTTGTCCTCAACAGGGTTTGAACCAGGTACCTTCAGCTTACTGGGTGACACTACACCATTCTTATTCCCTGAATATGTTCATCATGGAGTAGATGTTATTCAAAAAAAAAAACGGTCGGTGGATAGCCTAGGCTTTCAAAGGAAACCAAGCACCCAGATTCTCGTGTTAGTATTATAATTAATTTTTCAATTGTATTGGTTGGATTTTCCTTCTTTTTCCAATTGAATCATAAAATATGTAATAATTTTAATTAATTTGACTTCGACTGTGACTAGAAGATGTCTCGTGAATGTCTTATAAATGACGCCGGCTTAAAATAATAGATTGTTTGGTTTTCTGTACCATAGTACATTCACATAGTATCTACACCTTCCATTTACCCTGTGTTGCACACTTTCTGAATTTTCCCAGGGGCCGGTCAGCTGAGCCGGGGCACGCCAGCTGAGCCGGGCCACGCCAGCTGAGCCGGGGTACGTCAGCTGAGCCGGGGCACGTCAACTGAGCCGAGGCCTGTCGTATTCAAAAAACAAAATCAAAAGCAAATAAAATATCCAACGCACGAGTTCTTTTAGGCATTTCAGAACATAGGAGTGCTGCCAGATCCTAATAAAAAACTAAAAGATTGCATAGATGTTTTCCTGCAATCATTGATTTTTTGAGATCTGATAATCCTGAAATCTCTCATCAAAGTACATGTTTATATTCGCGCTAATCCTCGCGTCAGCTCTTCGGCTTGTGTTCGGATTTTTCCGGAGGCTATATTGAGTGTGGATACTATGTGAGTATACTATAATCTGTATGATAGGTTTTGTCATCTAGTACAGCCAAGCACCCATGGAGCAATACTGGAGGTATTTTTGTTACAGTAGACTTTGTATCTGTTTAGGATATGTCTTTTAAATTAACTAATTAAATATTTTTGACACATTGCATCCATTTCTTCATCGATTTTTGGAGACCATAGGCAATTATGAGCCAGCTTTGATCCCTTTCTCTCCACCGTGAGCTAACCCACCGTTTTTTCTATAAAGTAGACGTGTATAACTTGTATGTTTATCATAATCTCTTCCATGAAAATGAGGAAATACACTAAGGAAAATAACGGTTGAAGTACCCTTCCTGCTTTAAGTCTAGGGAGTTTAACCGTCAGGAATATATGATTGAAATTGTCATTTTACTTTTTCTTTGATGGCGCCGTAGTCCGAATCAGACCTTAGCCTCCCGGACATATCGCGGTCAATGTTTTTGGTGTTTAGATCGCGTCTTCCAGTTAGGTATAAGCATCCTCCTATTTTCATTGATAGAGTCTTTCCATTGCTTTCGTGGTTTTTTTTGTGGTCGATAGCCTTCAACACTTCCTTTTAGTACTTTCTTGGCTACTCTTGGTCGACGTACCTGGCTCATTGTAGCTTTTTGAACTTAATGATTATCGATGGTTGTTGCTCATTATACAAACTATACATCACATTGTTGTACCAGATTCTCCACACTTTGCGACGCTTAAGGGGACAAATAACGTTCAGGGCCACTCGTCTTTCGACTCCGATGCCTTGGTAAGTGGCTACATTTTATAACCATAAGGGAATATGAGAAAGAAGAAAGTATTGGGTTTCCACGAAGCCCTAGCCAAGATGAAAGCAGAACTTCGATGACCCGTAAAACTTGCTTGAGCAGTTCGCGATGTACTCGTGCCTTTTTAGTGCCGAGTGAGCAATATCACGGTAGTCTGTGTGGCCTAGTGGTTAGAGCATGAACCCATAAGCCGAAGGTCCCAGGTTCAAATCTCATTGGGAGAATCGTCATTTAGTTCAGGGGATTTTTCGGACAGACTACGAGTGTTCGCTCAGTGGTGATATGTACTGATTTAATCAGATCATATCATAGCTGAGCAGGCACACGGGAGCATGGTACTGACCAAACCAACTTCCGAAAAAATCAATAAGGTCATGAAAATGAGATACTCTAACTATCTCTAAGCGAAGGCCCGAGAGGGGCTGTAGTGCTACATAGAAGGAGAAGACACAATATCACGTCCAAATTTCGTCATCAAGGTGCTCTAAGGGTACTGGAGCTGCCGCCATCTGGGTTTGGAGTAGTGCTAATTTCCTAGTGGAAGGCTATGGACGGGAAGATGGTTTCGTGTGGTTTCAGTGTTGAATGATTACATTCTTTAGTGTATATCTAACACTGAACAAGCCGATTTCCAAGTTAATATCTATGATTCAGAGGAAGCTTTCGCGAACGTAGATGGCCATGTAGTCGTTGGGGAGACTGTTAGCATTGAAGTCTCCTCCAAAGTTCTGTATTCTGATGAAACTGTATGCTGATGAAACTGGTACTACCGGCATCTGGGTTAGAAATAGTGATTCCCAGGTAGAGGGCTGTGGGCGGGGGATGGTTTCGAATGGTTCGGTGCTCAAGGACTAACTTCTTGTTGCACCTAACGTCGAACGAAACGATATCATCTTTCCAAGCCAAGCATAATGCTTTGGAAGGCGCGTTCTCGAACGAAGAAGGCAACGTTCTCGTTGGGGAAGATTTCAAGGCTAAAGCAATCAAATAGGGCATGCTTCAAACTAATCCCCAGGTAAAACTAGCCCTAAAGATGGCGGCCAAAAAAGGGCTCATCATGCTGAGCACCGGCAATACGCTAACTTTCCATCATATGGAGTGTAAGGAACCATACCCGTCTAACATTCGGCTTGGAGCTCCTAGTACAGAAGGTATGCGATTGGATAGTATTAAAGGAATACTGAGCCAGTGATCATCAGTACATTCTGCTTGAGATCTGAGTCTCCTGATGCCCGTGTTCTCAATTTCTTATGATTAGGTGAAACATGTGGAGGAAAGACGACGAGAGGTTCCTCGTGGTGCTTACGGTAGTTGCGCTGTTGCTGAAAAGCTTGCAAGAGACTGAAAGGCAACCAACTTAAGACATGGTAAACTTAACTGTGAGCCTAGAAAACCTCCAGTGTACAGCCTGTTGGCTGAAATCGCTGAAAAGCGTAGGGAGTATTATAATCTTCGGTGTGAAGCTCAACGGGTATGAAACCGAGACGAGACATATTACTGGTTCGCAGCGTATAAGCCGGCCAGGTAATCCTTTTGTAAACTGATTACCAGCAGTAATGTTTACTGTTGGCAAGGTATAGTGGACATTATGAACAGGGGTCCGATGAGCCTTGACTACAAGCTAGTTATCGGTGAGATAGAGTGGGCTGTCCATCCTGACTACGCTGACGCTGTCCACGATGAGGCCGCAGTCAAATGCCCACTCTTCACGCGATTATAACTAGGAGAGGCACTCATATCATTGAAGCAAAAAAGGCTCAAGTTCCAGACGGCTCCCCAGCTGAGATGTTGTAGCGCGTTCATCATTGTCCTGAATTGCTGCTCAGCATATTCAACTCTTGCCTGTGAAAAGCGTTCTTACCGGAGCGTTGGAAAGTAGAAGGCTCCGTACTGATCAGCAAGGGAAAGGGAACCTGAAATCGCCGTCTGCATACCGGGCGTTATGCGTGCTATACACCGCTGGGAAAGTGCTAGAGAAACTTATCAACGGAAGACTCATTGACGCGATTAATGCTGCTGGAGACCTATGTCTTCTGCAGGATGGCTTTAGAGCAAGACGGTCTCCTATTGATTCAACTACAGAGGGAATGAGTGCAATCAAAAAGGTGGATGAGCATAGCCGTACCTAGTGACGCTTGATGTTTGGAGCGCCTTCAACTCCACAAGATAGGTGTATATTCTGGATATATTGAAAAGACTTTTCAAGTTCTAGAGTATCTCATGCGGCTTTGAGGGATTAGCTGAAATACCGAAGTCTGATTTCTGATACAATGCAGAGTCAACAAAGAATAGAAGTTACATCGGATGTTGCTCAAGGATCTATCCTTGGTCCAGAGTTTTGGACCATACCGTACGATGGACAACTGAGACTAGAGCTGCCGGATGAATCACGCCTGATCGGCTATGCGGATGGTGTTGCAGCACTAGTCGCTGGATGCAATGTCGAACAGACGCAAATTAAACTAGGTATACTAATGCGCCGGCTGAGAGACTGTATGCCTACTCGCGGGTGCAATCTAGCACTGGAAAAAACTGAAGTGGTCATCCTGACAAAGAAATTCCCATAGTCAGGATGATCAGTATTCGGGAAGTAAAGTAAATTAGCTAGGCTTACTAATCATTTGAAGAGGAATCTCTTAGAACAAACAAGAGCGATGACTGATAAACCTGCTTCAGGCCTACAGACTCTGAGTCAACTTATGGCAAATGTAAGGGAACCCAACCCATCATTTTTGATAAGCTCTGTAGAGCCGTTTCTACTGTATGGAGCAGAAATAGGGGGTGACGCTTTCAGCAAGGAGCTGCACCGAAAACGCTTGGCACAGGTACCCCGGAAGCACTAAGAACTGCATTATCATTTCCGACGGTCTCTGATTCAGCGGTGCTAGTCATCGTGGGCGTGATATCTATCGCCCTCCTTGCTGGAGAGCACCGTACTTGTACCACCTAACTATATCGAAACGAAGTCACGAAGGAGATAGTTTTTTGCATGGTGAGATAACGCTCACTGAATGATTGGCAGCAGTTCTAGGTAAACAGCACAAAGGAAAGTTGGACAGCACCCCTCATCTTTGATCTAAGACCGTGGCTGAATCGAACACATAACGAGACTAACTTATACCTGATCGATCTCTTGAGTGGGGATTCGTATTGTGGGTTAAGACGAATGCTAAGTCGCAAGTAAAATTAGCAAGTGCAGGTGAATTTGTATAACCTTTTATTCAAGATTAGATTGAACTGGGCATACCAATTATCCCAGAATGCTCAAGCGACTGTCTCTGCCTCTTGATCTTCTATAGGAATCAATTCGGGCCATCGTGAGCTCGATGCATGTGAGGTAGTAGCATTTTCCTTCTGAGCGCGGCATGGTGGTGATGTCTATGTGCACATGCCCGAGTCTTCTTGATGGCGGCATGAAATTTCCGACAGATGCATGCACGTGTCGAAAAATTTTCGATTGCAGTAGCTCTTGATTCACTGGTTTACACTTTGGCTGTTATTGTGTAGGAAGGCTCTCCGTCGCCGCTCGTTTCTCAAGTACAACTTCCTTGTGAAACCTACCCGACACTTCAGTTGAAATTTGGTGTTTCCTATGGCTTCTATGGACCAGGTTATATCCTACGTCTCCTTCCGAGTTAGTTCTGTTCTGTTGCCAAGAGTTGCTTCCTACCTTATTGCTGCCTCGTTGTGTGCCGCTTGTCTGTTCTTCCTTGAAGCTTCAGACCCAGCGGTCGAACTTCCACGTATACTTTACCCTACGAAGATCGAAGTAGCCATTCTTCTGCGATCATGTTGACGCTGCTCTGACCCGAAATTACGACACTATCTGGAGCATTAATGGTTAATTTCATTGTTATGTCGTGAGGGCGTAAATACTAAAACACTTTATTTAAATTCAAATTATTAACTTATTATTTATTGAACTAGAAGCCACATGGTTATGTGCGAGCTATGACACGCGGATGTTCACAAGAGGAAGTACACTGAATCACATATGCATGAATGACAGCTAAGCTTTTCAAGTACTGCCAACTATCAGATGTAATAAAAATTTTTAATAGAATATAAAAGTGAGCAATTTAAAAGTAACGATATTCAAATAATTAATATGTTCATTATGAATACAACATTTTCTCCCTCCTTTAGAGAATTTTTGATCTTCAAGTTGGTTTGTAGAAGTTTGGTGCATGACGTTGTCGCATCGATCTTCGTAGAACTGCATTTGGCTGGTTATTTTCGATACCTGGTGGTTCACCGGCTGGCGGAAATTGTACTGGAGCTTCTTGACCTTGTTTTGCCTTTGGTGCTGGTGGATCAACAAAATCTGCCGCTACTGGTTGCTCGTGATTTTCATAGAGATGAAACTGTCTGTTTGATTCTGCCGGTTTGTTGTTAACTTCTTTGGATTTGTGGTCGAAAGCTTCGCATTTGATCAACATGTCGTTTGAAGGTTTTTCCATCGTGACTGATGTGATAGTGTAGGTCACCAATTTTCGCAGAAACAACTCCGTAGATCCATTTGTCCATTCTGAAGTTATTAGACATGAAGTAGACCATCTGCCCGGGCTGAAATTCTCGAAAATTTGAGTTGGATTTAGATTGTTGCTTCTCAGCCATTTGTGTGTGAATGTTTTCAGGGCGTACCAGATCTAAGCGGTCCGAATGTTTCTACCAAGAAACAGCTGTGCAGGAGATTGTCCAGTTGTAGAATGAGGGGCTCTTCTATACTGCTTCAAGAATTTATTTAGATCTTGTTGTAGAGTAGCTTTCGTGGTTTGCATTTTGTAAAGAGAATCCTTAACTGTACCAACATATCTTTCAGCCTGGCCGTTTGTAGAAGGATGGTATGGAGCAGTTAGTTTGTGATATTTAACTCCGTTCATCTTGAGGAATGTAATAAATTCATCAGAAACGAATTGACGGCCATTGTCGGTTACTACAGTAACAGGAGAGCCATACGCAGCAAAAAGCTCATCCATAATTGAAATAGTTGCAGTGCTGGTAGTTGAATTTGTCGCTTTTACTTCTACCCATTTACTGTAGGCGTCAACCACGATAAGTAGCATTGTACCAGCAATAGGTCCTGCGTAATCGATATGGATACGTTGCCATGGACCCTTTGGATACTCCCAATGATGCTCACGAAATTTTGCTGGAGCATGTGCAAATTTAGCACACTCAGTACACGCTTTTGCGATCCGTTCTATATCAGCGTCCAGACCTGGCCAATAAACATATGATCGAGCTAAACCTTTCATTTTGGTTATTCCAATGTGTGCAGCATGCAGATCTTGTAGTATAGGTTGACGTAATGAAGTAGGAATTACAACTCGATGCTCAAACAGGAGGCATCCGGATGAAAATGAATAATTACTTTCTGGAGCTTTGAGTCCACTTCGAGTCAAGTCTTGTCCATCTAGTAGCATTTGTACTATTTTTCCAAGATGTGGGTCTTTCTTCGTTTCTTTGGCGATAAGTTCCGCTCCTACAGGAAGTTGATTGATTTGACGTAGGATGAATATGTCCATTCCATCCAGATCCATAACTTCTTCCTCCCTTTGTGAAGTGATTTTACGAACAAGTTGTGGCTTATGAAGAGCTCTAGAACAGTAATCTGCGTTAGCATTAGCTTTCGTATTTTTGAATTCCACTGAGTAGTTAAAATTAGCTAAGTAATCTGCGTAGTTGGTCATTCTACTTATGCATAAAATTTGAAGTGATTTCTCTGGATGAAGAATCTGCGTTAATGGTTTGTGGTCTGTTATAAGAAAAAAATGCCGTGCATATAAATAGTAAAAGAACTTCTGACAACCCCAGACTATAGAAAGTGCCTCTTTGTCGATCTGTGGATATTTTTGTTCTGTTGCGGTCATTGTTCGGCTGGCGTATGCTATTGGACGTTCTGTCCCGTCACTAAGTCGATGAGATAATACTGCACCTAAGCCTACCTGGCTAGCATCTGTAGCGAGGACCACTGGTAGTGCTGGATCATAAGGCATCAGGACTTGAGGCGAAATTAGAATATTTTTCAAGTCAGCATATGCTTTTTCTGCTTCGTCCGTCCATTGAAAAGTTTCCTTTAGAAGCATATCCCGTAGCGGTCGTGCTCTAGTAGCCAAGTCGGGTATGAATGCGTTGTAGTACGTTGCTTTTCCAATGAACAGTTGTAAATCTTTTGGTGTGCTTGGTTTAGGCGCATCTCTTACTGCTTTAATGTGTTCGTCAGATTTGTGAACTCCTTGTGCATCAATTTTATGACCAAGAAACTCGACTGCGGAAGCAGCGAAAGTACATTTTGAGCGGTTTAGGTGAATACCATTTTCCTTGAGTTTGGAGAGTATAACGTCAAGATCTCTCAGTAAAGTATCAAATGAATCTGAAAAGACAAGCAGATCATCAAAAAAATTCAAGACAGAAGGCATATCTTTTATAATCGACTCCATTCTGCGTTGCCAAATTGCAGGTATGTTTGCTGCTCCATAAACTGCTCGAGTTGGTCGTATTAAACCATATGTAGGAGTGTTGAGTGTTAGTGCTTTACTAAACTCTTCATCGACAACCAAATGTGTGTATGCATCTGTGATATCCAAATGACAAAATATTTTCGCTCCTTTCATTTTGTTGAATATATGCTCTTGCTTGGGAATTGGATATTCGTCGATGATCATTCGCGGATTCAAGGTGGGTTTGTAGTTGCCAGTAATGCGAAGTTTGCCAGTAGTTTTCTTGGTGACAACATGCGTAGTAGAAGCCCACTCCGAGTGATCAACTCTTACGTAGTGACCAGCTTCTAGTTTTGCATCAATTGCTTTTGCATATGCATCTCGAAGAGCGTATGGAATATCTCGGGCGCGTGCAAAAACCGGTGTAACTCCTGGTTTTAAATGCATTTTTACTGGCGGGCCCGAAAGTTTGCCAGCTGAAAGATTGAAAATATCTTCGTGCCTTTTTAGCAGCATATCTAAACGATCGATTTGCTCTTTCGTAAGTTCCGGAGATGCGCCAGTAAGGTTATGTACATCCATTGGAGCGAACATTTCATTCATGTTAAGTTCGGATATGAATTCTGCGAGCCACTCTCGACCGAATAACGATTCATAAGCCCCTTCGACTACATAGAGATTAAGTCGGCGTGTAAGATTCCCTACCGTCACATTTACAGGGAGCCGTCCAATGCAGTTGAGACGATGATTCGTGTAACTTGCAAATTGTCTGTCTGTTGGCTTTAAGTGGAAATTCTGCTTTATCTTTCGTAATGAATTACTGCTAATGATGCCACAAGGTGCTCCCGTGTCAAGCTCCATTTCGAACTCCACTCCATCGATTTTAACACTGATCATTTTTCGATCTACTAATTTTGCAGCATGAAAATCTTCGATTTTATCAATTCCATTTAATCGAACTGTCGTGTTGATTTGTTGTGATACTGTACGAGTATCTTGAATTTGGTTAACGTTGCGTTGTTTAATTTTGGCTCTACACACTTTAGCAATATGCTCCTTCTTCTAACAAAAACGACACTCACTATTTAAGAATGGACATTGAGCACGTAAATGTGCATCTCCACATCCGTAGCAGTAGAGGGGTTTTCGGTTGTTTTGTTGAAGACTTTGGTGTGAGTTATGATTAGCAGTATTTGGTGCAATTTTTCTCTGTCCGCGCGTTTTCGGTTTAACTTTTGCAGTGCCTTTATTTTGCTTGTATTGCTGTGTTGTTGATAGCAGTGTGTGTATAGTTTCCGATGGCAGTGATTGTAGCTTAACCTCCTCCGATGTTTTGTGCGTCGACTCAAGAGCGTGAGCGGCCGCGTAAGCTTCTGCGAATGTAGTTGGTTTCTTTGCAATAATCACATCGCACATGGAGCGATCACAAATACCATGAAGCATTTGCTCGATGAGCATTCTATCAAGAAAAGAATCGTATTCGCAATGCGCTGCTCCTTGCTTCAACCGTAGAGCAAAGTTGGCAATCGATTCATCTTTCTTCTGCATGGTATGTCTGAATTTAACGCTTACAGCGTATTTATTTTTCTCGCTGTCGAAATGTTTTGTAAGCGCTTGTACTATCTCGTTGAATGAACAAGATTCCGGAGTTTTTGGTGCTATTAAGAATTTCAAGGCATCATTTAGTTCGGTGCCCATGTGCACTCGAACGTAATCTGCATGGATTTCTTCCGGGATTTTGCTTAGATTTAAGGCCCACAGAAACCGTTTGAAGTAGTCTGTAACTGTGGCACCTTCACTTGAACGGAATTCTTGAAATGAAAATGGTGGCGGCTTGGACTGCCCGGCATCGCCTGTAGATGCAAGTGCTGTAGAATTAGCATTTTTCAAAGCAGTGGCAAGAGCTTCGACTAACTCTCTCAATTCCTCCGAAAGAACCATGATTCATTGCAGGGTTTTATTTTCTTCAGTATTTGCACTTTGAAAACACATTCATTATGGGCTCAATTTACGTGTGCTCGAATCACTTTTTTCTGACACCAAATGTTATATCGTGAGGGCGTAAATACTAAAACACTTTATTTAAATTCAAATTATTAACTTATTATTTATTGAACTAGAAGTCACATGGTTATGTGCGAGCTATGACACGCGGATGTTCACAAGAGGAAGTACACTGAATCACATATGCATGAATGACAGCTAAGCTTTTCAAGTACTGCCAACTATCAGATGTAAAAAAAATTTGTAATAGAATATAAAAGTGAGCAATTTAAAAGTAACGATATTCAAATAATTAATATGTTCATTATGAATACAACATTCATTTTGGGATTCTTTCTTTTGGATTTCAAGCCAGTAGTATGATACTAGAGCAGCCTCGTCCCTGCAGTAATCACTACTCGAGCTAAAGTAGTGTAACCCCTAGCAACTAAGGGAGTTTTCATATTTCCCAATCTCTTGTCGGCTGTGGAGACCACTTCTATTTCTATAACTTAGGTGGGTATCCTTATCCTGCTTTTTCAATATCCTTTATTGTCATTTGGTAATCTGCCTAACGCCTACTTTAACGTATGCCATTTCTAGGGAAGACGTATACTCGTGTATTGGTGTTCTCTGGTGAACCCGCGGGGAGGTACCTGTACTTGGCCACTTTTCAGTCACACGTTTTTATCAAAGTTGCTGTTTCGAACAATGTACTTATTCCTTCCATAGGGTAGGAAAGAAGTTGAATATTCCGTAACCAAGCAAAAGCTTTTGAAGCGCAGAACAACCAAGAAAAAACTTATCGACAGATCCATTTGAAGAACGATTTGGATTGAAACGGCTCACGATGGCTGTTCACACCAGAGTAAATGGGGAAAGATGGTAAGGATGGGCGTTTCTTCTACAGAAAGGAAACTCTGCTGATATTTTAGGAAGTGACCTCATGACGGCCTCGAAATCCTTAAATTGAGAGTGCATTCTTAATATAGATACCCACACTTAGGTAGGCTACCAGTTTGATTGCATAAATAATTGCAAAAGGAGTCTGTATAGAGAATACACTGGCCATAAATAAGTCTGTAAAATGCATTCAAAATATTAACGCCTCCGCGCGTGCATGCAAGACAAAGTTAACATGCATTGCTAGTATTAGTTTACATTGTATTTAGCATTAAGTCTTGCCAACCAAAATCGGTCAACCATTGTTTCCACGACAAAGCCCCATAATTCACCAATCTTTACAAAGTATACCGTTTACTTTACAATTTGTTCAAGGAGCATTGCCTTATGCAAACATAAATTTCAAATTTAAATCTGAACTTCATTAAATTCGATCGGCATTGCATTGAGTGGTCTTGCAGAGGCGTTCAAACGAATTTGCAATCAAAAACGAGTTATTGCAATTTACCGCGAAATTTTTTTACCATCCGCAGCTACTGATTGCCTTAACGAAGCAGTCAACCACCTTTCGAAAAGCTTCACGGCGAAGTACCTTCAGACACGCTGCCGCGAATCAGGTCAACCACTTTGAGCAGAACAAACAGCAAATATTTCTGTTAACTACACTAGAACAATAATCGTTCGATATTTTGTTGGTTTTTTGTTCATTTGGACACAGATAATTTATGTATCTGATAGATACATTTTCTAACGCTTTTTCGTGTAATTTATTTTGTTCCAACTGGTCAGGCTTCGTTGTTCGAAGTGAGTTAGTGCTTACGAATCCGTTGGTTCAAGTAGAACATTAGCAGGTAATTATGTAGCAAGTTTGTATGTTTCTGGGACAATAAGGCGTTTGCAGCGAAAAAGCTACATTGATTTGCTATTCATAGCCAGCAGCGGTGGTGGTGGTGCCTCATTAAATTCAATTTTTGTATCTTTTGGGAATTTCGCTAAATCATTCAGAAAGTATCTCCACTGTAATTTGCAACTCCCTATTCAGGTTTGGTGGTTACTGCTCTCGCCGAGGCAAGATAAATTCATTGAAATTAATTCTCAGTTGAGCCCAGAGTCGTTAAGTAATTTCCCGGAAAAAGTAGACTTTAAATATACCTTTGAAGGCTAATGATACATTCGAACGTCTGAAATGATCAGATTTCATTGCTACAAGTACTTATAAATAGATTTTCTTCTCGACTTTTATCTGATAGTGGATGAAGTCAAATTAATATTACAAACTCACCCAAATTATGATTAAAGCTTTCTCAACTAATCTACACTCGCGATAGGATCTCTATTGCCTTTCTGGTCAACGCAATTAATCTATTGCCTCCAGAAATCATTTCATCATTCCTAACCCTCATCCATTTGCCAAGAGAGTTCTTTTCCCAGAACAGTCCTCAAGAAGTTTCCACGAAACGACGGAATGTCTCGCACTCATTTACATTTTCACTCGAGGCTCTCATTAAATCCATCATTTCCCGCGTCCGCCCAACAGTATCATTTTCAATTCTAGATTTTCATCTTTGGACTTATCTGTTGGTATTTGCTATTGCAAGTGACATAATTTGTAGATGCTTCAGTAAGACAAAAGTGCCTTGGATTTCGTTCTTCATTTTCTCAGTGTATTCAGGAACTATAATGAGAAAAAGAATAAAAGAGCTCTAAGAAGACGCAACAATGATGGGAAAATTTATTTCCACTTCAATAAAAGGAAAATTGATATGATGAAATTGAAAAAGAGATTTGTTCAGTGGGTGTTGCTGGTGGAATACAAATTTACTGATAAATTTAGTTGTAACTTTTGATTAAGAAACTTATCAGGTAGAATATATATAAAGTATTTCCAATTGGAGGCTATAGACGACCATTGATAAGTCAGATTACGAATGAACAGGGATGATTGTTGTTTATTTTTGTGTGTTTTAGGTGCGCGGCAGTGTTGGGCTCGAATCACAAAAATTTTCAATCAATTGATTGTCAAACTTAAAATTTAGTGACTAAACTAGTTCTACTAAATTAATCACGGCTGAAAATTTTTGCATAAGTTTTAACTAAATATTTAATGATCAATTTTAGTTTTTAGTTCAACTTAAACTAATTTTCCTTCTTCAATATTTAATTCAAAAAATTGGTGGTAATTAGATAGTCTGAGTTGTTAGTATTAGTTACATGGTAAGATCAGAGGCAACTTAAGGTTCTTGTGAAAACCTGTTTGGGATATTCTCGGAAATATGTATAATTTTTTTGGACTTTTTACTAAAATACAAAACCCTGTTACCCTTCAGTTACCCTCGGTGTGGGAGTTCCTTCGGCTAAGGACCTCGGAGATGGTCGTAGGAGGCGCCACTCGCTAATCCGCTGGTCCTAAAAAGCCGCCAAGCGAGAACGCGGCCGCCGAATACCGCTCACACAGTTTTTTCCTAACAGGGAAGGATCAGACTCACCGGGTGACCACTTGCACAGCTTGCCGGGTTCAGACTTTCCGGCGTAACTCGCACCGAGTGGAAATCTAAGGAAAAAAAACCCGCTAAACAATCCCGGAATAATTCGCACTGGAAATTTACTCCCGATTGCAACCTGTAACTCGCACGAGCGAAAATCTAAGAAAAACACCTGCACAAAAAGAAATCCCGGAATAAATCGCAATGAAAACTTACTCCCGAGCACACCCGAGTCAGGTGTACACTTTAACTTCTTGGCAATCCTATTTTTCTTTTAAATAACCGAAAATATGTTCTCTATTTAATCATATATTTCAAAGAAAATTCAAGAAGGAACTTTAATTAATTTAAATGCAAAACTTAATTAATGATTAATTCGAAGTGTCAAAACAAAGAAGTGTCAGTTTCAGCTCTTTGAGTTTCTTGGCTATAGTGAAGTTATAAATCTGTCATAAATTATAATCAGCTGTGTGAAATAAGTGAAGTGGTTACTAGTGTCGCTCTATCAAGTTTTCGAGATAAGTAGCGATCTTTCAAGTCATCAATTTCATTGATTCAATTTTTACTTAGGCGAACGAAAATTAACGGAACCGGGAATTCTTGCTTTGGTCTAGGAGTGAGATTCCCGTGTAGCTAAATTTATTCTAAACAATTTTTGAATTTAATTTTAAATTTATATTTTGGTATTTTTAATTATTTTTTTTTTTTGCAAGTACGGATTTGTACGTTTTTTTTCACTAACTATATTAAATAAATCAAGGATAATAAAAAATTTTATAAAAAGCAAATAATTAAAAAAGTTAAAAATATAATGGCTACTAAACCAGATAAGTGTGGGAAGTGTAGGAAACCCGTGGAGGATATCCACTCGGCTATGGGGTGTGATGGCTTCTGCCTCAAGTGGTTTCATTTGAGGTGTATCAAAATGTCGGAGGAGAGATATCGAGCTATTATGGACATCACCGAAGATGTGATTTGGATGTGTGCCGGATGTAGAGCTCAGCACAGTAAATCTAAAGAAGACCAACTCTTCCAGCAGATGAAAAATTTGCAAAGCCAAGTCGAAGAGATGAGCTCAAATGTCACCTTATTAATAGATAAATCTACGTCTGCGAGCAAGCCCTCATATGCCGATATTATTAAAAATTCTACTTCTCCTCCATCAGTGCATCGATCTAATACAATATCGCAAAAAGGGATTATAATTAAGCCTAGAAATCACTCTTCGTCAGAAAAAAACACTGATGGATTTTAAGTCGAAGATCAGGCAGTCAAAATGTAAAATTCCTCTACAGCTAATGAGGCCTATTCGTAATGGTGGGACGATTATCAAAACATCGACAAATGAAAATACTACTTCGCTTCTTAATATAGCAATGGATGCAATGAAAGAGGAGTATGATGTTGCTGAGACCAGATTGCGACAGCCTAGACTTGTCATCAATGGACTAGAAAAACAATACGCAAATAATGGATTAAGAAATGAGATCCAGGCATTAAATCCTAATATAGAGGAGCGTGATTCTATGGAACTTGTACATGCTAGGCGAACGAGAAATGGAAGGTGGTTGCACATCATCCAGGTAAACGGGAGCATGTATAAGAGGCTTGCGAATAGATACATTAATATAGATTATGGATCGTATTTTGTGAAGGAGGACTTCAACGTAACGAGGTGTTATAAGTGTCAAAAATACAACCACAAAACATCAAAATGTGAAGGGGAGGAAATATGTGTAAAATGTGGAGGAAAGCATGACCTAAAGGACTGCAAAAGCACGATTGAGAAGTGCTCGAACTGTATTGGTAACAATAACAATGCTGATCATTCTCACAGAGCTGACTCTGTAGAGTGTCCGGAGTTTCAACGCAGAATATTGATCGCCAGGAGGAGCACCGACTACAACTTTGATGATTGCTAATCTTTCTAATCAATCAAGTGGAACAAATTTAACACTTATGTATGCTAATATAAGAAGCTTAAGACATAAGCTAAGTGATATTCAGATTTACCTGCAGCAAAATCCTGACATAGATATGATTATTCTCAATGAAATCTGGATTTACCCAGAAGAAGCACGGATTTACAATATTGAAGGATATAATGCGGTATTCTCCTGCAGACCTGGAAGAGGTGGAGGTACAGCAATGTACGTAAAAAATACAGTCAATTTCATTACGAAGAGCGTGACGCCTGATAAGTGTAACGCTATTATAATTGAAGTACGCCATGCAGGTAAAAAAATAAAATTAGGGACGTACTACAATCCCAATCGTATGAATGCGCAAGATTTTTGCACAGTACTAGATACATTATTCTCAACTGAAAAAAATTTAATCACAGTAGCGGACACAAACATTGATGTGCTAACGGAATCGCCAGAAACACGGATTTATAAAGATACGCTAGAAACGAATGGAACGGTAATCATAAACAACAACCAAATTACTCGCCCAGTGTCAAATACCTGTCTGGATCATATAGTAACCAATGATTTAAAAGTCGCTGAAAGCATGACAGACATATTTGAGGACTGGCCGGAACTGGATCATCGTGTGTTAAAAATTGCTTTTCAAGACCAAACCCAGAACAAACAGAAGCCGCCCTACAAAACGTTCAGATTTCTAGACAAGGAGCTCTTTAAATCAAACATACGAGAGTTACTGGAAAAGCGGAAACCAAATAGTATTATTGAACTCAAAAATATCATCATATCTGCTAAGCAAAGTTCTACAATTGAGAAAAAAATCAGGTGTCGACAACGGACTTGGATAACGAAAAAAGTAATTGATGCAAGTATTAAAAAAAGGAAGGCATACATGGACTACAGGAAGAACAGTGGAAACCGGGCTTTCAAGTTTGTGTATATGCAAGCGAAAAAAGAATCGAAACGACTGGTGAAAGAGGCTAAATTCTTATATTTCTCAAGAAGAATGGAAACAGCGGCTGATAACTCCCGCGAAATATGGAAAATAATAAATGAGGTAAAGGATAACTCTTCAACCCAGGGTATATTACAAAACTTTCAACTGAATCCTGATGCGCCCTCTAACACATCGTGTCCACGTGACGCGGCGAACTCATTGAATAACTTTTTTTCAACAATTGGTGGAAGAATCACTAAAGAAATCGTTGCCAGTTCAGCAGACAATGTAAATAATACAAATATCGCAATAAATTCCATCTTTCACATTCATCAAACAAATAAAAGGGAAGTCTTAAATGTAATCAATGAATTGAAAAAGAATACGGCGCCAGGCATTGATAGCATCACGATGAATGAGATTAGTATAATAAAGGAGGACATAGCCCAGATTATGGCAAATTTTATAAACGTGCATATTAGGAATGGAACTTTTCCCGAAGAAGAAAAACTTGCAAAAATAGTTCCTATATTTAAGGGTGGTGATCATCTTGACCCGAATAACTATCGCCCGATTGCGCTGCTGACGGGATTTAGTAAGATACTCGTATTTGAAAAAATACTAAACAATCGATTAACATCATTCTTAGTTGAAAACTCTATCATAAGCCAACATCAGTTTGGTTTTCAAAAGAACAAGAGTACTTTGGATGCCCTACATTCTGTCACAAGTTTCATCAATCTAGGACTTGACAGAGGTGATTATATCATCGCAATTTTTGTGGATTTGAAAAAAGCATTTGATACAGTTGATCATGATCTCTTGCTTCGTAAACTTGAATCGTATGGTATTCAGGGTAGTCCTAAGCAGTTGTTTAAGAGTTACTTGGAGGGAAGATTGCAGAGAACTTTAATCAACAATGTCCTGAGCGACCATGCACCTACGGAAACAGGAGTTCCCCAAGGCTCAATACTGGGCCCAACTTTGTTCCTGCTATACACAAATAATCTAAATACATGTGGGCTGACGGGATATCACACATTATATGCTGATGGCATAGTTCTATTTTATTCAGGACGAGACAAAACTGCCATTGAGAACACTATCAACGACGATCTAGGAAAATTCCATCAGTGGTTAATTGGAAACAAACTAGTATTGAACACATCAAAGACAAAATATATTGTTTTTAAGCAAAAGAACAAAGAAGACATAGATGTCGAACTAAATATTAACGGCGGAAAATTGCAAAGAGTGCTAGAAATGAAATATCTTGGCCTTATCATAGACCATCGTATGACCTGGTTACCACACATAAATAGCCTAAGAAGGCAATTAGCCCCAATAATAGGATTGTTAAGAAGATATGAGGATTTTCCAATGCACATCAAGAAACTTGTTCTAAATGCGTTTGTCCTGGCGAAATTGCATTATGGAGTTCTTATTTGGAGTCAATCAGCGAAGCAACATTTAAACAGTATATCCAGGCTGCTGACCAAAGCGTATAAAAACATTCTGAAGCTGCCAATGCTTACTCAAACTAGTTTGGTTTACCAATTGGCAAAATCATTAACCTTTAGTCAAATTATTATTATGGAGACAGCGAAGTTTATTTACAGAAATTTAAAAACTAATGGATCGGAACGAGCGCCATTAATTAAGGTATCACAGATCAACCCATATAATGCGAGGAATGCAAATCAATTCGTAATACCATTTGCCAGAACGGATCGACTAAAGAACGATGCAACGAATGATGCTCTGCGTATATATAACAATTTACCAGAAATTGTTAAGGAAGCAAACTCACTTTTGGTATTTAAGAAAAGACTAAGGGAGCATTTAATGAGCACTGATTGAAGCGTGGACCTGTAATTCTGCTTTCATGAGCCCAGTATCTTAGGGCGTTCTTTTTTGACCCTATCGGCGAGATACTGAAGTGACAGTTACTCAGAGTTTTTTTTGAATGCGTCGTATGATATTGAATTTTTTTTATCTCTGAGAGCTGATCATGATTTTTTGGACTAGATGTTCACGAAAAGGACTAGATCACATTATATTGTGTGCCCCCTTATACCGATGTGTTAAACATTGTCTGGGTGGCACAAAGGGCCAAGCGACGTAATGTGAATGTAGATCGCACGAGCTTTGTGCGACGAAGAAAGAGTGATGAAGAGAGTGGTAGGGAATGGAGGTAATTAAAAAAAAAAAAAAAAAAACAAACTTACCTACTCTACCTAGTTGGGGGCCCCCCGAAGTAACCTATGTTACAAAGCTCTCCTGCCAGCGCGCTTATTGTTGAGTTGATGTCGCCAATCTCCCTTGATTGAATCATTACCGCTGTTGAAATTTCCCCTGTCTCAAAAATGTCTTCCCTCAATGAATTTCCAAAAATCTCGGTTCGCTATCCACACTTAGTCCTCGGATGTTGATCCGAGCGGTGCCAGAAAAGAGAAGGAACCGTTCTCTCTTTTCTGATTTTTCACCGGCTCGGTTTCAACCGGCGAGCCGTTAAATTTTTCCCTGGGCGATTCAATGTTCAATTGCGATATCCCAACAGGTGTGCATCGGGCAATTGAAATCCAAATTTCTCTTCTTTTGGTACACTCGCCCATCAGGTGTAAATGTCAAAGTGACTGACACTCTGTCAGTATTGAGTTTTTGTTTGTTTTGTTAAATGTTTCTCAAAATTTAAATTTTTGTCTGCAATGCCAAAGTGTTTTAAAATCCTTAGCGCCATAATCAAGTCCCCAGGAAATGTTGTAATATACTCTAAACTCCTTTTAATCACTTCACAAAGAGGTGACACGTCATCATATCAAAAGCTATTGCCTGTTTCAAGCGGCTTCAGAAACATTGCCATTTCTTGCAGCACCGCTGAATCTGCTTTGCTAGGTCAACAAGAATACTTTCGTGTTCAGCAGGAAAATGAATGTCATTAGAATGTCGAATGCAGAAGTCGATCAAGTCGACCGAGTAGCTTATTACCGGGGATCTATACTTGAGAGCAGGTGAGTCAGGATTTCTTTGTGCTTAACATTTTTACTCTTTTTCAATGAGATGTAATAGGTGCTCAATGTTGTTGTGAATTGAAGTCAGTGCCTCAACTGTATAAGTCCGACCAGGGGTGTAATCTGCTTGACTATAAAGCGCATGTAAGTGCTCGATTAGAGCATCGGTATCGTCCTTGGTATTTGCAATCGCACTCATGTGATAATGTGTTTGAATCCGAAATGAAATTTCAATCCCCAACTTCTGAAGCCGATCGAAATCTCGAGTGATATGCTTGGATTTTTCTTTCATGACTCCTTCATCATCCGCCACCTTCTTTTCTTCACATCCCTCTTCCATTGAATAATTTTCTATATTTAACAGATATTTCACCATTATTGTTGTTCGTACAGATGAAAGAGGTCATTGAATGGATCGCACTTTTCGACTTTGATGTAGTGCGTGATGAAATCTTCTGAAGAGCCGAGGCATTCTGCACGTCGAGAACCTATTTTTATATGGCGCACTTTAAAGCCTGGTTGGGGTTGGTCACGCGCACACTCAAAGCTCAACGCTATTTTTAGTATGTCAGACTTTGCGGCCCTGGAAACTGACTTCAGAATGAAATTTCTTCAGTCAAAAGACGAAAGATTGATTTGTGTCAAATGAGTTAGTAGTTGTTCGGATATGTAAACGAAATTTTCTTTTCCATCATTTGAAGACTTTACAAAGTCATCTGTTGTTGTGGTTTTGCTTTGCAATTCATACTTCGTTAATAGTTTGTCAAAAATTTCCTTCTCACGGGCACAACTTGAAAGCATATCGAAATCAAAACGCACAAGGGGTGTCTTCATTGAATTATATACTTTAATTATATCTTCAAACTCTTCTTCTACGTCCATTTCTTCATTCTCCTGTTCTTCTTTGGTATTATCGTCATCTCCAACAATTTCATCATCGCTCAGGATCGGTTCAGACTATTTGCCCTGCGACATTGTATCTTCGTCGATAGGAGCGAGTTCTTGTATTTCCTCGGGGGAGCCTCAGCTGGCGTAGGAGTTGTTGCCGCAGAGTCATCGTCAATCGGGTGAAATGGTTGCAGACCTGTTTTGCTTTTCTGCCGATATTTGTAATCGGAGTCATCACCTATATCCGAGAAATGATCTACCGTTTCAGGTGAATGTAGTCGATGAGGCGAACCATAGTATACTCAACTAGTAGATACACCTTTCATTTACCCTGTGTTGCACACTTTTTGAATTTTCCCAAGGGGCATTACAGCTGATCCGGGGCATTACAGCTGATCCGGAGCATTACAGCTGATCCATTTTTGGCGCGCTCAAGAAACAAAGCAAAATGCAGATAAAATTTCTGGCGCACGTGTTCTTTTACGCATTTCAGAACATAGGAGTGCTGCCAGATCCTAATAAAAAACTAAAAGATTGCATGGAACGAATTTGTTTTTCTGCAATGTTATTGATTTTTTAGCTCTGGTAGCCCTGAAATCTCTCATCGAAGCATATGTTTATATTCGCGCCATTCCTCGCATCATCGTTTACCATCTACCGAAGATTTATGGCTTGCTGTTCGGCTTGTGTTCGGATTTTTCCGGAGGGTTGATGGAGTGTGGTTACTAGTTGAGTATACTATGAGGCGAACTAACATGTTGAGATGGGGGAGTACGAGGCCACTTGTGCTCGCGCTCGGAACGCTCTGGTATGTCTCGCGAGCGATCTCGTCGTATGAGTCTTGAATGTCGATATTCCGGACTTTGCGAACATTCGCGCTTCTGCCTGCTTGGATAATCTCGATCGTTGCTACCTGATCTCGAATATGTGCGAGGTCGCGAGCTTGAACGTTCCGGCGACAGCGATTTTCTTCTGGACACTCGTTTGGGTTCATGTTCGCGATTTCCATCTTGACTTGAGGTCTGATAATAAGCATCTTCCGGGTACGGTGGTTGCTCAAAATTTCTTTCAAATTGTGGCTCTGGAAATACTTCACTCTGGGAGTGAAACAAACAGAGCGCTTTTGATTATTTGTTTTTTGTGTGAAGAAATAATTGATACGGCGCTTGTTTAAAATGTTGGCAGTTTAATCCTTAATGTGCGTATATGCTGTTGTCTCAATTTTTTTTTAAATACGACACTCCATACAACTCCACGAAATTTATTTTATTAATAAATTCTACTGCGATACTATCAATAATAGTGTTTTTGGACAATTTTAACTGTTATTTTTACTTTACATTTTTATTTTAACCTTTGCTCATTTTTATTTTATTATTTTAACCCTTAATCATTTTTATTATTAACCTTTGCTCGGGTGGTATTTTAAGAACCGCTGAGAAAAAAAAACAAAGTGCAAATGGTTTCTGTGACAACCCTATTGAAATTATGACCTGTGTCCATATGTCTGTGCGTCTGCGTTTCATAGCTATTTTTCTCGGAACCTATTAAAGCTACAGTCGTCTAACTTTGTGGAAGTCAAAAATAATTACCTCTTGAAATTTTCAGGATTGAAATTTATTTTGAAGGTTTCCCAAATTTTAATCTGATGCTTCAAAGCGAGGCCGCTTGTAGAATGTGTCTGTCGAGAGCATCGCGTTGTGCGATATCTCCATCGCAGCTATCGGTGTAATTCTCAAAGCACTAGTGATGCTAGTCAATTAATGGATCTTTTCAAGCTTCATTAATGCGGTTGAGTGTTTCTGATATGCTCCCGTCATGTGGGTCCTCTAGTGCCTCTGTTGTGATTAGAGTGACAACATTTACCTCTGCCTTAATTGTTCTGGGCTAATAATTTTAATTGTAGTATGTGTAGTGTAGTGGTTAGAGCACTCATCTCGTAAGCCGAAGGTCCCTGGTTCGATTCTTGTTGGCGGCAACGAGATTTAGTTCGAGTGATGCTTCGGACGGACTATAAGCCCGTTCAGTTATGATACGTGCTGGTTTGAAATCAGAACGTATCGCAGCTGGGTTAACGGACACACGACCAAAGCGTGATACTGACCGTATTACCTTGTAGAGTCCCGACACATTCGATCATAATAATAAGATACTCTAACTATCTCTAAGCGAAGGCCCGAAAAGGATGGAGTGCTACAAAAAAAAAAAAAAAAAAATTAATAATGGTTTCAACAGTTCCTTAATCAGAAAGGTTGGTGTTACCAGGTAAAAGAAAATCAATCAGCTGCTGACCTCTTACATTGCAATGAGTTCTCCCCCATAGGTCATTATGTGCGTTGGCGTTGCATGTAATGCTTTTTCGTTTCCCTCGTATGTATGCGCTGGTACGCAAAACTCGCTAGTCGCTGTCCCTCGATGGTCATACGGCAGATAGATCAAAAGCAGAATTTTTTGGCCACTCTTTCCTCTTCGGCACATTACGATTGAACGATAGATTGTGCCATATTGTGGCAGAAAGATTAAATCTTTTTCCGACATAGAGTGCCACTGTAAACTTTATAATATTTAATTCGATTGAGTCGGATACTTTAAATTGTGTACCTTTGAACCTTTCCAGCTTGTTGGTGACATTGTTTCGCTAGATTTCTGCTGGTCAAACCTACCGACGGTAGGCATCACACAGATGTTCTCCGAGAGGCAAAAAGAGAGGTTAAGCCGAGTGAAGGACAAACTGCCATTTGAGCAGTATGGCCCAACTGGCCTGGTGGTTGGCTTGTGAAATTCGGGTGAAAGGAGCCGAAAAGCGATTCTTTTTGCGATGCAGCTGAAAAGGCACTCAGAGTCAGGACTACTGTAGTTTCGCTCGATTTCAGGGATATTGACTGCATCATGGAAGTGACCGAGGTCAAAGACGCCTGTAAATGTGGGTTTCTTGGCTCGAATGGGGTTTAAATCAGTCTCGCCAATGCAAATAGCTGGGAGCAGTGCATGGTCATCCTTAACCTTTTTGAAAAGGAAGCATAACATAAAAATTTGCTGGGGAATGTGCAGCATACGGCAAACAACAATACCTCTTTGCTATTTCAAGTGCTTGGTCATACCACAAAAGGAAAAATGGGCCTGATAGGAGCTCACTGTACTCCAAGCAAGCGACAAAATGAAACAATGTACGCACAAGACACATTTTATCCTCTGCGAATGCACTGACCTTGGATAGATAAACTCAAGCACGTCATAGGGACAGGGTAATGTCAGATCTTCGAGGAGGCTCTAGCCAAAAAGAGCGCTGTAATGACCCGTATCTTGCAGATAAACTTGCACCGCAGTACTGCAGCCCAAAACCTACTAGAGCAGCTCGTGAAAGAAATGAAAGCTGACTTGATGCTGCTCAGCGACCAGCCATGATACTGGAGTTCATTAGCATGTCATCCTAATGAATCTAGTACTACTATCATCTGGAAGTGACGCATTGCTCATTTAAGTGTGTCTAGTTACGAGAAGAAAACTGACTTTGCGTGAGTTTGGTGTATAAGTAAGATACTCTTTACTATGTACTTTACCCCGAATCGACCATTACTGTCCTCTCAGGCTAGATTCGAGACTTTGGAAGACGCCTGTCTAGACACAGAACGGTGCATCTTCGTTGGAAAGATTTCAATGTGAAACCCATTGAATTGGACTTACCTCTGTGATATCCTATATGTTTAAAAACGAGTCTTGGATATAGTGGTCAGGACTAGGCTTTTTATATTGAACACCGGTAATGCCGCTGAACAGTGAAATGAATGCTACAAGTTTTGACGAGAGGCCCAGTGAGTACGGACCTCGGAGGAAGCATCAGATAGCTCGTTGCATACAACTCGGCGAGAAAGCATCTCCGTAAACTTATGAACAACAACAAGACCAGCTGTTGGCAAATCTTATTTATGACGTGAATAGGGATCGATAGGGCCCAGGCTTCAAGCTGGTCACGCGGAAGCTCGAAGTCTAACATTCGCCCTGCACACTTGAGAGATTGTGCAGGCTCTTTTTTCTACATACCCCGTCCTTATTGATGCGGCCTACAAGGAAATGTTAGTGGATTATCAGGTCTTTATGAAGATATAACTGGAGGAAATAGTTTTTTCCATGAAGGCAGAAAAGACCCCAGGACCAGACGGGATTCTAATTGTGGGACTGCAGATGGTCTATCACTATTAACAGTACATTGAACGGTTGTCGGCGTGAAGAAATATTCCCGAAGTGCAGAAAAGTAGCGGGACTCATGCTGTTCAGCAAAGAAAAAAGGATTTCCAAGTAGGCGTCTGCATACTGCTCGTTGTGTATGCTATGCACTGCCGGGAAAGTGCTTGAAAAACTCACCATGGGAAGATTTGCTGACACGATTTATATTACTGAGGACCTTTTTTCATTGCAGCCTGGCGTTAGAGCAGGTCACTTCACCATCAACACCATCGTGGAAGTGTTGAGCGCACGTAGCATTTCCATTAATCGGTTGTCCTGGGGGTAAATCTTGACGTCAAAATGTTTTCAACTCCACTAGATGATCTATTAATGCGCCGAGTGAGAAACTGAATGATTAAGAAAGACTGCGTATGAGGATGCTGCTAGGAGCTGTTGAACAGTGTTCGAATGGCGTAAGCTGTTCCAGGAGGCCAGGAGCTCGTTCGGGATGTCAAGCGCGCCGTTCACCCGTCAACTTCAAGGATTGATGAAAATGTAGCCAAAGTAAAGGCGCTTCTGAGCTTCGACTAGCGCTCAAACATTTGTCTGACTGTTATTAAGTTGGGGATTTCATATACTAGCGTCCCCAAAACTATTACCGAGAACTTGGCAATGCGAAAGGTCTGCGCAAAGTTTGTGCCAAGAGTCATAGTGGTGGTGAGAGATTATGGCCAAGCACAGGGTTAGCACGGTGCCTCATCCTCCCTGCCTACCGTCCAGATCTGGCACCGCCGGGTTTCTACCTGTTTCCTCGGCTCATGCGGGGTCTCAAAGGAAACCGATACAGCTCCGTAGAAGACGTCTGACGGGGATCACGGGAAGCGAGTTATAGGCGAGTGCTCTCTGCAAGGAACTTCACCCAAAGCGATTGGCACACCTACAGAGACAAAGGGTGCATATCTAACTGTCTCTGTAATCATTGTACTCGTAATTACAGGAGTAATGTCCATTTCTTTCCTTGCCAGAAATCGCAGAAATATCATATATGTCTACGTAAAAATGCAGGTGAGAAGAAGAGGTCGTTAAAATAAAAAGGCTCTCTTTGTGATCGGTAGCAATCCTGGCAGCGCGATACAAATAGGAGGTAGTTCGACCGGCTAATCTTAGACCTGAAGCTGTGGCTTAATGGAAGGCACGATGAAGTTGACTTCTACCTGACCTAGCTTTTGCTATAACCACGGATGTTTTCGGTCTTACCTGCACATGCTCGGTGTGTAACAGTCTTCTGGCTGCACGTTTTTCCATGCGACACCTAACATACATTATTTGTAGTTTGTTACGGGTGAACTTCGGCGTAGAGTAGGAATACCTGCCAAATACCATTCTAACTTTAGTAAAAAAAAACGTACCAAGAGGCGAAATCAAAATAGGCTGGGTTATCTTGAGGATACGGAGAAGAGCAATTCCTCACCGCTGTTACAGGTGACTCGAATACGGAGCTTTCTGTGCTATAATTGTGGTTAAACGGAGCACAAGGAAGGAATGTACGATGGAGGCACAATGCATTTTCTGCAAGGATGCTAAGCCAGAACCTATTGACCTTAATCACGTTCTTGGGTCAAGGAGATGCCGGGCTTACAAAGAGGCCATAATCAAAGTCAAATCAGTATTCCGATGAGCCACGTCCTACTTGCTGCTCAGTACGTTCAACACTTGCTTGCATCAATGGGTATTTCCGGAATGATGGAAGGTAGCGAGGCTCAAACTCATCAGTAAGGGGAGGAGAACTCCAATTCCACGTCTGCATACCGCCCCTTATGCATGATAGATACGGCTGCTAAAGTGGTCGATAAAGACATAAAAGTAAGATTCATTGACGTGTTTCGTGCTGTTGGGGCGTATTTCCTCGGCAGTACGGCTTTAGAGCAAGACGTTCCACCATTGATGCGATTGCAGAGATGGTGAACGCGGTTTTAAGAGTGGAGGTTTACAGGCGGGCCAACAAACGGGTTGTACTGCTAGTAACACTTGATGTCAGAAACCCTTTCAGTTCCGCTGGATGGGTGAATATTTTAGAAGCACTGGAAACCTCTTTACAAGTTCCAGAGTAGAGTATCTTGTAGATTCTGAGAGACTAACTGACGGATCGGAGCCTACACGATGACACGAACGAAAGTAGGCGACAGGTGGAAATTATGTTGGGTGTTGCTCAAGACGCCATACTTGACCCAAACCTGCAGAACATCACGTACTACGGGCTGCTTAGACTTAAGAGATAAGCTGCCGAACGAGTTATGTTTGATCGGCTATGAGGATGATGTCACGCCACCAATTGCGGGTGACTGCTCGCAGATTCAGAAAGAAAACTGAAGTAGTTACCCTGACAAGGAAGAGAAGAAGTAAAGTAAGGAAAAACAGCATTGGCGAAGTGCAAGTTGAATCAAAGCAAGGTGTGAAGTACCTGAGCGTTCTGTTGACTCAAAGATGAGTTTCTTTAGTATAAAGTGTGTCCCAAATTTATAGGGGTACCCAGTTTTTTAGTCAAATTTTTAATGTTTTTAAACCATACAAATCTTAATTTGCACAAGCTATTTCTACTCATAATTCACGATTTCTGTCTTTTTTTGGTGAGCCTACGACAATTTGTTTGTTTATTATGCCATTTAAAAAAAAAAAAAGTGTCCCAAGTTTATAGGGCAGTGAAAAAAACACGATTTTCCATAGAAAATTTTTTATTATCGGTAAAATCCATTGATTCGCAACAAAAAATTAGTAATTAATAACGTTACCATCGTTTTTAAATAACATTTTCATCCGTTTTTGCATCGAATTGTTGAGATTTGTCAAGCTGCTCATACTGATGTTTTCCCAAGCTTTTTTGACGCCCTCCTCCAGCTCTTTGACTCATGAATATTGACGAGCGTTGTCATAAACGTCGCGGACCATCATGCCCCAAACATTTTCTATTGGATTTAGATCCGGAGAAATGGCAGGCCACTGAAGTACAGGAATTTTCACTTTTGACAACCATTCCTTAGTAGATTTACTGGAGTGAATTGACGCGTTGTCCCGTTGAAAGATCAGTTTTGCAGAGCGGTAACGGCGGAAATAGGGCTTCAGATGCTTTTCTAGCACTGCCTGATAGTCTTCGCTGTTCATTCGATGCGAAATGATTTCTTTTCCAACTTTTCCGAATCCACTGTAGGCCGCCCACACCATAACGGACCCACCGCCAAAGTTCCACCTGGAGAAAAAACGTGGCTCTTTGCGCAGATCTCGCCTATAGTCTCGAACGCCATCTGGGCCATCTAAGTTTTTTTCGTCAGACCAAACAATCTGAAACACATAAACAACCACATTTTTAATCTTTCTCCACCTGCAGATTATTGAATGTATAAACTCCAAAATAAGCAAGTTATGTATGTGTATTATCCTAAACCAGCCAATTCGAAACTTCTACCAGCATCAGTTGCCGCAAGCCACGATTTTATCTATGATTAGGGCTCAAATCGTAAGCACCAAACGGAAAAAAAGAAAATGCAGGTATACAGCAACCGGACGACCGTAAAAAAACCCAGTTTTTAACAGTGCCTCAAAATTTCACGGTGCAAAGGAGTATTTCCTTTATACTTGTGTAAAATTTGTTGGTAAAGTGTTCAATTTCAACAGGAACTACAGTATAGACACAATCATTTTTAGTTCACGATAGAATTTCACCAGCAAAAATAATTTTCGATAGAAAATCGTGTTTTTTTTCATTGCCCCTATAAACTTGGGACACATTTTACAAAAAAAAATGGCATAATAAACGAACAAGTTGTCGTAGGCTCACCAAAAAAAGACAGAAATCGTGAATTAGAAGTGGAAATAGCTTGTGCAAATTAAGATTTGTTTGGTTTAAAAACATTAAAAATTTGACTAAAAAACTGGATGCCCCTATAAATTTGGGACACACTGTATTAGGCTGCGGCGAGTGTGTCGGCACGCAGTCAACAGTTGGCAAAGGTAGGAGGACCTATCTCATCTAGAAGGCCACTTATGATGAGTACGGTACAGTCTGTGCTACTTTACGGATCGGAAATATGGAGCGGTGCGCCCAGCAAGAAGCTGTACCGAAAACTTCTGGCACACGCGCGCTGAAGATTAAATCTGCATATCAAACTGTCTCTGCAAGCGTTATACCCATCGCTCTCTTTGCGAGAGAGCACTTGCGAAAAACAAAGGTGATAGAGAGGATGCTGCTGTTGAAGAGAGGTAACGCTCATTCGGCGATTGGCAACAATCCTTGATGAATGACACAAAAGGGAGATAGATCGTGTGCCTCGTTCCTGACCTGAGGCCGCAGTTCAATCGTAGTCATAGTGAGACTGACTTCTTTCTGACTTAACCCTTGAGCGGGTATGGAGGTTTTCAGTCTTACCTGCACAAGATTGGCAAGTTCCGATCAGCCGACCATGTTTTTTACGCTGGAGAGCTCGATGATGCTTGCCATCCTTGTTTTGTCGCAAAGAGTGGGACAGACTGCACAGTGACCTCGTTCAGGAATTACGTAAACGGATATGTTTTAAGAAGAAACATGATTAAAATAATCAAATAAAATATGCCAACTGACGTTAAAAATTTGCTTTCTGCTTAAAAGAGAATCCTTACACAATACCTTAGGCAGAAATCCAAGCGTTAAAAGCTCATAAATTTCTCAAGAGAGAGAGAGAGAGAGAGATTCCAGGCATCGAGTGAGTTTTGGTTTTTCAGTATCCTCTTGGACTTCTGAGAACTATGAGTACTTTTCTATTTAATAGCACTTGGACTAGTTCCGTATCTCTTTCCGAACGCTAAGTATTACTTTCTTTAAAATAACTTGATAATGAATCACTCATTCTGGGCTCAAATAAACCATCTTAACGCTAGTCTGGCTGATACATAAAACATTATGCATGATATGTCGCATTTTTGCGTCATCCGATTATTTTTTTAGTATCAAAGTTTGTCACTCAAGTGCCTACCAAAATAAAATAGAGAATTAAGAATGCTTTTTAAATTGCCACCAAATTGCAGCTACTAAAAGCCTTGGCGCCAAGCCATTAAATCCTCCAACCATGTTTAGCTCACTTACTAACCGAATCGCGTACATATGTGATTCCCGCCCGCCCGAATGGGTTGAGTGTAGTGAATATGGAGATGAAGGAGAGGAAATCCACCTTAAGCATGCTAATCGCAAAAGAATTCACGCTTTTGCTGTGGCTTGAAGATTAGCTGCGTGTGCTTGTAAAACATCAAAATAATGTGCGATGCTCGTGGCCATGGACATAGTGTGCTGGTGCTGATTTGCTTCTTCAGGCGAGCGAGCGCGAGCATGGGTCATTAAGTATGTTGTGTTGCTTGCTTATTTGCTTGCTTTCTTGCTAACAATAAAACCAGTGAATGAATTACTTGGATGTTAATTGTTGTCTAAATGTGGTTACCGCACACCACACTGCACGTCCGGTAGTTTAAATTGGTGCCCGGGTAATTACCGAGGACGATTTTATGCATAAAGTCATAATGAAATGGTGTGGTGAAAGACAACGTACTTGGTTTGGCTAATGAAGGTCGAGATGGCTGGAAGTTGGTGGAGAGAAAGTGTTTGGAAGGGAGGGGCTTGATGATGCTATGAGTTAATAATTGGAATTTATGGCTTTCTTAACATACTGCTTAAGTAAAATAAAAGTGAACTGTTAAGTATTCCAGGACATTAAGCTACTACCGCAATTGTAGCTCAAAATAATTTAAAATAGTAAATTCCAAAGCCTTATAGTCCTCGCCTCTAATAAGATTTCTCACGTTTATACTCCAACTAACGATCTTAATTTGAAGTCGGGTAAATGCGAGAAGGTGGCGAGTTTTTTTTTAAACATGTACTTTTGAAAAACAGATTTATAAATAAGTTTTTTTCTTGATTACAACAAACTGTATGCCGTGCCGACTACAAATATAAAAATATAAATTCCTTTTGTGTGGTCAAAGCTCTAAAAATAAATAACTTTCAAAATATGTACAAAGCGGTTTCTCTATTCGATGCCCAGTATACTGTGAGCGTCAAAAACAAGTGTAGCATATTCAAAACCTCATAAAATGAGTTCTGGACGTCGGATTTTAAAAATGTTTTGTGTTTCGAAAAGGTTTTTCTCTTTTCTAATAACAAAATAAAAAATTTGATGATGAAACATTGCACTAAAAATTCAACAACAAAATAACAAAAAATACTTCATTTTTTACGCGTCAAAAATAAGTGTACAGCAAACAAATTAAGCAAACATCTGCAAACTAGTACTTAGTTTGCTTCCCTTTCGCCTTTAAAATAGCTTCTAGTCGTTTTGGCATTGACTCAATCAATTGTTTAGTCAAACTGACTGGAATTTTGTGCCATTCTTCGACTGAAATGGACTACAACGACTCTTTGCTTGTTATATTCCATTTTCGGATTTGTGTATAGAGATAATCCCACAAATGCTCGATAGGGTTAAGGTCTAGGGATTGCGGAGGATGATCAAGCTGCTTAGGTGTTCGATACAATAACCATTCTTGCACTAGCTTTGACTTGTGCTTTGGGTCGCTGTCCTGCTGGAAGACCCATGTTGTATTTAACCCTACATTTGCAACACTAGGTAGTAAATTGTCTTTCAAAATGTCCAAGTAATCATTTTTATTCATCGTAGTGTCAATAAAGACCAAGTTCCCAACGCCTGATGCCGCCATACACCCCCAGACCATAACCAAACCACCACCATGCTTTAAGGTTGAACTTATGTTCTTCTGATCAAATTCGGTGTTGTTATTTCTCCATATTCTGGGTGATTTCTTGAAACCAAATATTTCAAATTCACTTTCATCACTTTAATGTACGTTTCCCAGAATGACATATGCTCCTTTTTATACTCTTTGGCATAAAGCACCCGGAGTTTCCGATCCTTTTCAGAAATGTATAGTTTTTTACGGGGTACTCTGCCATGTAACCCATTCCTATTAAGTATTCAGCGGACAGTACTTGCGCTGACACTGACCCGAGAATCTACTGTTATGTTTTCCGCTATTTTCACTGCACTCACTGCTGGAGTTTCACGCACTTTCCTCACAATAAATCGTTCAGCACATACGGATAACTTTTCTGGCCTACCGGAATGAGGCCGATCACGTCTTTAAGCTTCTCGAACTAGTCAAAAGTTTTTCACGGTGTTATGGCTTCTACACACCACTTGTGATATTTCCCGTAACGATTTTCCATCTGTTCTTAATTTTACAATAAGTTTTCGCGTTTCAATGGAACTTTGCTTATCCATTTTAGAAAATGTAGAAACTGGACCGTTCTATGATGCAAATAGAATTACGAATGATTGAATTATCGCGTCATGTCAACCAAGTTTGCATTTTTGAAGAACTATAAACTGAATCTAACGGAAGTTTTCCCGATAAACACATCAAATACAGGATGTGCTGCAAGCTGTACACTTAATTTGGGCGCGTAAAAAAGGAAGTATTTTTCGTTATTTTGATGTTGAATTTTTAGTGCAATGTTTTATCATAAAATTTTTTATTTTATTTTTAGAAAATAGAAATAGCTTTTCAAACACAAAATATTTTTAAAATTTGACGTCTAGAACTCATTTTATGACGTTTTGAATATGCTACACATAGGTGTACACTTTCTTTTGACGGTCACAGTAAATGTCGCAGCAAAATTGTAGAAATTCCACATAAAAACTGGCATACTTTAGAAACATTAGAAATTAAAATAATTCACAAAATTTGAAGTGTGCTTCGCAAACGTAATAATCGAAATCCTCAGAAAGCATTACAAAAACTTTATAGTTTTTATTTAATTATATTTATTAGTAATTTTCAATTTTCGCATTTCAAATGTCCTGCTGTGCGACAAAATGCCCCAATTCTGGTGAAAAGTGCTCATTGGTGCAATGTTTCGGCCTCTGTGAACGTTCTTATCATTTGGCTTGCGTAAACATCAAAGGAACTATCGCCGACGTTAAAAATAAATCTGACAATGGCGTCTACTGGTACTGCTAGACTTGCTGACGTTATTCAAATTCAGCCTACGTTTCTTGGCTCCACATGGCTAGCCTAACGGTCAAATCTTTATCTGAGCTGAGTGATTTGCATTAAAAATTTTCGGCTGCGTATTATGAGATTGCTCCCTTGCTCCAGTTTGATAATATTATATGTATCTACACATCCTTTAACTGAAGGATACTGGCGATGTTTTGCAACCTTCGGCACCAGATCTTTCTCCATCGCGAGAGAATACTAAAATCACATTGGATATAACTCCTTCAATAATAACGAGAAGTAAATCGTAAGTTTAACCTTCAACAAAAACAGTGCTAAACTGACGGCCAGCAATGAATCTGAGGTTGTAGGTTAATCATCACCAGGGCCCTCATCTTCTCGTCGAGGTGCTATATTGAAAAATCGACCCCCATCATCTAACACTCTAGTAACGGAAACTTCAAACTTTACAAATATCCAACCAGCGCCAGTATTGGATCTTTCTAATTCTGTTGAAACTCTACCAATACGAAAGATATCTCTATCTCTTCATGTACGTAGCATGCGAACCAAGCTGGAGGCTATAAAAATTGCCTCTTCCATCTTCGGCGATGATTTAATCTGTTTAACAGAAACCTGATATCGTTAGCAGTAAATTTTTTCACTTTATGATGTCTACCGCGTCGATAGAGATCGTTTGGTTTCAGGAAAATCTGACAGTGGTGGTGTACTTATTCATAAAGGTCTAGGCAGCAAACTCTGCTCTGACTTTTCCCCTTCACTTCTAGTAGAATGCATCACTGTCTTCATTAATATCTCTCAAGCCATAAGTTTGGTATTGCAATGTTCCTTCCCGCGTTTATAATCGTTTTTTTCGGAATTCTCTTCTTATTACAGCAGCACAAACTCTCCACAGACTATTTTAACCTGAGGTGACTTCAACATGCCTTGCCTAAGTTGGGACACAAACTCTCATACCCTCACATTATTCAATGATCTCTCTATGCTGTTTTCTTCTTTTTATAGCTTTGCTCCTTATTGCAATTAAATACGGTCCCGAACGCAAACAACTTTTCGATTTCATACTTACTACTAATTCTGCCTCTATCTCCTCAATCTCAAAATCCCCCTCCAAATATGTGAAACCTGATCACTTTCATCCTCCGCTTCATTTCCTTTATCTTTTCACGCACCTCAGTCCAAATGCACACCTTTTTCCCCAAGATTTCATTTCTGCAAAGCAAACTATGCAGCCATCCAGCTTGAGCTGGATAATGCTCTGAAGACTTATTTCAGTAGTTAAAAATATTCCGCCTTTAGTAGAACTTTCAAATAAAAAAAAATGAAAGAAAGTATATACCCTTTAATTCTACTATTTATTTTAAATTTAGTACATAATTGTTTCGTTCTCTACTTGAGAACTTCCTCAGTACTACTATTCCCTAAACTATAAGTGTCCTAATATTTATACTAAACTCATTAACGTTTTAATATGAATCTCTAATTACATCTAATCCCTCAAAGTACTTTTACTTAATCTCTAATTACCTGATCCTTTACCATTCAAAAATTTGTTTATCCTTAATTACTACTTAACTACCTTCATTATTTTGTAAGCTTGAATAGCCAGGTGTATCCGTTACCTGGGTCGCCGTTCCAAATGTCCTGCGTCTTCCGATTGATTATCTCCAAGCTTTCTGCTACATCAAGCTTCCATCCGTTTGTAACCGTTTTCAGCATGCTTACGTTGTCCGCAGTGATGTCATGTTTTTCAAGGACTATATGCTCCGCTACTTTTGATTTGAAATTTTTTGCATCCTGCTTTTTGTTTTTGTTGACTGCTTCCCTTAAGTGTTCATTCCATCTGACACCTAGTGATTTCCTCGTTTGTCCAATGTAGCATCCATTACATTTCGTACGCGATACCTTGTAGACTCCACTCCGCTCCATTTTGGGAATGGTGTCCTTGGTTGATCCAAGCAAGTTCTGTATTTTTGTGGCCCGGCTCGTATAAACTAGGTCGATGTCTACGTTCTTCATAGCCCTCTTCATTGTTTCCGTCCTTGAGTCAAACGTTACAACCAATCTCTTCCGTTGCTCGACTTCCGCAGTTAGCGTTGTGAACTTTTTATTGAAGATCTCCTTCGTTCGTTTGGCTATCAATTTGGTGACTTCATCCGTAGGGTATCCATTCCACTCGGTTTCACCCACGAGCTGGAGTCGGAGGGGCGGCTACCATTCCTTGACGTAATGGTATGTAGAGGAGCTAATGGATTGGAATTCGAAATATACCGCAAACCAACGGACGCCATGCGGATAATTCCTTTCACTTCAAACCATTGCCAACAGCAAAAATGGGTGACATTTAGCTGGCTTGTGAATCGAATGCTCACGCTTACATTGAATAAGGAAGGCCCTGAAAAAAGAAACGTCCCACATTTATAAGCTAGCCGAGTGGAATGGATACCCTAAGAAGAATAAGGATTATGGGTATCAAAATCAGCAGTGAAATACCTGGGCGTATTTATCGAACCGAAAACGTTTTTTGCCCAGCAAATCCGAGCAATAGATGATAATGTTGCAGCACGTGTAACGGCCAACATAGGGGGACCTATCTCATAAAGAAGATGACTCTTGAAATGCGCTGTGTAGTCTGTATTGCAGATCACTCAATTACCCTGGCACTGTTAAGGACCATTTGCAAAAGGCCAGTCAATATCAATTAAAAATACTGGCAGTCCAGGAAACGAATTGGACTGGAAACGACTTTCAAGACATGAGATCGCACACAATATTTAAAAGTGGGAAGCCTACTGGAAAACGAGAATTTAGAGTGGCCTTCATTGTGGATAGGGAGTTCAAATTGCACGTTATTAATTTTAACGCAGTCAATGAACGGTTGTCTGCGATCCGCATAAATGCGAAATTCTTCAAAATATGGCTGATTAATGTTCACGCCCTGACCGAAGAAAAAGGCGAAGAAACAAAAGAATAGTTTTACAATCACCTGGAACGACTGGTCGACTCATTGCCCACAAACGACACAAAACTAATTCTGGGTGATTTCAACGCTAAAGTTGGCAATGAGCTATCTCATCGGGGAACGACTGGCGGATATAGCCCCCACGGTGAAAAAAATTACAACGGCCAGCGCCTGATTGACTTTGCATGTAGCAGAAATCTAGTCATACGTTCGAGTTGCTTCCCACATCGACGCATTCATAAAATGACGTAGGTATCACCTAATGGCAACACACAAAACCAGATCGATAATGTTCTGATCCAAGAACGTTGGGCTTCGAGCATGCTTGACGTCCGTACATACCGATGAGCCAATTGTAACTTAGATCATTATTTGATCAAATTAACCTATCGATGGCGTATGTCAAAGGCATATTCAGCGAAGACCGGCCCGCTACACAAATTTGACATCCAAAGTCTCCAAACAGCGTCTGTGGCCGAAAATTTCACGGAGACCTTTGACAACCAGCTGGCTCCGATCTTATCAGACGCAACGTTAAAGACGAGCAACGAGCTCTGAATGGAAGTGAAAGCGGCTATCAGAACCGTGGCAGAACAGACGATCGGACATTAAGCCCGACGCAAGAGGAATGATTGGTTCGGTGATGAGTGCCAGAATCCGTTCGATAAAAAGAATCAGGCATACAAAGAATACGTAGGTAGGAAAACCAGGACGAAGAGAGAACACAATGAAAATCTCAGAAGAGTAGCGAATAAGATAATTAGGATTAAGAAAAGGAAATACTATGACGACCAATTGAGAAGTATGGATGTAAGTTTAGCGAGCAATAACACAAGACAAGCATACAAAGTAGTGAAAAGCCTGAAACATAGTTATTAGCCCAAAACCATGCTCTGTCGTGATGACAGCGGCAATATAATCGCTGATGAAATCAAGATTAAGGAAAGATGGGCATCATATTTCAAGAACCTCCTTAATCATCCGCACAGCTCCAGAACATCGGAGCCTATAGATGTCTGCGGAGAGCTTCCATTGGCCCCACCAACTCTGAATGAAGTTTTTTCCGGCATCAAAGCCCAAAAGAATAATAAAGCGCCGGGCGTCGATGAAATTCCAGTGGAGCTCATCAAATATGGTGGCAGTAGTGTTCATCAAGCTATTCACAAAGTCATCCAGTACATTCGGCAACAAGAACATATGCCGAAAAATTGGAGCCAATCAATTATATTCCCTTTCCACGAAAAAGGTGACAAGCTACAGTGCGAAAATTATAGAGGCATAACACTACTTTGTACGGCGCATAAAATATTTTCTAAAATCTTAGAAAATAAAATCGGATCATACGCCAACAGTATTATGGCGGAGTATTAAGATAGTGGTAGATCAACAACAGGCCAATTGTTCACAGTCAAGCAGGTGCTTGAAAAATGCTGGGAGTTCAACATAGACGTACACCAAATTTTCGTTGACTTCAAGCAAGCATACGACAGTATTGATCGTGACGTACTGTACCAAATAATGCTTGGTTTGGCATCCCAGCCAAATTAGTCCGTCTTATCAAAATGACAATGACGTCCACAACCTTCAAAGTCCGCATCAATAACCATCTCACCGATGCCTTTGACACAAACTAAAAGTACATCATACGGAAGCTACCTGTTGATCCGCGAGGTACATTGCTATACAAGTCGAGCCAGGTAGAGGCCTATGCGGACGACATCAACATTCCGTCACGGTCAGTAACAACTGCCAAAGAACTCTTCCTGAAACTCGACAGCGAAGCAAAACTAGTAGGGCTACAAATCAACAAAACTAAAACCAAGCTCATGACGCAGTCGAGGAAAAATACCCTAAATACACAAAATATCACACTTGGCGAATACAGTATCGAAAATGTTAGCGAATTTGTGTATTGAGGCGCCAAAATAACAAAAACGGGCAATGAAAGAGACGAAATACGCCGGAGAATACGGCTCGCAAATAAAATATTCTATTCAGTATTGACGATCTTGAAGACCAGCTGCATACACAGGAGAAGAAAGCTCCAAGTATATTTAATCTGTGATAAGATCTGTTTCCTGCTATAGGTGTGAAACAAATATATTGAACGCCTTTGGAGCGATGGGTCCTGAGGCGAATAATCGGAGCAAAGCTAGGCGGGGACCAATGGCGAATTCGACACGATCATGAGCTGTATGAAATTTTTGACGAACCGGAGGTCTCAAGGATTGTAAGACTGCGGAAGCTGCAATAGGCTGGCCACATGAATCGTATGGATGAACAACGGATACCCAAGAAGGTATTCGTTGGGAGAACTGAAGGCCGGAGGCCAGTGGGGAAACCGAGGAAATGCTGGTCTGACAGTTCATCAATGCTCGGATTTCGGAATTGGAAGATCCGGTCAACGGACCGAGACAGTTGGAGGCGCTGTTTGCAGGAAGCGAAAAAGAAGAAGTCTGTATTGCTCTACGAGTCAGAACTATGGGCGACGTTCTCATGTCAGCGGTGCGTGGGATTGCACGGGTGATACCCATCGCCCTCCTTGTTGAAGAGCGGCTAAATTTCTATCTACGCCGATGCAAAGGTTACAAGGAGGCCGTCACTGAGGAAAGACCGGTAACAGTTCTGGGCAAGTCGCCCAAGGTGAACCTGGATTGCGCGTAATCACCGACCTTAGGCCGTGGCTCAATCGGGGTTATAGTGGGACTGGTTTCTTGCTGACCCAGCACTTGAGCAGGCATGGATATTTTCGGTCTTACTTGTACAAGATTGATAACTCACAATCTCGCAACTGCGTGTTTTGAACAGGAGAGGTAGATGACGCCTGCCACATATTCTTCAAAAGATGGGGTAGGCAGTGCGGTAACCTCTCCAACGAAATTGGAGGTATACATACATTGACAAATGGAACCGCGTGGCACATAATGCTCGGAAAGTGATGACAGTTGAAAAAGGCCTAGCGGAGCACCGGGAGGCATCAATAGTTTTGGGTTTTTTTTTCTAGCAATCCCTTACCCTCCTGCTAGAGAAAGAGTTCCTCTAAATTGTAGCTGCCTCTAGGCATAAAAAAACGAGGCCTAGCTCAAAGTAATGTGTCAAACGGTTCCAGACTAGTTTCTCAGACTGACAGGAGAGGTGTTTATTGGGTAGTTTAAAAGCATTGCATACTTGGGTGTCCCCCAGACTTGAGGTGTAAATGGCTTTCATCTCTCAACCAAGAAAAAAGGAAACAAACTCTATTCATTAGGCAATTGCCGGAAAACGAGAATGAAAGTCAAATAAACTCGGGAAGCGAACTTAAATCGTGTATGGGATTAAACGTGACATTGGAATTAAAGAAATCGGTGTAAGACTAACTAGTTTGAAGTTTGTTTGTTTCTTTGCAGAATATATTAGGCATCCCTAGTTTATCAGCTTGCGAAATTTATTGTGTATACTTTAGATTTAGTGGACGTCATCTTTTGCAAATAAGGTAAGTTCTCAAATTCGTTCAGAAAAGATGTCTATATATTAAACACAACCGTCAACCAAATCCACTATCTTACATCCCTTTATCCCATCTCCAGCTTCCTTAAATACTCATCTCACGTTCTTGCCTCTATAAATTTTAGCAAAGGTCAGAGATGATACCTCACGTTCCTTATTCCTCGCTCTAAATTATACATGAACAAAAATAATCAACGTGAGGCATTTCAGTTAGCTTTTTAATGGTGTGATGATCATCCCGTAATGACCATCTTTACCTACAATTTCTATTCATGGAATTACGCTCAGTATGCGCGCCGTCTATGTAAATTAAATCCTGTCAAGAGTGTTAATGGAAAGGGGTTTGAAAATTTAATCAAAAAAGGCTCTAGCCTTACCCCAAATACATTTCGAATGGAGAGCGTATTAATGAAGACTGATGGAATAGTTGAGCGACGCTGGTCCTGGAAAAGGATCCCGAATTCAACGCGCATTGGGCCGTTCCGTTGGTGGGAAAGAAATCAAGAGTTGATGAAGGAAATTCAAAGTTGTTCGAAGAATCCCCAGATGTTTGACAAAGTCGTTATTTGTTGGAAGTGTTTTGTAAGCGATTAGATCTCAATGACGCTTTAGTTAATTTATCGAAAAATTTTCCGTTCTGCGAAATTTCACACAGAAGTTGCTCTTCTGCACGTGTTTCGAATCGATAAATTTTTTACCTTTCCGCGGTCCGTGTAAGGGACACGTTGCCCATCGAGCTTTTAATTAGAAGCTTCAAGGACTCAAATAGTAGCGATTAAGGTGGAAGGTATAAATCAGACGAATTTATCTTAATGACTTAGCGCTTTAAGGCACAATATAATTATTGTTGAAAGGCTTCAGTCAATCTTTAAACAAGAGCGCCGGTGGGAAAAATACATTTTCGGAAATGAGTCTCTTAAATTCCCTATCATTATCTTTTACGCGCCTTTCTTGTCTATTTCCCATCCTATCAACACATTGCTTCGACTATGTACGGTGGGAAGCGTTATATATCCTACAATAGCATATGTTAAGGCACCGCAAACATGTCTGTCACTTATGGCTTACCACAGACATGCTTGGAGGAATCAGACAACAAGGACCAAACCCGAAAAGCCTGCCATCCATGCAGGTTGCTGTTGATCATCAAATAATTGAAACCGTACTACAACCAAATTAAAGGAACCTTCAACGATGCCCCAAGGACACATTAGAAATCCTTCACCCCTAAAATGTTTATGCGGCTTACCACAATCTCTCTAGCTTTATTGTTACCTCATCTCACCGTCACATTTTGCTTTCTCTTCTGCTCCAGTTCCTATGGGTGTCATCCTCATCTCACTTTTACACTTGGTAAACCGCAAGGCAATTATTAAAGTCTCACGACTTCCATATATTTGTATGCGATACAGTTTAGCAAGGATAAGAAAATAAAAATTCTCTCGCTCCCTTTGGTTTCATCGAAAGACTTTTCGCAAAGAAATACGAGAGTAAGGACTATTTTGGCGCTGTGGCTACTAGTACTTTTGGAGGAACATTCAACAAGAGATATTGGGTGGAGGTTAAACATTCTCAACAATTTAGCGTTTATATATCGAAACGACCAATTTTTTTAACGTTCTTCAGCAACAGAATGTGTCCATAAGGAAATGGATGATATCGGAGTTTCGTACTCTTCTAAGTACCGTCAAATGGATTTTAGATGTCTCCGGCGATGAATGTTATTTATGGTTGGTTGAGTTGAATATTCGATTGGATGGAAATTGTTTGGAGGATTTGTGAAATAATGGATAAAGGTCCTATGTCATGTTGATTCTTTCATTGGAGAGTGGTTTCGAAAGTGTACACAGTCAACTTTTTTTTATTGAGGTTTTTGAATATTTCATGAATACTTGGTTAGTTAGCGTGGGAAAATCGAACTGTGCAGATTTTTCTTTGAGTTATTTATCATTCATTTTTTAGCAAAACAGAGTCTACACTTGAAAAGTTTACGATAAAAAGCTCAATCGGTTACAGTTCACAAAATATTCTAAGTACCAAATTCAACCACCTTTACAGACCTAAGGGATTAGTAGAATAAGTTACAGCGTAAGTTCCAGTTGGAAACACTATTACGTTACCTCTTAGATGAAGCTCCATTATTAATAAGATCTGTGACATCGAAGTATAAAGAGATTCAAGAAGGGTATTGGTTTTTTTTTTGTTCAGGCAGAGGAAAGCATTGAAACGGTAGATAGACAGCAGATAGTAAATCTGGTGGACCTGCCTAAATTATGTAAGCTTTCATCAGCACAGAAACCTTACCTACTGACCACTGGCGACCTGAACTGGAAACCGCTTTCACATTTAGGTGTCTACTAGCTTCCTTGATCACCCGTCGTTGGGTTTAGAGTCGGCAAAACATCCATTCTGCCGCTCCAGTTGTAGAACTGCTTCAGCGTACTGGAAAACTAGTAGCCAGTTTTCCGCACTACTCAAAATTCTTTCGACAATCGTGTCTGGTTCAATGGTACCAATACAGTTGCTTAGTGCAAGTTTTTAAGCTATGAATCGCCCAGAGTCGAATAATGTGTGCTCAGCATCATCCAACTTTCCTACGCAGTAACGGTCGAAAGGATCTCTTACTTTCCACACTCGTGGCAGATAATTTCGAAAATACCCGTGGCCTGAGAGGAGCTGGCACAAGTAAAAAACTAGTTCTCCGTGATCCCGACTAATTCATGTTTTGATGATTTTGATTAGCCTGGCCTTGAGTGCTCACACTCAAATTTTGCTGCCTTGTGATAAGTGTGTGCACGCGAGTTGCAGCCGCAGCAGGTAGGTGTTTTTCCGTTCTAAAGCTAGCAAGTGAATAGGAATAACACTCGTAATTACCAGCGCTGCGCTCCCCGAAACTGTTCGGTAGCTGCTCGCAATTCGAAGTGCCGCCTTTCTTTGCACATTCTTCTTCTTCTTAGCACTACATCCCCTCTCGAGCCTTCGTTTCCTACAAATAGCGCCTCCAAGTGACTCGGCCCATTGACCGCGTCCTCCAATTTCGAAATCCGAGCAGCGATGAACTGTTTTCGACGACCGAGTCAGACCAGCGTTTCCTCGGTTTCCCCATTGGTCTCCGGCCTTCTGTTCTCGGAACGACTACCATTTTGGGTATCCGTTGTTCGTCCATATGATTCATGTGGCTAGCCCGTTGCAGCTTCCGCAGTCTTAGAATCGTTGAGACCTCCAGTTCGTCAAAAATTCCATACAGCTCATGGTTGTATCGAATTCGCCATTGATCCCCGTATAGCTTCGCTCCGGTTATTCGCCTCAGAAGCCGTCACTAAAAGGCGTTCAATATATTTGCGGATGCTTGGGTTAGGGTCCATGTTTCATACCCACAGCATAACACAGGTCTTATCACAGATTTGTATACTTGGATCTTTATTTTCCCGTGTATGCAGATGGTCTTCAAGATCGTAAAAACTGAATAAAATATTTCATTTGCGAGCTGTATTCTTCGGCGTATTTCCTCCCCTTCATTACCCATTTTCGTTATTTTGGTGCCTAAATACACAAATCCGCTCACATTTTCGATACTGTATTTGCGAAGTGTTATATTTTGTGTATTTGAGGTATTTTCCCTCCACTTCGTCATAAGCTTTGTTTTATTTTTGTTGATTTGTAGCCCTACTAGTTTGGCTTCACTGTCGAGTTTCAGGAAGAGTTCTTTGGCAGTTGTTTGTGACCGTGACAAAAAGTTGATGTCGTCCGCATAGGCTACAACTTGGATCGACTTGTATAGTAATGTACCTCGTGCATCGACAGGTGGCTTCCTTATCATGGACTCCAGAGCCAAATCGAAAAGCAATGGCGCCAGCCCATCTCCCTGCTTTAGTCCGATATTTGTCTCAAAGGCATCGGTGAGTTGGTTAAGGATGCGGACTTGGGAGGTCGTCGACCTCATTTTTATTTTGGTAAGACGGACTAATTGGCCGGGATGCCAAAACCAAGCATTATTTGGTACAGTACGTTACGATCAATACTGTCATATGCTTGGTTAAAGTCAACGAAAATTTGGTGTACGTCTATGTTGAACTCCCAGCACTTTTCAAGTACCTGCTTGACTATGAACAATTGGTCTTTCGTCGATCTACCTGCTCTAAAACCACTCAATGATACTGTTGGCGTATGATCTTATTTTCTAAGATTTTAGAACACATTCAGTAAGCGCTTTTTGTATATCTTACATCTCATTGTGTCAGCCAATAAAACTGCCCTATAGCATTATGGAATGCGTGGTTAACCTAAGGAGCCGTTGCCTTGATTGACGGGGCCTTCCGATATTTGCCATGACTCTAGTCATGTTTGCTCTCGCCTTTGCCCCATTTTCACTTACATTACGAATATGTTCCCAGTAAATGAGCTTCGAGTTAAGGGCCCCTTCTAGATATTTTATTACATGAGAAGTGGCTATAATTGGATTTCCAATCGTGACTGGTAGATAAGTTGGAATTTTTTTCCCCGTTAAGATGACAATTTTGGTTGTCTCCACTGCTAACTTGAGCCCATAGTTGTCAAGCCAGTGGCCAATCCGCCTCATGTCCTGACTGATTTTTAAGCTGCGCGTGGTCCACCGTTCGTGATGTTATCAGTACCGCTACGTCATCAGCATATCCATTTCTAGACATACTAGCTCATCATAGGTTGCATTCCACAGATCAGGCCCAAGACTACATACTTGAGTTATACCGGTGGTGATTCCATTCTTTCTGAATCCGTCGGAGATAACGAATTAAACCGCCCGATTTTTCAGGTAATCACTTATCACAGCGTACAGGAATTTGGTATACAAAATCCATGCTTGCTTATATCCAGATGAATCAGAACGTTGATTGGCCTGGCCTGATGCCATGCTTTTTCTGCTGTTTTTACTGCGTTCACGACTGCATTAGTAGTTGAATGTCATTTTCGGAAACCATTCTGTTGCAAGTTTATTGCGGTCGGAAGTCTTGCTCGCAATATACTTTCAAACAGCTTTCCAGAAGTATTCAACATACAAAGTGATCGGTAAGCTGACGGGGAACTTGCAACGCCTTTGCCTTTAGGTATAAGCACGAACCGGGCCACTCTCCATCGAGTCGGGAGTGTCCCAGCCGAAAGGCAGGCGTTAAACATTCAAAAAAGGAGCTCGAGGGCGTTTTCGACAACAAGTTTGATTGCTTCTACTGGTATACCATCCGGGCCCGGTGCTTTCCTGTTATTCATTTTCTAGATGGCATCCAAAAGTTCGTCCTCAGTGATTTCAGGGATATTGCACTCCAGTAGAGCGTGCAGTTCATCCCTTCTTTTTTTGATGTGTTGGGAATAGAACATCAACAGTGTGGCACGACTCATTGGCTTTAAGTACGCTACTGGGTTTCATACCATTTAGCTGGCCTGTTAAAACCCTGTGGCCATCACCCCATGGGTCGGTGTCTGTTTCTTGGCATAACGCTTGTCATTTCAACGCCTTACTTTTCTTGATCGCCATAAAAAGCTCTTTTTTAGCTATAAGATGTTCTGGAGCAAGTATTACTGCATCAGGAATTTTGTCTGAGGGCTCATCATCATCAGTCAAGCAGTAAGGCTGCTTCTTCCCGTAAAATTCATTTCGGAGGGGCATGGAAGCTGCATGTGCTCGTCAAATGTATAGCATAGTGGCCTTAACCTGTTTTGCTGCATGAGTTTCACCCGGAAGCACATTTGATGTATTTATGGATTCAATAAATTTACATTTATCCAACTTGCTAACATTCCAACCATAGATTTAACATGGTCTATTCATTTCGTTGGTTCTTTAATTTATGTCGAAAGTTATACAGTTATGATCGCTTGCAGTGTACTGCTCCACGACCTTCCACCCTTTCGCAAAGGCAGCGAGGTCTTCCGAAGACATAGTTACTCTGGAATTGACTCAAGAAAATCTGGTCTTTGATATGTGGGGGTCAAGGCTTCGTTGAGAATGATTAAGCTTAGTCTGGCTGCCATTTCAACGATAAGCGTTCCTCTTGTATTTTCGCGTGGCATTCCCCATTATAGAGCCATCGCGTTGAAGTTGCCGCCTTTCAATAGTTCCCCAGGCATATCACGCAGCGTATCTTCCAGGTCAACCAGTTTATTGGGTCATTTGTTGACAAGTAACAGCTGACAATGTTCATATCCGTGGTTCTTATCCACACAAATCCATTACTGCCACCGTTCTTGCGCACGCAGACTTGCGCGGAGTCAGCAACCCAGATAGCAGCATATCCAGTTAAGTCCATGAACCAGTTATTGGAATTTCGTTTGCAGGCTGGCTCGCTGATTAGTAGAAATTGTGTCTGAGTCTCCCGAGTGAGCTGTGTAAGTAGGTGTTCCACTGCCTTGCGACGTTGAAGGTTGCCCTGAATAACTCTTATTTTCTTTCTGTTCGTTTACGTTTTAGGGCATCTAAAGCTTCTTGAAAAGCAGGACATCTACCGGAACCCAAGATATGAGCCGTATCTTTTCGACCATGCTCTTTTTGGCATATCATACAGCTAGGCTGCACATCAGATTTTGGTGCTTGGTGGCCTAGGAAACCTTTCCTGCATCTTCTGCTTTGATCTGGGCCATTGCATGTTCTTTTCGTATGATTGAACCCTAGACATCTAAAGCAACTTATTACCTCTATTCTTAGTCTGACTTGTACGCTTATCCAACCATCTCTTATCCGTCCAGCACTTAGCAGCCTAGAGGCCTTATTCGCTTTGAGTTCAACGATTGCCAACGTTTTCTCTGTTATTTGTGGGCAAAAGTCTAACTTTTGCGTCACCACCTATGTTTGCCCCGAGTTCGCTCTGAATAGATTGCAGAACTTTGTCCTCGGTAGTGAAGCTGTCAAGGCCAGGTAGCTCAATTTTCGTTGTTGGCCTGAGGACCTTAACCTTCCCTTATATTCCAACCACCGCTTTAATATTATCTTGCAGCTTGGCATGGTCCTCACTTTTTGCTAGATCTAGCAAAATGTCACCATCAGCAGTCTTTCTAATTCGTCGGATTTGCGTACTTGAGTCCTCTGGACGGACTCATGTGCGGATTGCTCCCAAGAGTTTAGGGTATGTTTTCTCCTCAGCTGGCCTGAAAACCATTGCTTGCTTTCTTCCAATTACGGTCGGAAACTTAATTGCTAAGATCTTCGTGTCCTATATTATCTTTGGCTTGCACGTCCGCCTGTTTCTTTTTTTATCTCATATCAGTCTGCCATTCTTTAGGTGAGTGATCCACTTTATTAGGAGGAGTTTATATTGTTGGGCGCTTAGTTGGGCGTTGTTGTTTCTTTGATGGCGTACCAGTGATGTTTTTGGTAAGGAGTAGTGATTTCTCCACTACGCTCCTTTTATGCTTAGCTCGTTTCCAGTTCGATCCGTATGCAATTATTGAATTGAGCATTTCCTCAAACTCGAGAATCCCGTCCTTGACTTGTTGGCCGATGTTTTTTCTGAGCCATTGATTGGTTTATTTTTTCAAGTTGCAAGTTAGAGGAAGACACCTGGGCTAAATTCCAGGTGTCTTCCTCTGTTGATCAATGTATATTAGACGGGTTAGGCGCTCGGTTCCGCGGTCTGACGGCCCTGCCGAATCGGCAATGATTATTACTAGTGGAAACAGAATAAATGTTGTCGATAATGTCACACCAAATGCTCATTAGAGAGGTAAACTTTTGTCACCCACCAAAGCGGAAAATAATGCGCATATAATTCCACTAATTCATGATCAGACAGTCCCTAGTATCGGAGGAGATTCTTAGCTCCTTTCTCTCGCTTATTTACGTAAGAAAAACGACTGCTCCTATCGTTTCTGTTTGGATTTCTGGGAGGTTAATCAAGAAAAGGATGCCAGCGGTTAAGAGAAGCGGGTCCGGTCGTTTCTTTGTATAGGCGGCTTATTCCGAACGGATCTTCTCTGAAAAGTATGGTGGTTTGATTGGTCGCCACTATCCGAACTAGCATTTGAACGCCGCAACTTAAGTCCGGTGACTGCGGGCTATATGTGCATGGGGTTCGACCATCGGGTGTCGAATTGTCGTGTCACAGAGAGCATATGCTCTCGCACTTCACAGCTAGGACATCTGGTCTCAAATTGCGGTAATAAGCCCGCACTGAAGGAACTGTGCCACTTGCGGTCTACCTGCAGGCCATACGATTATGGCGACCACCTGTCCAGTGTATGCTGAGCAAGTGGCGAGGACGAATGCTAGGCACTAATATGGCCGCATGCAGAATCGCAGATAAACTGCGCGGGGAGTGCTGCCGTCATGTACGAGCTAGACTGTTGCAGGAGCCATGGGTTCTTTTTGATGCTGTCAAGGGCCTATTTTTCGGAATGCGTGTTTACGCTTCCAGAGGGGCAGGCAAGGCAACAATTGTGATCAATGACATAAATGTTTACCTGTGCATGATTTAACGTGTAAGTATGGTATGTGTTTGCATGTTTGGGTGAATGGTAGATTTGTTGAAATGTTTTTGATAACTGTTTACTGTGAGTATGGTAGCTCCACCGAGCCTTGGATCGAGATCTGCCACTGTTTCGTGGCAGGGCCTGCACTCTGAGATTGGACGCCAATGCTGACTCCCCGGTGTGGCACAGCAAGTCTTCCTTGCGGAAGACGCGCTCTGTTGCTGTACACCTGGGGAAAAAGCTGGCAGAGCTGATCCTTGTCCATAGTCTGCATGTCTTGAACGTCTCATGTGAATTGTTGACGTTTGTTGGCCCAATGGGATGTAGTGACATTGACGTTACTTGTGTGAATGATGCTGCATGCTTTCGGGTGTTCAAGTCGTGGCTGGTGCCTGGTTTGAGGACGAGCGACCATAACCTCATTGAAGTCATAATGGCTTCTAATGAGACGGTGGTTGCCCGTCGCCCAGCTTGGTTGACCTGGCGTCCGACTCCGGAGTAGGAGAAGATAAGATACGAGACGCTGATACAGGATGAGCTCGAAACCCTACCTCTTGCAGACAACAGTGGCCTCAGCATCGACGGGATGTTGTCCTATCTTCATGGGTACTTTATCCGTGTTAACGACGCCGTGCTCTGGAGAAATCGTAAGGCTGCTCCTGGCCACGTCGCATAGCGGGCGGATGAGCTAGCTGCCAATCGGAAGGATGTCAGTAACGTAAGAAGGACGTTGCAGACAGTCTAATTCCGAAAGCTGAATACTGTTAGTTGGCTCAAGCAGGAAAACCGCAAGCTTGTCAACGAGTACCATGGGCTGCCGTTGAAGTCCAAGAAGGAGCATTAACAGCATTTCGGTGGCGATGGTGCCGATAACTCGTGGGGGCAGGCTTATAGAGTTAACCGGGGAAGAAGCAAAAGAAACGGAGTGTTTGGGGTTCGTATTTGTGAGAATGCGATCCTGACCTGGAGTGAATCTGTTGTGTATCTACTGGGAGAGCTTTTGCCGCAGAGCAGTAGCATGCTCCACCTCTGCAGTACTGGGAGATAGATGCGGGTGTTAAAAGGCTGCGCAGTAGGAAGTCGCCAGGAAGGGATGGCATGGCATACGAGATGTGTAAAAGCATCTGGGAGAGCTTAGCAGACTATATCCAGTGTCTCTCTTAGAAATTTGAACAGGGCTGTTTCAAATTGGACTTATGCGTGCCATGGTGGTTGTGCTGCTGAATTCGCCAGACAAGGATTCAAGCTCATGCAGGGGCATTTCTCCTCTTCCATCTCTTGCCAAAGTAATGTAAAGGATTATGGTCCAGAGATTGGATCCTGTAGTCTGCGGAATAGGCAGTATGGTTTCCTTACGGACCGTTGTACAAGCGATGTGTGGCTATACGAGTATGTCGTGTCCACGGTGCAAAAAAGTGAGCGAAAGTACGTTCTTGGAATCTTTATTGATTTCAAGGGCGCTTTTGACCGCTTAAGATGGCCGCTAAACGAACTTTGGTTCATTGTAAAGGAATAAGGGCTTTGGAAGAGCTACTTCTCAGGTAGAAGAGCATACGTCCAGAGTTTATGGGAAAGGTTTAGATGAAAGTGGAGAAGGGATTTCCGCAGCGGTTCATTACAGGTCCATCTATATGTAATCTAGTGATGGATGACTTCTGGCAGTGCTTTCTGCTGTATGAAGTTTGTGTTGATATGCCAATAACTTGCTGATGCTAGCTGAACCGTGAGATCAACTGGAACTTGATGCTAAGAGCATGCGGTATATGTCGATGGGGCAGTAATGGTGCAACCGACTTGGGCTGACGGTCTCTGTGCAGAAGACATAGATAATTGCTTCTGAAGGGTGCAGTCAGTCTAAGTTCTCCACGATGGATGCGGTATGAGCTCTCAAGTATGAAACATCGGTGACATACTTGAAAATCCGAAGAGATATTGTCCTTCTGGCCCCATTTCAAGGTTCTAAAGGATCGTCTCACTCACCTAGCCTCTATGCTACGACGTGTCTGTAGGGGGGATTGAGGACTTCGTAGAAGTCTCGAAGGAATATATGGTGGCCTGCTTGTCGCATCTGCGGCCTATGGGTCACCGTTATTCTTTGAGAGTGTGATGAGTGCAACTGCCAAAAGTCTTGTAACCAAATGCCAGAGATTTGTTCTACTTGTGTCTTTCCCAGTATTTCGAATAGTTGCGACTGATGCCATGCAGTTTCTAATGGTAGTTCCACCCCCTGGGCTTGGCTTTCAGATTGCGGAAGGGATTACCCGTTGGTGAGCATGAATGGCTTCCAAGCGCTGACATCAGTCTTCAGAGTCGGTCTGGCATTCGTTCTATGTTGGAATCTCTACCTACCAAACAAGGTGGAGTGGATGCCCCCGGGAATGTGCAACTTACGTGTCGCTGCCTTATATTCTGGAAGCAATGCGGGCCCCACATCTGGACTTCTATATGGGTTTTGGGTTCCTGCTGACGAGGCATATGTCGACCTCCGTTGTGCATGTGGTATGGTCTCGCTCAGAATCGTTACATATATCCAAGAGGCTATAATGGATGGCACGCGCTTCGTGAATTTAAACACCTATGCCCGACGAGCTTCTTAAAAATGGCTACAGCTTTGCTCAGCGGGAGAGACTGGTAATTCTGTTGGGTCTGAGGTGCTTTAAAATGTTCGTGTTCGTTTTGTTGGTGTGCGTCATGTTGGTGTATATGTCCTTGGTGGTGGTAATGGTGGGTGGTAGTGTTGTAAGCTGCAGAGGAATACACAAAACTGGATAGCTGGCTCTGCCTATCTTTGGGGAATGCCGTCCCCATAAATTCGAGGCTGGGTCCTCAACCCATCTTTGTTGGGGAGGAAAATTGGTAGTGGCGTTCTGGCTGAGTGTTACGATAACTTGAGCAGAGATTTGATCTCTGTCACAAGCTAGGAGGAGCCCATGACAAAGTGCTATTACCCCCTATATGGCGCGCAGCCTATCCTGGCTGAAATGTGGTGGTTAGTGGTTATCATTTTGTGGCTTTGTGGTGTTCTGGCTGATTGTTACGAAAACTTCAGCAGAGGTTTGATCTCCACCACAAGCTAGGAGGAGGCCATGATAGATTGCTATTACCCCCTATATGGCGAGGAGCCTATCCTGGCTGAAATGTGGTGGTTAGTGGTTATCACTTTGCGACTAGAAAGGAGATTAGCGCGCCGACCAGTGTGTGGTGGGTTCTTAACTGGGGTTACTGGAACCTAATCCTTCGGACGAGGGGCTTTGGTTGACGCTTGATTCAACCCTTTCTGAGGAAACCGTGTGGTTACGCCTATTTGTAGCAGGTACTCACATGAAACGCTTAGACTTTATTAAGCTCGCATCGGTCCCGATTCTGAGTTGTCCCGGCTTCGGTCTGCTGTTCAATGTTCAGGCGAACGCATCTGATGCGGAATTTGAAGCTGTGTTTAGCAAGACCTACCCAGAGGGGGAGAAAGCAATTCGTTGTCTCAGCCGCTCCTTAAACAAGGTCGGGAGAAAGTACTCCAGAAGTGATAGCAGACCCCCATTCCACGGTCTGGTTCATTGGGCGGTATCGCTGAGACAATTTGATTTTCAGGTAGCTCATAGAAAGGATAAAGACCACTTGATTTCCGATGCCTTGTCTAGGTCAGTGTCTTTTATTGAGGCAATGGAAAGAGCTCAGAAGTCTGAAAACATATGGGTATCAGAGATAAAAGCTAAGGTATAATCAAACCCGAATGCTTTTCCAGACTGCGTATATAGGATGATGAATTGTGGAAGAGGGTTCCTGATCGCTATGTTGAATTAAGCGGATGCGTGTCATTCAAAAACTTGAGCACGTAGAACTTTTATAGCAATGCCGCGATGATCCAAAAGCGGAAGACATGGGGGCGCGAAGGACAAGTGATAGATGGTAATGAGGTATTATTGGCTCAAATTGAAGGCGGAGATTGATCCCTATGTGCTGAAATATAAAGTTTGCCAGACAGTGAAGGTAAAAATTAGGGCACTTTCTGGTCCCATCGCAACTCGGGCCAAACATGTAAAGGAACCATGGAAAATGATATGTGTGGAAATGATAGGCCCTTTGTGACGCTCCACTTATATCCTGACTGTTGTGGACTATTTTAGTAAAATGCCACCGCTCCAACACATTTTCCTGCTTTTTGGGATCCATTGTTGAAAAGTTTGATGGCGATATGGCGTGCGGGGAACATCTAAAAATAAGGTAGAAAATCGAGTGCAGTCGCCGTAAATTGGGTAACTTCCAAGCGCAGGTAGATGAGGAGGAGGCCAATGTTAATAATGCTGTTGGGAGAGTTAATTTTGATAGCAGAGTGTGGAGAGGATAAGTTGAAGAATGGTAAATGACCGTTGGAGAGATCATCAGTTCCAGCAATAGAAAGTCGTGCATTGAAGCCTCCAATTACAGTTTTGGGATTTTCGCAGCACGTGGATGCAAGTGAAGTGGATAAGGGAATTGGTCTAATGGATTTGGCTAAAACAATATTGGTAGTACCTCAGATACCAGGGTGTTGTTTCACCTGGGCAGAACTAGATTTGAAAAAACTGCTGGATTTATATAAGTGGGGGATCAAATTTTCGAGTGAATTCTCAGACTCAGTAAGTGCTTTTTTGGAGAGGGTGGATAAGCTGCGACTAGCCAAAGGACTTTCAAAAGAGTAACTATTTAAGATGGATTCGGGAATGTTGGAGGGAAGGCCTGGTCTCATTTTAATCAAGGTGAGAGCGGATTTCCAACTAGGAAGAATCATATCAGGGGGAGGTAAAAAGGGAATTTCAGTGACCGAACTACACTGTGAAACTGTGGAAGGAGATCCAGCAGTAGACACAAGAAGATGGCAAATCTATTGGAGTCTATGTGACAATTATGGATGGTTTATTAGTCGAAGATCTGCGAAACTTCTGGAAGCAGATCTTCCTTATGTGTAGACAGTGCAAGTGGATGTCGTGGCTCTTAGATTGGTGTTGTTGGACTTGTGGAGCTGGGACACACCTTGCAAGAAACCGCCCACAGCCAAGACGTTGTTGTTGTTGTGGGCACCAGGATAATATTTGCTCTACATGTCCGGCCTACTTTCCGCAATATTCCTCGAGGGCCTGTCGTCCAAGGAGGTCATCATCAGCTAATTTATCCCCACTAGACTTCTCAGGGGCTCGCCATGAAGCCAAACCGAGTACAGCATTCACCTAATCGCCAGAAAACGAGTCTGGTGCCCAGTAAGCGGCGAAATGAGCTACGCCCCTACGAAGGGGGCCGCAGATCAGGCTGTCGATTTTATTTTACCGAAAGTGGCAAACGACAGGTGTCCGCACTTAAAAGTTGAAATTCTAGGGAAAGACTTTAAAGCGATAATAGACTCTACCTACTTTATCTACTCACCAATTTGAGCATCGGCTGATAATTTGGGTTGCAAGCTAATACGAATGTGAGCAAATAATTGATATATGTAATGATATTATAATCGAATCGCTTTAACAAACTAGGTTTGCACTAAATTTCAAAACATTTCTAATATTATCCTATCAGGCATCACTAATCCTCTTATCCTTCGACCTTACTGCCCCAAAATCACATCAATCCAATACCTAAAAATATTTATTGAACCATAAAATCAAATTTATTCACTGAAACGTATTCAAATTCAAATCATAAACAAAAAGCTCGTTCTATGTAATCCTATTTACAATCATTCTCTCATAATTGGGCAAAATGAACATTTATGAATTATCTGTGTGTGTGTGCTATAAATCAAACCTCAAACCTCAATCCTATTTCACCTCTTGTGAATGCAGAGGACATATGCATACGAGTACATAGTTAAATATTGTTTTCACATAATTGGCGCCCATTAAAAATGATTCACCCGTTAAATGTGGCATTGCCATAATTCATAATTTCCCCATTAAAATAAAAGGCATGGGAACCAAAATCTGCTAACGCTTCAATGTATACATCGACAAAAAGGTGTGCACATGCACAAATGGATCCTGTCGCCAACAAAAACGCTATAGCATGTCCAAAATCCATTCACACCGTTTCCCATTCAATTTGATCCTGCTCTGGACTAAAGGAGGTTTCCTTGTTGGGGTAACTTGGTCTTTCGACGATAAACTGTTACATACTATCCATTTAGTCCTGTAAAACTGATGGGAATCGAAAAGAGAGCTTTTACGGAATCACATGATGGTATTCGGTAGTGACGATGGCTCCTCATGCAATTACCCTTGCTGAACTGGACACGCTGTTGTGGTCGTCACTATCATTGCTGGTTGATGCTGCTACCGTACCCATCAGCCGTTGATGCAAGGCCTGGAATATATGATAATATTACATTGTGGTAACGGCTCTAAGGATTGCAATTGAAGGACTTTGCAGACAACAATGACCGAGCGCACACATTCTGTAAAGTGATGCATGTTCCTATCGTGTGTCCAATTTTCCTTTCCCACACGCTAAATGCAAAATTAATGGAGTTTTCAGGGAATGAATGGCGTAGACCGCAAAAATAACAACAGGTCGTTGCCGATGAAACTACGGAATAATATATAGGCATCGTCATGATATTCATGGTGAAGATTCTCTGATGGTAAGGTAGTTTGGGAAATATTATTTAAATTGGTGTTAGCTTTTGGGCAGAATGAAAGAAATTTGAAACTTTCGATTAATTTCTTTATCCTGATTTGCTATTTTTTGTTAAGTGAGCTTTCGTGAAAAATCGTTTGAGAGCTTTGGGTTTTTGGTTCAAAAACATTTACGAGTACTTGCACTCGCAAATAAGCCAGAAAATATTGACTTTCAGAACTTTGCAGAACAAAATTTGCCTTTATAGAACAAAATTTGCACGCCTCACAATCTATTTATTGAAATTTATTTATTTATCGTTATGTCCTTAATGGAAAACTCTATATAACAACCATCCATAGTCTGTGTAGTCTAGTGGTTAGAGCATGAACGCATAAGCTGAAGGTTCCAGGTTCAAATATCGTCGGGAGCAACGTAATTTAGTTGAGGGGATTTTTCGGACAGACTATGAGTGTTCACTCAGTGGTGATATGTACTGATTTAATCAAATCATAACATAGCTGAGCAGGCACACGGGAGCATGGTACTGGCCAAAACCAACTTCCGAAAAAATAAATATGGTCATGAAAATGAGATACTCTAACTATCTCTAAGCGAATGCCAGAGAGGGGCTGTAGTGCTACAAAGAAGAAGATAAAACGACCATCCATACCCCCATGGATGATGGACAAATCCTGAACATGAAACCAGCGGCGGCGCAAGGCCAAAAATTTATGTGGGCAAGATAAGCTGCGCGACGCCCTAAAATGAAACACAACAACCATGATACTGGAAATCAAACAATTTAAACAGATGTTTTATTCGTACAAAAGCACACATTTTTACTTTAACATAAATAAATTAGAGTCTCGTCAGCAAGTCTTTTCTCATTGTGAGTTAAAACTGCAAATTATTGGATGGACACTGTATATTCCTTTTATAAATCGGTGAACGGAATTCTATTATCTGACTATTCTATCCCTGGTCTTTCAAAATGATACCACTTGCTGACTAGACTTTAACCGTGAAAATTAAATAAACAGAAACTTTCCACTTTTTGCCTTACTTAGCTCCTTAATAATTGCATTGGAGGCCAACTCAGATGCTATATCAGCCTCAATGGATAAAAGTCCTAATGCTGAAAGTTGTAGTAATCGAGCAGTCGCCTAACCAAACTACTTGAAAACCTTCATAACACTTATTCGAAATTTTAATTGCAGATTTGAAAAAATCTAGTTATTTCCATTCATAGTTATAAATCATGCAATATTTTTTTTTTAATTTTTATTAAATGTAAATTTTATATAATTTTTCTTTAATATTAAATTCAAACTCCCTTCAAACTTTAAGTAATTGTATTCTGTGTTATTATCAAAATGTCCGTGGCTTAAGGACGAAGACAAATGAATTCCGATTATCTTCAACTGACAGAAACGTGGCTTACGAGTGAAATCTTAGGCAATGAAATTTTACCCAATCATTTTGTCTTCCGCAAAGATCGCGATCGTGAGGCAAGCGGTAAACACGATGGCGGAGGCGTTTTGGTAGGCGTTCATAAATCTCTCAGCTGTTCACTGTGCGCTGGCCTCTTAATCTCGCCTCCTGTGGAATGTGTTGCTGTGCGTGTTTGTTTTGCCCCTTACAATACTTTAGTCTTCTGTGCAGTTTAGATTTCATGTAACAGTCCAACCTCAGTATATGAGCAGTTCTTTCCTGAATTGTTGAACTGCATTAACATTGATCTTCCTACGTCTTATTTCCTAGTTTGTGGCAATTTCAATTTTTCGAATGTCGAATGTGATGAATCATTTTCATCAGTTCTCTGCAGTGGTAGTTTGTCCTTTGCTCTATCTTCTTTCCTTTCTCTTTCCTCATTCTCTCAGTTCAATAGTGTTGTCAATAACAATAATAAAGTTCTTGATCTAATTTTATCCAACCTTCCTTCATCTTCATTTGGCTTAATTCCTTCTGTCACACCTTATGTGAAACCAGATCTTCTCTCTTTTCAACTCACTATGGGCATTAGTTCCTCTTGCAAAAAAGCACTGTCGATTCGGTAGAACTTTTTTAAGGCTAACTACTCTTAAATCGAGCAGCAAATCAATTCGAAGAACTGGTACTCACTGCTTAAGAATTTAGATGCCAATGAAGCACTCTGTAAATTCAATACCATTCTAGCTGAAATCATAGATAAGTATACGCCTAGCTACCGACCGAAAAAAGTCAGCGATGTTCCATGGTTGAGCTCTGACTTGGCATCTGCTCTTAAAGCGAAAGAGATCGCTCGGAAGAAGTTCCTGAAATCGCGCCTGCAAAGTGATTTAGGAGCATATAAGGAGTGTCGTAAACAAGCTAAAAAAATCGCTCATGTTGCTCAAAAAAGCTATATGGAGCACTCTAAATGCTAACCAAACCAAGCCTTTTTGGTCCTACAACCGCTCTCTCAAAAATTCTCGAGCTATGCCCGTGCATATGCGCTATCAACACCTTCTTCTTCCTCCTCTCAACAAGGCTCTTGTGATCTCTTTGCTAATTATTTCTCATCTTTTTTCTCTCCCTCAACTCTCATTCCCTCTTCTAATCCTCATGCATCTTTGCCTCCCTCATTTATTACTTCTAATATCTTAACCATCACTCCATTGGAAGTGGAGTTAATCATGCATAATCTTGATGCAAGCATCGGTTGTGGGCCAGATGGCATCCCGAATATCTTCGCCAAATCCTGGTCCTCTTCGCTATGTGTTCCCCTTTCCATCATCTTCAATATCAGTCTTTACAATACCACTTTCCCCGCAGAATGGAAAAATGCTTTTATTTTTCCTATTATTAAAGCTGGAGATATTAGTTGTGTCTCAAATTACAGACCAATCTCGCTCCTCTCGTGTTTTAGTAAGATACTTGAGCGTGTGGTATACAACCGAGTTTATCCTTTAGTCCTTCCTCTATTAGCCAACGAACAACATGGTTTCATCAAAGGCAGATCAGCTCTGATCAACCTACTGTCATTTAACAACACAGTAGCATCAGCTTAAGATAAGCAAAAACAGGTCGATGTTATTTATACAGATTTCTCTAAAACTTTCGATTCTGTTGATCACAATCTCCTCCTCTTAAAGCTCAGTAGCTTTAATTTTCCAGATTATATAATATCCTGGTTTTCGTCCTACGTCTCCAATCGTTCGTGTGTTGTTACAGTCAAATCCTGCCTTTCATCTCCCTTTGAGCCGAAGTCTGGTGTTCCGCAAGGCTCAATCTTGGGCCCTCTTCTGTTTTTGCTGTTCATTAATGATCTCCCATTGACCTTATCCTCCCCTTGTCTATTATATGCTGATGATCTTAAAATATTCAGAGTAATCGAAAGTTTCAAAGACTGCGACATACTGCAAAAAGATCTTTCTTCTTTAGCTCTATGGTGCAGCTCCAACTCTCTTAATCTGAATATTTCTAAGTGTCACCAAATGACTTATACGTACAAAAAGACTCCCCTGTTATTTCGCTATTCCATTCTTTGTGAGACCTTAGAAAGTGTTTCAAGTTTTAAAGATCTGGGCGTAGTGTTCGATGTTAAACTGAAATTCGAACAACACGTTATGATGGTAGTCTCAAAAGCCTCCCGCCTCGCTGGATTTATTCTAAGATTATCTAAATCCTTTCACCATGTTTCGACCTCGGTCCAACTCTTTGTTTCCCTAGTTCGAAGTATACTTGAATACTGCTCCCAAGTATGGAATCCACATAACAAATATGTGATTGATGCTGTTGAATCTGTCCAACGAAGATTCACCCGAATATTATACTACAAATTCTCTATGGTCTATAGCCCATAAAGTGAACGCCTTAGAACCCTAAATCTTCCATCTTTAGAGAAACGTAGGTCCTTTCTTGATGAGTGCCTTCTTTTTAAGCTCCACAACAAACTTCTTCCTGACGATCTCTGCAATCTAAAATCTCCCATTAATCCGGTTCGCACAAATCGTCTCCAACTTGTTTTTAATGTTCCCTTCGCACGTACGAATGCTTACTATTTCTCACCGCTTCTACGCCTACCACGTGTTCATAATGAATTGCATCTTGGTCCGTTGCCACAGTCATTTTTTGTTTTTAAATCTATATTAAGAGATATACTTGAATTACTTAATAATTAGTTTATCTTGATTAGCGACTTAACTTGAATTTTGAATTTATTGTGAATTACGGAATTTAACTTGTTTCTAATTATATAATAATACAAGTTTTTTATTTGCTTTCCTTCTTTTTCTGTCGCATCTTATCAATAACTGGATGTCTATGTACACTGTTGATATTGATGTAAATAAATAAATAAATAAAAAAAACTTTTCTTTCTAATTATATTCTTTATTATATTTATCTTTTCAGTATTATTTAACATTTTTTCATTTTTTTACTTCTGTTAATTTTAAAATTTAAATCTGCATATTAAAATTTTGGGCATGAGAACACTGAAATCAAACAGTCATCCACGGATTGCATTGTGAATGCAATCTAACTTGGCTGAGCTAGAATCTTGGGAATTTACCGTTACGACACCGAGAAGTGGACGATGGACAACTTAAGGGGAAACTGTTATGAACCATCACCGCGGACACATTGCGAGAAGTGCGCCATCAGGTGGAAAATCGGAATTAGCGATTAGAAGTAAAGATTCTATTAGCGTGCGATAGGCCATTGTGGTTGGATAGCGGCTGCATTAAAACAAAATCAAAATCGTAATGGTATTGTTTATGTAGTTTTCCTAGTGAGATCATTCATGTTCTATTGCACAATTGAGAAGTGTAATCCGTGAGTGGAAAGTGAAGTCATTGGACCGATGGTCAAAAGTGTGTGGATTAAGCTGAGAGCCGTCAATTGCCTGTGGATTATTATCATTGCACTGGCTCTGGTTGTTGCAGCATCTGTGTGGATGTACACACTGTCGTCGTCTATAAATACGTTCGAGACAACAGAATTATGCTCAAAAAGTGTCCGCGTGGCTCAAAACTATGCTACGGAAAATTAAATTTCGAGTATAAATGCTATTTATCATTATACAAAGCCTTTGTACGGAAACGATGATAATTGTTAAATAATGCAAACAAAAAATTATCTTTAGATCCCTTAGCATTGGTTGGTGTATTAATCGAACTTCTAAGAATACGAAGTGTGTTCAAAAAGTATCACGAATTTTGAATTTTCGCGGGTTACGTATATTCGAATTTCGATTTTTTTGTGGCGTTATGTTGGTACACATGTCTGTCACTTATGCCGACAAGCTCGGCCATTTTGAATGTTCACTTGATTGGTGATAGCTGCTTTACTTGCACGTGTTTTCAATCGTCTTCGATTTTTACTTATTCAAAAAAATGGATCAAAGAACGTGTATCAAATTTTGTGTGAAAAACGAAATGAAGTGCGCGGATGCATTCCGAATGTTGACTGTGGCATACGGAGAAGCTACCTTGGACCGAAGCAACGTTTATCGGTGGTACAAAATGTTTTTAGAAGGCCGAGAAGATGTGAACGACGAAGAGCGTGCCGGACGCCCGAGCACTTCAACAACAGACGAAAAAATTAATGAAGTGGAGAAAATGGTATTGGCCAATCGTCGAATCACCGTTAGAGAAGTTGCTGAGGACCTAAACATATCGATTGGCCCGTGCCATTCGATTTTTATCAACGATTTGGGCATGAGACGGGTCGCCGCGAAATTCGTACCAAAATTGCTCAATTGCGACCAAAAACAGCAACGCATGAACATTGCTAATGAGATGTTAAACTCTGTCCGCGATGAACCAAATTTGCTCCAGAGGGTCAGAACTGGTGACGAATTGTGGGTTTATGGTTATGACGTGGAAACCAAAGCTCAATCATCTCAATGGAAGCTGCCGCATGAACCAAGACCGAAAAAAGCGCGCCAAGTTCGGTCGAATGTGAAAGTTTTGCTGACAGTTTTCTTCGATTGCAGGGGCGTGGTGCATCATGAGTTCTTGCCACAGGGAAGAACGGTCAATAAGGAATATTACCTGCAAGTTATGCGCAATTTGCGCGAAGCAATCCGCCAGAAACGCCCGGATTTGTGGGAGAACAAAAATTGGCTTTTGCACCACGATAACGCCCCTGCTCACACATCGTTGCTTGTGCGCGACTTTTTGGCCAAAAACAACACACTAATGATGCCGCAGCCACCGTATTCCCCAGATCTGGCCCCCTGTGACTTTTTTGTTTCCTAAACTGAAGAGGCCCATGAAAGGACGACGTTACGCTACGCTTGACCAGATAAAGATGGCATCGAAGGAGGAGCTGAACAAGATTAAAAAAAATGATTTTTTGAAGTGCTTCGAAGATTGGAAAAACCGTTGGCACAAGTGTATAATATCTCATGGGGATTACTTTGAAGGGGACAAAATAGATATTCATGAATAAATAAATAATTTTTGAAAAAAAACAAAATTCGTGATATTTTTTGAACACACCTCGTATAATACAATATCTACCGTAGCACATTTAGTAGCTTAAAACTTTCAATTTCGCACAGGGGAAAAGTCCTGCAGTTGGTAGATATTAAACGCGAATATAGGCAGTCAGTTTATACTTTTTATCGTAACTAAAATTGGAGCCGTACCAAAATTGTAAGCGGATTTGCATCAAAGTGGTGGGAACTAAACGGGAAAGCAAAAAAAAAGTCTGGATTCTACCAAAGCAAATCAAAAACCGGATTTTAACATTTTTGAATCGCGCGTCATTTGTACTGATCCACACGCGCCAGAAAGCTTTAATGTGCTTCGTGCTGGGTTTTTCACGAATTCAATAGAGAGGTGCCATCAACCATTTCTTCTGAATTTCCACCGAAAGTAAAATTTGGAATTACAAGCGACGCTCGCGTGAGTTCGGTATCTCGTTGTGGGGTTCCCAACAACTTAGAAAAGAATAAAGTGCCATCGTGGACAACAAGTTAATGTCCTTTCGTTGTCTTTGAGTATTTTGTAGCTTTTTTGCTGCTCGATCAAAAATTAGTCGCAAGTCGATATTTGATTATTTTATTACTAAAAATTGTACAAATCTAAATTTTCAAAGTATTAATAGGTTGCAAATCATTAGGGCGGGTCACCCAATAACTTAGCTGAAAATGTATTGCACACACTTAGTGACATCCACTAAATTTAAATCAATTTGGAAAAAAAGTGTGCCAATACACTGACCCTTTGACTATTAGATTCTTTTATCTGAAAACGTAATCATTAGGCATGTGATATGATTTCTCTACACTCGATATATCTGAAACTATCAGACAAGTTGAAAACAATGAAGAATAAATTAATGTGTAGTTAAAAAATTACATTCGGTCTTTCCTTTCGCTGGGAACCTGACCGGGTATGGGGCCCGCAACGATGGCTACTAAATCCTACTTACACCTCCTTTGTGGGCAGGTATGAGGGTGAAAGTGAATCTTCTGGGCCTGATAACGGAAGCGACGTAATAACCATGCCGCCGGAATGGAGTTTGAGCGACGGGCTAACGCCCTGTCCCTGGAAAAACTTCAAATGTTTCCAAACCTGCAGATAAGCCTCGGAATGGATCGAAAACGAAAAAAGTGCTATGGCATTGGATCCTGGAATGTCAGATCACTCAATTACCATGGCGCTGTTAAGGACCTTTTACAACAGGCCAATCAATATCAATTAAAAATACTGGCAGTCCACGAAACGAATTGGACTGGAAACGACTTTCAAGATCTGAGGTCACACACAATATTCAAAAGTTGGAAGCCTACTGGAAAACGAGAATCCGGAGTGGAATTCATTGTGGATAGGGAGTTCAAATCGCACGTTATAGATTTTAAAGCAGTCAATGAACGGTTGTGTGCGATCCGTGTTAAAGGGAAATTCTTCAAAATCTGGCTGATAAACGTTCACGCCCCGACCGAAGAAAAGGACGAAGAAACGAAGGAAACGTTCTACAATAACCTGGAAAGACTGGTTGACTCATTGCCTACAAATGACACGAAAATAATTCTGGGTGATTTCAACGCTAAGGTTGGCAATGATCTATCTCATCGGGGAACGACTGGAGGATATAGCCTCCACGGTGTAACAAATGACAACGGCCAGCGCCTGATTGACTTTGCATGTAGCAGAAATCTAGTCATACGTTCGACTTGCTTCCCACATCGACGCATTCATAAAATGACCTGGGTATCACCGGATGGCAATACACAAAGCCAGATCAATCTTGTTCTGGGCCCCTAGCATACTTGACGCCCATACATACCGGGGAGCCAATTGGAACTTAGATCATTACTTGATCAAATTAACCTACCGATGTCGTATGTCAAAGGCCTGCTACAAAAATTTGACATCGAAAGGCTCCCAACGGTGTCTGTGGCCAAACATTTTACGGAGACCCTCGACAACCAGATGGCTCCCATCTTATGAGACGCATCGTTAAAGACGAGCAACGAGCTCTGGATGGAAGTGCAAGCGGCTATCAGGACCGTGGCAGAACAGACGATTGCACATCAAGCCCGGCGCAAGAGGAATGATTGGTTCGATGATGAGTGCCAGAATGCGTTAGACAAAAAGAATCAGGCGTATAAAGAATACGTAGGTAGGAAAACCAGGACGAAGAGAGAACACTATGAAAACTCAGAAGAGTAGCGAATGAGATAATTAGGATTAAGAAAAGAAAATACTATGACGACCAATTGAGAAGTATAGATGTAAGTTTAGCAAGCAACAACACAAGACAAGCATACAAGATAGCGAAAAGTGGTTATCAGCCCAATACCACGCTCTGTCATGATGACATCGGCAATATCATCGCTGATGAAACCAAGATTAAGGAAAGATGGGCATCATATTTCAAGGACCTCCTTAATTCTCGGCACAGCTTCAGAACATTGGAGTCTATAGATGTCTGTGGAGAGCTTCCATTGGCCCCACCAACTCTGAATGAAGTTTGCTCCGCCATCAAAGCCCAAAAGAATAATAAAGCGCCGGGCATCGATGAGATTCCAGTGGACCTCATTAAATATGATGGCAGCAGTGTTCATCAAGCTATTCACAAAGTCATCCAGTACATTTGGAAACAAGAAAATATGCCGAAAGAGTGGTTCCAATTAATTATATACCCTATTCACAAAAAAGGTGACAAGTTACTGTGCAAAAATTATAGAGGCATACCACCACTTTGTACGGCGTACAAAATATTTTCAAAGATCTTTGAAAATAAGATCGGATCATACGCCAACAGTATTATTGGGGAGTATCAAGGTGGTTTTAGGGCAGGTAGATCGACAATAGACCAATTGTTCACAGTCAACCAGGTACTTGAAAAATGCTGGGAGTTCAACATAGACGTATAACAAATTTTCGTTGACCTTAAGCAAGCATACGACAGTACTGATCGTGACGTTCTGAACCAAATAATGCTTTGCTTTGCCACCCCACCCAAATAGTCCGTCTTACCAAAATAACAATGACGTCGACAACCTCCCAAGTCCGCATCAATTACCAACTCACCGATGCCTTTGACACAAATATCGGACTAAAGCAGGGAAATGGGCTGGCCCCATTGCTATTCAATTTGGATCTGGAGTACGTCATAAGGAAGCTACTTGTCGATATAGGAGGGACATTACTATACAAGTCGAGCCAAGTAGTGGCCTATGCCGACGACATCAACATTTTGTCGCGGTCATTAACAACATCAAAGAACTTTTCCGGAAACTCGACAGCGAAGCAAAACTAGTAGGGCTACAAATCAAAGAGAACAAAACAAAGCTCATGAAAAAATACGTCAAATCCATAAAATATGACACTTTGCGAATACAGTATTGAAAATGTTAACGAGTTCGTTTATTAAGGCGCCAAAATAACGAAAACGGGTAATAAAAGAGACGAAATAAGCAGAAAAATACAGCTCGCAACTAATATATTTTATTCAGTTTTGAAGATCTTGAAGACCAGTTGCATACACAGGAAAACAAAGCTCTAAGTATACAAATCTGTGATAAGACCTGTGTTATGCTATGAGTGTGAAATATGGACCCTAACCCCACCATCCGCAAATATATTGAACGCCTTTGAGCGACGGATCCTGAGGCGAATAATCGGAGCGAAGCTAGACGGGGACCGATGGCGAACTCGATACAACCATGAGTTGTATGAAATTTTTGACGACCCGGAGGTCGCAACGATTGTAAGACTGCGGAAGCTGTAAAAGTCTATCCACATAAATCGTATGAACGAACAACGGATACCCAAAAAGGTATTCGTTGGGAGAACTGAAGGCCGGAGACCAGTGAGTAAACCGAGGAAACGCTGGTCTGACTCGGTCAACGAAGACAGTTCATCGCTGCTCGAATTTCAAAATTGGAGGACGCGTTCAGTGGACTGAGACAATTGGACGCGCTACTTGCAGGAAGCCAAGGCCCGAGAGGGGCTGTAAGGCTAAGAAGAAGAATGTTAAGACAATGAAATATCATATTTTTTCAAAAAAAGAAAACCAACAACAACATGAATTCATATATATATATATATATATACATATATATATATATATATATATATATATATATATATATATATATATATATATATATATATATACATATATATATATATATATATTTTATATATATACATATATAGATATATATATATATATATATATATATATATATATATATATATATATATATATATATATATATATATATATATATATATATATATGGGACGAGGGTGTTCACGTCGTTGCCGTTTTTGATCACAAAAACGGAAATGCTGGAGTTTACCACGCCTGACATCACGAAGAGGTAGGATCGCTTTATTAGGCTTCTTTCCCTTAAAATCAATTTCATTTGACAAACTTGTTCTCCCTCTTTTCTTAATGATCGATGGTGCACACATGCAGAGACTTTTTCTATGTCAAATTTGAATTTCGATAGCATTTGTGGGGTTGAATATTGCTTTTGTTCCCCAATTCTTCAATAGAGTAACTAGGTGTTTATTACAATAATGATAAAATAGCCTCAAATTCCATTTTTTGTCCTAATTCTTATTTTATATTTTCCCAGGAATGAATCCAGTAGGTCCACTCCACCCATATGCTGGTTATATACTTTGACTAATTTGGGACAATTTACTTCTATACGAGTATTTTTACTTCCCGCTTTACTGATTGCATTGACTCTCACCCAATATAAGATGACGATATGATAACAGGTTTGTTATCATACCACGTCACCGTAACTATGGCTTTTTCATCAACATAAGCTACCCATTACTCTGAAAACCCCTTCTCTACCTTATCTTGTTTTAGATCCTTAGAGAAGGTATGCGAACATTTTTTCCTACACGTCTGCAGAACTGTGAGTTATGCAGACTTGAAATAGTTATCAAACAAGTAAAGTAAGTAGGAGAGTGCTCCTATCAGAAGGGCTTTGTAACCATCCTAGGGTTTGAAACAAGTTTGCTAATACCGTGAATCAATAGCTTGAATTATTTATCAAAAACTTGGATAAGAAATCGTTCAAATTTATGCAAAAGATGCAGAGTTGCTTTCATAATCACTTTGCAGCCGTCATTTTGAGCGAGCTTATATAATTTTTCTGAATGCTCAGCCGATTGAACATATTCAAATTAAACACTATTTGTTAAATTTTTATGAAAATTGGAAGAAAATAAAAGAGCCTATGTCAATTTGAAATACGTATCAATCATAAACACGTATTATTGTTGTTGTAATTCCTTACAATTGAAATGGCTATAACTCAGTTGGTTATGATTCGATTGTTTAGAACTAAGACCTTTTATTAGTTTATAACACTGGAAAATTTCAAGAGGTTCAAGAGTATCGTTTTGAATTTGTGGTTGAAAATGTAAAATCTAAAAATCACGCTATTATTGAAAAACCTGAGCGGATTTCGATTTCTGAGGTATTTTTTGCCCTTGTACTTATAAAGATCCACCTCTGTGATTATTTTCAGATTTTTAGGTTCACCAAATTTTGGTCATTTTGCCGTGGACACCCTGATGCATTCTTTCAGAATCTAAAAGTTCTAATGAAAACCTTTCATTTGAGACCCCACTCGATCATCTTTGATCAAAACAAATTTTTAAGGGCAACTTCGCTATTTGGGGGTGGATCCCTTAAAAAAATTTTAAATTTTTCGTAGGACCTACATTTTGGGAGACCATCACTTCTGCCCTTTCCACAAAATTTGAGCATTCCAGCTTCTATAGTTTCTGAGGAAACTTGCTGTGACGCACGCCCAGACGAACGGATAGACGGATAGACAGGTCGTAAAACTAGTAGATCTTTGTAAAAAAAAAATTTACAAAGATCTAAAAATAAATTGTGTTTTTGGTGCCTGGGTATGCATCTAGCCCAACGTACGACGATACTTGAACTTGCCCCCAAGTCTTTGTTCTGGATTGTTCTACATTACTGAATAAATCACAAAATCCCCCATTCATGTGGCTTATTTGGTAGGTATTGCCGCAGAATATTGGAGGCTTCTCTTTTAAGCACACTCCGGCATTTTTCTTTAATATTTCCAATATTGGCCTAATTTTATGTAAACGATCATGTCCCGAAGTGCTTAATGGCGTTTGTGTTGAATTTTCGTTAAAATGCAAGAACTGGCGATTTTTTAAAAAAGGATGTAGGGACATTGGGCTCTTTCACACGGGAATGGTAAAAACCCATATCCAAACAGGTTTCGCGCTTACGCCCTTATGTTTACACGTTGCATAGTTCAGCCAACTTATTTTTGTATACGATACACGTCTTGCGAGTGTATGTGTCAAAAGGATCATTTGATTGTTAAACGTCGAGCGGACTACATGAAAGCGAAGACAGAGAGATAAGCGATTGAAAATTGATGTTTTAGCCTTGAATTGTGCACGAGGTAACAAAAACTGGAATGAAAAATGTATTTTTTGATTGTTAAAGTTTGTCGATTCAAACTTCTATTGGATTTATTAGAACCTGAAAAATATATTCCAAATTTGAATATCCTTTTAAGTCGCATATTTTTCTTGTTGCGATTCTATAAAGATTATGCGTACTGTTAATTTTCTATGGATTTACAACAGGCAATTTAACTTTATTGATATCGAGATATTCGTCATGTTGTTTCCTGAAATTGAGCATGGCCTCCGCTTTTATAAATTTATTAAATAACGCGTAGCTTCTCGCGTCCACGCATTCATCTTTGCACGCAAATTAAAGAAAGGCAATCGTTTCATGACGACTACCTTCTTCACTGAATGTTCATTTCGGAATGATTACCGGCGTTTGTATAAAATTTCCCCCACCAAATGATCAACAAAATGCGTTTGTGTATGTTCGTTACGCTCGTTCACCCTACAAAATGTTGGCTTGTTTTTACCATCAGGTCCCCTCAATGCTTCTCACTCTTCTTGCCCATATAACCTGTTTAACGCTCACTTTTAACGCTGCGTCTGAAAAAGCCCATTGTCTGCATAATCAAAGGAATACCCAATTCGGGTGGCCAATACATTCGGATTTTCGGTAATGGTGCCAAAGGTCAGAAATGCACAGGCACACCGAAACATTTTCACTTCTGCAACTCAACGTTCAGTCAGTTTTGAGGAATCTTTTTGAATACTAAATTTCTGCATTTCTTTTGCAATATGCGCCACTAGCTCATTATTGAAGAATCATGGAAAATATTGCAAGGGAGTTTCAAATTCTGTGATCGGCGACTGTAAGCTTATGTCTCCAGTAAACTGATAGTGCGCAGATTGAAAAGATTTTTTTTTTTCTATATGAACTTCTGTTTTTCCGCTTGCCGACTGTCTCAGAGCCATAGATTCACGTTTCATTATCAAAAGCAACACTCACGGAAGCTGATAATCTCGCATCACGTGGTCGTCTTAAGGTACTGGAAGCTGTCTCCAAAGTCACGCCTGAAGTACTAGACTGAAGGCCTGATATTTGCATTCGCAAGCAATAATTTTGGGTATCTATAAATTCAAAAATCTCGTTACGAGAGACAAGCAATGTTCTCTTTGTAGTGATACGGAAATCTCCGGAAATCACTGTTCCAAGTTCAGATGGTGGCAGTAACAGTTTCGCCAGCATACCATGATGCAGAACTTTTATCGTAATGTTGCTCATTCAGCACTGAAATTTCGGATTTCATGTCCCTCGCAAGCTGCTCAAGCTGATTTCGGCGCTAAAACGGCGGCGTACCTGCATTGAACGGATTATCGAAGTTCTGATTTTGCCTTAGCTGGCCTTCCTAGAAACCCGACATATTCCTGATCCCAAGACTTGCCCAAGTCCAGTCTTCATTAGTTACCTTGCAATGGATGCCTTTTGCTTCCTCCATGCACTCTTATCTGTAAAGTCCCATTTCATCGAATTTGCAGCATGTGGAACTCCTATCGGGTCCTTTGCATAATTGTGCTGTGTGACCATAGCTAAGACATTTGAAACATTGAAAAGGTGTTGCTTTTCGCCGTATCCTACCGATGACTTACCCTATTCTTACTTTGCCCTTATACAGAAGTTGTTCTGCCTCCTTTTCGGTCAAGTCAATAATAGTCATGCGTTGTCCCCTAGGATTTCCTGGTGTCAGGCTCGCTTTGACCCTGCCCACGCTATGGAGCTTCCTTCAAATGGCCTCTTCTACCTCAGCTGGTTCCGTGACGCAGTCAATGTCTCTTATTTCGATCGTTGCCATCGGTTTGAGCGAGGCTATAGCTGCGCTTTTGCTGAAGACTTTCTTTACTGCGTCGCAAAGTGCTTCGTTATTGTCGGCCTCTGCTCCAAATACGACCAGTATGGGGTCCGGTCGCGTTGGTCGTACTGCTTTAATAGCATGTTGGTGTATTTGGGCCTTACATTTCCCTTGATCTCCTGATGGATCAGCCATCTTAAGGTTATAGGAGCAGTGCCTGTTGCAGAGATGCTCGTCGTCCCGTTTCGCGTCAGGTGTTTCTCCTTGTTGGGCATCCGTACAAACTTTATTTCTTTTTGGCGCAAAGGAGTTTCACTATGGTTTTCTTCAATTTTTTGTTGTCAGCGCTGTCTGGTATTCCCGATCAAGTAGTTTTTCCTTATTTTATCCCGATCTCCTTCGATTGGGCTGGATGCCATTCTTATAATGATGTTTGAAGATGATGCCTTCTTCGCGTATCCTTTAGGCTTAGCCATCAGCGTTTCTTTAATCTACTGTTTTTCTTCGTTTTTCTACTCCTCTTCAGTCTCTAATCAGCTCCTCCAGAAATTGTTAGGTGTTAACGTTCCGTAGAAAATAAAAAAAAATATAAATATATTTTATAAAAAGAAGGATGGATTGTTATATGGTAATAGCAACTGACGAGTTGCTCCCGCAGCGAAAAAAAAGGTACTCAGCAAAGGATGCTGACTAAGCATAAATAGTTTTCCTATGGAACCACATAAAGTGACATGAGGGTGACTGAAGAGGATATCTTTTTGGTTCCACGGCTAGCTCACCGCGTATGGGAGTGGGTTGAGAGACAGAAAAATTCCATTAGTGGCAACCATCCATACCAAGAACAACCGACTCAATCCAACCATCTTCTTTGCAAGGATCAGCACTCCTACGAAAACATAAATATTACAGAATATATTAATTTAGGTAATCACACCAGTGCTGAACGTTTGCTTGGATTCCTCCTTGAAACTTATCGGAATCTTATATTTATATTTCTTGCACAGTGATGACGTCTTTTTCGCAATGCGCGAGTACACGGCTCGCAGCTGATCGCGTTCATGGAAGTATCCGTATATTAGCGTTAAATACGAAGAAAATTAGGGGAAACTATTGAAAAGTTTGGATTAATGTGACGTTTCACGTTTTCCCAATAGATAAACTTGATTTAGTCACCATTTATCTAGTTTCAACACTGCTAATTAGATTCTACATTAACCCAACTACTGAAGGCAATGAGAGATGGTCGAGCAGTATTAATGCCAAACTACATGAATCGATTAGGAGCACCCGGCAAAGAATTCCAACCAATTTAGAAATATGCCGAAAGGGACTGCTTTTGTCATTGAAAATAATCGAATGGGACGCGTAAAAAGAAAGCAAAACACAAGGTATCTTTTAACTTCCGGCACAATGAACGTACGTACGGTCACTGTGGTTTGTTTCCACAGAAATTCTAAAGTCTGGTTTGCGCTTCACTTACAACAAATTTATTTTTGAAAATTTGACGCTATGTTGTTTCACTGCGTTCGACCTAAACGCGTCCCGTCAAATTTTTTTTTTACGACCTGTTCTAACAAGTTATTCTTTTGTCTTTTCCTCGCTTACACATACCCTCGAAAGAGACACGTTACGAAATCACTACACAGATTCATTCGTATCCATACATGGTTGCCAAGTTCGGAATCGAATTAAAATTCTGATCCCGCTGATGTGTTCATGATGGCGTTTTCGTAATTGTTCGTTTTCTTCTAATTTCGATATTAAATGGTTCATACACAAAAGTTCACCTATAATATTTTGTAATAACCTTAGAAGAACTGCTTTTGCGTTCCTAGAATACGAAATTATCGCACAAAACTGTACTTTTTCACCTAACCCCGTTCCGTCTGAAGCTAACGATGTCTCACACTACAATGCCAAAAATGTTCGCTTCCCATCGCGACATTCCGACCTCGCCGTCTCACTCGATCTTCTCAACTCCCCGCTGGCTTTTTCCCTCGAGCAAGGCTTCGCGTTTCTTCCGCGCGCGCTGGATTGCATCAGCCGCGTCGTTTCTTCAGCGCTTGCTGAAAAAATTTTGGTTTTTCCCCGTATAAGTGACGTTCAGCGTCGGGGTATTTAATATGTACAAACGTAGATGGGGGGGCATTTATTTGCACAAACGTAACAAAATGACCTGCATGGTCTAGGAGCTCCTCTATTTCAAGGAGCCCGTTCTTCACACCTTTGCTAATTTTTGGCGAATCGCCTGCAGATTTTATTCTGTTTGGAACGTCTCCCGCTTTCCGGATCAGTCTTTCTTCTTGATGTCGCTGAACGGCAAGTGTACTTTGCGACCTCCTTCCTTGGGAGAAGCTGTCAGCTTCCTTTCTAGAGTACAATACTCCTCCCTCATTGTCACGGAAACGCTTTGCACTCTCCCATGCAGTCGCCAAGATGCCACTCGAGCCAAGATTGTAAATGTTAAAGTTAAAAAAAAATACTTAAATAAAATCGGGTAACGAAGTAGGGAAGTAGGGTTTAAGTTGGAATAGCAAAACTGAAGAGTTCTGATGGAATTCAATCCTGCAATGAAACAGTTCCTGCTCTACCTCGATGAGACTTTATCGTTGGGAAAGAAATTCATTATTCAGGATTTGGATGAATCGCTCGTTTTCAATTGTCCCGATGTAGTGGACATTCGTCAAGGATGCGTGGATAATTTAACGGACAAAGTTATTTTCTCATTCCAAGAAAAGGAAAGTTTCGGGATGATCTTGATTTGTTAAATAAACTTTGCCGCGACAAATCCAATTCAGACATGGTAAATCGAATTAATCAACAAAATCCAAGCGTCCGAAGAATACATCGAAGGCATCACTGGAAGATCATCAACGAGTTTTAGAACTTATTATGCATAATATCGCGAGCATATTCGTCATAAAACTTTAAATAGTACAGTCAATCTCAAAGATACATACAACGCAACACTGTCTGAAGTGATACGAAAACAAGGCGATAAAATCAAAGAAATGGCAGCGGAAATGCAAAAAGCGGCTGGAATCGATGATGAAGGAATGAATCATGAATTGGAAATCATGCAACGTCTTCGCATCGAGAATGAAGAATGACGAGAAATTTTACAAATATCGCGAACATTTGGTTCGGCGACATGTCAAACTGGCGTTGCTGAAAAAGCTATTTAAATCGAAAATGAAGAAAGTAGCATAATAAACAGTACAAAAAGCCAAAAGGATAAAAGGAATGATGTTGTACACGATAAACCCGTAGAAGATGCAAATCTGAAGCAAAAAAACAGAGGGCGACGGTGATACAATTATTGTTAACGGATGACACGCTCATAGAAAAAGGAACGCCTTGATCAATAGTCGCAGCAGTCTTAATAACTCACCATATTGTCAATATTTAAATAATTTTACACTAAATACTAGAAAACATGAAAAGAATTCGGATGCTTTTTCTATCTCCACATCCCTACCAATCATTTGCAATGTACAAATATGATCTGCTTTTGATTATCGAATTAATCTACAAAGTGTGTCACGCTAACCCAATCGAACCTTCTCGTTTCATTCGATAAATCTACAAGCTGCTTAACTCTTCTTCAAATGTTGTGCGTTATGAAGCGGCCAGAGCTCTCACCACACCTTCCTCAGCCCCAGCAGCGATAAAAGCAACGGCTGGATGTTCACATGATTGTGAAAGAAAACGACAATATCGTCAAGTTAATCGTATTAGATCGCCTGATTGCAATGATAGAAAATGAGAATATGAAAAGAGTAATGCAAGATCTGTATTGTGAATCGTTATTTTCTATGTGCCGTTCCTTTGACAGTCAGTCTCGTATCGGCGTTTCCCGATGTAACATGTCTATTGTGTTCAATACAAAATATTTATCAATTAACGTGTGTATTATTATTGTCTCATCATACCAACTAGTCACTTTCATCACCCAGTCACAATAAGTTGGCGAGGAGGATTAAAACGTTCGCAACTGCCAGTGAAAACCAGTGTGACATAGTGAAACAGTTAGATTCCGCCGCGTAGCCGCCACGTTTTCAGCCGCCATTATTTTTGTGGCGTTTCCGAGACAGCTCCAGCTGGGAAAATGGATCAACAACAATTCGAACAATTTCTCTCAGTTTTCACTACCGCATTGGGGACAAGTGGATCCGGTTCAGCTCCTCAAGTCTCACCATTCGAATCATATGACGTCAAGAAGGAAAGATTTACTTCTTATTTAGAACGTTTTGACAATTACTGTAGTCTCAAAAATGTGGATTCCCCTAACACAATGTCTCAATTGTTGTGTGCATCAATTGGCTCTACGCATTATAACAACTTAGCTGCATTATTGGGTCCTGAGAAACCCATGAAAGATATTCCATTTGTTGAGCTAATCAAACTTTTCAAAAATATGTTGTCACCGCCTGTCTCAACTGTAGTCGCTCAGCATTATTTCCTAAATGTTGCTCAGCAGCCAACACAATCAATCTCAGAATTCATTGCATCCCTGAAGGAGAAATCGAAAGATTGTAATTTTTATGTTGAATGTAAATGCAAATCAGTGATTTCCATTGCTGACACCTTTTTATGTGCCCAATTTGTTAGAGGAGTAAAAGACAACTTGATTCGAGAACAGCTCTTACAACCCTATGCGTTCAAAAATTTCGTGAGCTGCTCAACAAAGCCACAGCATTGGAAGCATCACGTTTTGAAAGCAACCAGTTTACCAAAATCCCAGATAATTTCACCAATCTCAGTAGTGACACAAACAATGTCTCAAGGGCCAACAACCAAAGTTGAAATACAAATCCTAGTTCACACCAACGCTCACACTCCCAACACATGACACGGGTTGACCATCGTTCTTTGGGCGTTGATGGACTCTGTCTCAAATGTGGTAGGGCAAACCACAAGGCAAATCAATGCAAAATCGACCGCAACACGCTTAAATGCACTTCCTGCAAGAAAATTGTTCATGTGTCCAAGGTCTGTATCACCACCATTCTTCGAAATTCAAAGACTAATGCCATCGCAACACAGTCTTCTCAGAATGATCAAAACTCTGACTCAGAATATGGTATTGGTCACATTCACTGCACTGAAGACTTATGCGAGCTCAGCCCAGGTTCTGATAAATTTATCGTCAAAGTGTTTCTCAATGGCAAGCCACAGGCATTTGAAGTCGATTCAGGAGCCAAATTCTCACTTCTATCAGAGACAGCATTCAAACGTCTTGGCCTCAATGCTACACTACAACCAACACAGGTATCATTCCGCTCTTACTCAGCTCATATAATAAAGCCCTTAGGGAAAGTCTCACTGTCGGTAAAATATAAAAATAGAGACCTATTCATTGTTCCTGCAGGATTTGATGCACTTCTGGGTCGAATATGGATTTGCACTCTCGGAATTGATCTCAAAGAAATCGATAAAGAACGGCTCACTTCGGATCATGTAGTTACAATCAACGCTATCACTCCTCTTGAAGACATACTCAGACAATACGCAACTATTTTCGAAGAACGCATAGGTTGTGTGCCAAACCTAGAAATAAAACTTCAGCTCAAGGAAGGAGTAAAACCCATCTTTACTAGGGAACGCGATGTCCCTTTTGCACTGCGCCAGCAACTCTTGAGTCACAAGGTATTATTACTCCAGTATCCTCAAGCGACTGGGGATCACCACTCGTCGTAATACCTAAACCTGATGGAGGGGTTCGTTTATGTGTTGATTACAAATGTGGAGTCAACGCAAAATTAGTCTCAGCTAATCATCCAATTCGTCGCATTGATGAAGTCTTGCACATCCTCAGAAATTCAAAGTACTTCTGCAAACTAGACCTGTACAAGGCATATTTACACTTAAAGTGGATGCGGAAGGACAGAAAATCCAAACAATCACGACACACAAGGGCACATTTCAAATGAATCGTCTCAGTTTTGGTATCAAAACAGCACCATCTGAATTCAAGAGAATACTCTTACAAATTCTCAATGGCCTATCAAACGTTGAAGCATATTTTGATGACATTATCTGCCATGGCTCATCAATGGAAGAATGTACAAGAAAGCTGATTGCTTGTTTAGAACGACTCAAGGAAAACGATCTCCATCTAAATAAAAATAAGTGTTCCTTCTTCAAAGAAAGTACCAGCTATCTTGGTCACATAGTCTCATTTAATAAAGTTGAAATGTCACCTGTGAAAATCCAAGCCGTCTTCAACATGCCACGTTCTAAAAATGTAGAGAATTTATGACGATTCTTGGGTATGGTGACATATTATGCAAAAGTCATTCCTGATCTTTTCATCTACGACGCCTACTCAAAAAAGATGGAAAATTCGTTTGGTCAGCCTCCACTGAAGCTGCTTTCTTAAACCTAAAGTCGGAGTTGTGTAGCGAAAGGGTATTGACATCTTTTGATCCAGCAAAACCCTTGATCCTCACAACAGACGCCAGCCCGACCGGTATTGCAGCTGTTTTGAGTCATGAAGTCGAAGGTCTTGAAAAGCCTATTGCTTATGCCTCTCGAGCTTTGACCCAAGCTGAATGCAATTACAGTCAACTTGATAGAGAAGCCTTGGCTATCATTTACGCAGCCACACACTTCTACAACTATGTTTATGCCAGAAACTTCACCCTTGTCACCGATAACGAGCCGCTGTCTTGTATCTTTCATCCACATCGAGCATTACCTCAGATGACATCTGCCCGTCTTTTACGCTATGCCTCCTTTCTAAGTGGATTGGACTTCACGGTACGCTGTAAAAAAGGAAAAGACAACGAGAACGTAGATTGTCTTTCTCGGGCTCCAATTCCCGAACTGCTCAGAACATCTGAAACATCAATGAATGAAGAAGTCAATGCGTTGTATGCTGAAACTATACTTCAAATCTCCATCCCAGCTATAACTTCAGAAACTATTATTGAAGAAACAACCAAAGATGAAAACCTTAAAACCCTGATGACCAGCCTCAGAACCAGTCAAAGAGATGAACCATTCACCATCTTTAACGGTATGCTTTTCAGATTGGACCGCCTAGTCATACCAAAATCTCTACAACGCCAAATCCTGGAAGAACTGCATGCCTCACACTTGGGCATTACAAAAATGAAACAACTCTCCAGACGATATGTATATTGGGAACGTTTAGACAAGGACATCGAGCAAATTGTTAAAACCTGTGAACCCTGTGCCCAAGTCCGGCACAATCCACAGAAAGCCGCTATTCATCCATGGAACCCACCAGATGGCAACTGGGAGAGGGTACATATTGACTATGCAGGCCCCCTTGACAACCATTATTTCTTAATGTGTGTCGATGCAAAATCCAAGTGGGCTGAAGTTCGAATACTCAAAGAAGCACCATCATCAGCATCAACTATCACACTCCTAGAAACCATATTCTCTGTGTATGGCTACCCATCTGTCCTAGTATCAGATAATGCTGCCATATTTAAAAGTGAAGAGTTCCAGACACACTGTAAAGAAAGGGGAATGTTTCAGAAGTTTATTGCGCCAGGTCACCCATCAACTAATAGCCTTGCAGAAAGAAATATACAAACCCTGGAAAGAAGATTGAAAGCTGCAGCTGAAGACTCATCACCAGTAGCCACAAAAGTACAAATTATCCTTTTTCGATACCGTGCCACACCATTCGCCTCCGAACGGTCACCAGCAGAACTTTACCTGAAAAGGAAAATTAGAATACGCCTTGATGCTCTCCTGCTTAACAGAAAAGCAGTAATGCCAACGAGCCGAAGCAGCTGTCACATCTGCTCATTTCAAATGGGAGAGAGAGTTCAGGCAAGAATGCACCTGAACAATCAAGATAGCTGGCAATTTGGGACTGTCGAAAAAAAACTGGGTCAGTACCATTATAGTATTGACTTAGACTCAGGCCGAACTATAAAAAGGCACATCGACCAACTAATTTCAACAATGGTCCCGAAGAAACAATTCACCTTTTCATCTCAGCAAAGACCAGCCCCAAGCCCAGGTGGTCCATATCGACACATGCCAGCTGATGAGTTACCACCAATGGACACACAGCCTACGCCATTGACTGCGCCAGGTGTCAATCAGCCAGAAACACTTACTGGCACTCCTGACCAACAGACACCAGCAGACGGGAACACAAACAACCCGACGCTACCACCACGCAGATCTGCTCGTCAACGATATCCTCCAAACTTCTTGAAAGACTATGTCACCGAATAATAGAATTAAAATTATATTTCTATATGTTTTATTTAAGTGGGGGAGACTATTGTGAATCATTATTTTCTATGTGCCGTTCCTTTGACAGTCAGTCTCGTATCGGCCTTTCCCGATGTAACATGTCTATTGTGTTCAATACAAAATATGTATCAATTAACGTGTGTATTATTATTGTCTCATCATACCAACTAGTCACTTTCATCACCCAGTCACAATAATCTGGTTATGGACATTTTACGTGTCCTAGCAGCTCCCGACATAGAAGCCCGATGTTAGACCCTTGTTCTGGCAATGAACCTAGTGTCGTCTCGCAATATCGACGAAATGGTCTTGGAACACGAAACAGAAATTTCAAAGCCACACAACATTGAACACGAAGACACTCGCAAATATCGTCAACTACTTGTAAGTACCTTACATAGCTTTTCAATCAAATTCCCTGACGTTGCCACAACAGTCATTCCAGTCCTTGTCAAATTCTTGTCGGAAAACAATGAACTTGCTGCTACAGATGTTTTGACATTTATTCGTGAGGCTATACATAAGTTCCCATCACTCCGCAATTTGATTGTAGAAAAACTGATCGAAGCATTCCCAGCTATTAAATCATCGAAGGTACATCGAGCTGCAGTTTGGATCTTGGGAGAATATGTTGAAAGCAGTAGCCAAATTCTAGACGTGTGGACGCTGTGCGAATTGACATTTACGAATGGCAATCCATCGGATAACCAACGTCGGTGAAACCCGATGAAGTGTATGTGGGACGTTGGAGCGTACCCGATGAACGCCAGTTGGGGGGTCGCTAATGCAAGCCAGCACCGCAATTGAAAGTTCAATTGCCTTGAAGAGCAAAATTAACGGTTTGAACCGAGCTGACGAGGAACTTGTGGACAAAGGACGGGTTTCTTTTGGTGGACGAAGCTTGACAGGGCAGGATCGGCAGTACGACGAAGCATAGGACGAGTATCCTTATCAGTAGCTCACGGAGGAATTGTAGGTAATCGGGTGGAATTTCATCAGCGACGTAGAATATTGGATCTAAATGTTTGACAAGTGGTGCGCTGGAGCAGGTAACTTTGCGATGCGACTTAATTCGGGGGCCCCCAATCAGGAAATTAGAAGTAAGGTCAGGTACAGTGGACATTTTGTTCATTTGTACTATAACTAAACGGTGAACTATATTTTCCGATTGCTTTTCTTTTTAAAACACAGTCGCGAAATTATTCTTGTGTGGATTGTACACTTGGCTTTGTGAGGGGTGTTTTGGTGACCGCGTTTCTCACTTGGCGGCTACTTGGGGCCCAAGGGACAAGTGAGTGGCGCCTCCTATGACCGTCTCTAACGAACAAACAGGGTCCGAAATCCCAAGCAGAAGGATCATCAACGTAGAGGGTAAAATCATTTTCTCCGGTGGCGGTGAATTCCCACAACCTCGCTTCTTTGGCTGGTCGCTTTTATTTTCCTAGCGTGATAACTTTTTGGACTTTGGGATAATTCGTTATTATTTCGGCATTTAAGACCCTCGCTTCATTCGCTGCGGTCGCAGCAGTATATTAGTTATATTTTACCTCACCGCTCGAACATCTGGCGCGTCCTGCAGATCTCCTCGCTCCTCCTTTTTGAAAACTCTGGCGTTCGCATCATTTTTTGGCTGCGTTCAAACAGGAATTTCAGTTTTAACGAGGCTATCGGGTTTCTCCGTTTTTCGTCCGTCTTTATTGCCAGTATATTCCTCGTCGTTTTTGTTGTTGATGATATCGCTCTTAATGTGCTGTTGACATCATGGTTGCAACTGTTAGTTCCGTCGTCGCTCTTAATAATTTTACTATTTATTTTTTAATTTTGATCTATTTTTGATGTTTTTAGTTGAGATTTTTTCAGTTTGGTTGGGTCCCGCTCGGAGCCACTATCTCTGTTCGTGTGTGTAGTCGCCTTTTTGGTCCTATGGTTATCTTTGCAAGGGAGGGGGCCATGCATAGGGTGGCACAAGCCCTTCTGGGGACACGTAGTCAGAGCCAGACCAGCACTAATCGGCATCCATCTCAACCAAATCTTCACCACCAACCCAACGATGTGAACTTCGAACGTACTCCGAGGCCTGCCAAGGGTTAACCGAGAAGGAAACGGTATGATAGCTGAATTCGAGCCGTTTACGCACGAGTGTCACATCGTTGCCACCGTGCAAAGCAATTAGGTCCAAACCATCATATCTGCTAGCCCAAAGCATCAATATAGTTCATTTTCCAAGGTGTAGTCCAGATGTAGTCAGGGTCATCCCTGGAGGAGCCTCATGGCGACCTCCATATCCTCGGGTCGGTTGGGGTGGCACTCCGCAAAGATTGCTAGCCCCCCAGAGTATTCCTGTCGACTGGCATTCTCCCTGTGGGAACTTAATAGTGTAAGGTCTCGCCAAGGCCTTTCATTTGATGCCCTACTGTACTATTTTCAAAGAAAGGAAAGAATGTTAGTGAGTCGCATCCTTATGTGAGGAGAACCCCTTAAAATCCTTTAAAATTTTTGCGAATATCAAACTTTCATTCACTAGCAAATTCTGATCTATTCACAAGATTTGATGACTCTAGGTATTGAGAAAACGGACGGACCAACAGGTACCAATTTGAACTGGGTATTACAAGAAATTGTTTACAAAATCCTAAAAATGGAAATAGTTGATGAAAATAATAAATTCAAAATTTAATAATAATCAATGACTTTTCATAAATTTCGAAAAAGGGTGTTTATGATTTGGACACTTTGATTACTTAATTAATTGTAATATTAAACCGCAATTAAAATCGGTGCTGTTTATTGTAGGAATGACTTTGTATAACAAAATATAAATTTCCTTTTTGGACGTGAAAAGCTTTCTGATTTGTAAGATATTATGCTTTCTCCACTTCACATACTAATAATTTCATGCATTTAAGAACCCTATCCAACTGTGCATTCACATTTGCTTGCTTAAACTACACATTGAATACCTAATTGTTGCCACGGTTCACACTACATGCTGCACACATGGCGAAAACATCTTCCAGGTGCACATGACATGACTTACAATAAAATTAGGTGCCTTATGACCGACCACTGCTCAACTTCGGGATTGTGGGAGACTTTGTGGTGGCTGAAACTCACCTGTCGCCGCATATTTGTAGTACTCACTGCCGTGTGGTCACTTTCGTGCTCCTCTCCCTCATCATCATCGTCACTGGCCGTAGACGGTCGCCACGGAGTAGACTTGAAGGACGGCCGGAAGCATAAAATTAAATGTCCAAAGGGGGATATTAAAAGAGCTGCTTTACTAGTTACTGATTCCGTTCTACCCTGCATGCAGATTGAGGCCAGTAAACATGCAAAGTAGTGGAAACCTTTAACTTTGTCAGTGGACTTGGAAGCACTTAAATGATAATCGCTCCCAGCTTTGGAATTGAATGTGGTTTGCTAGTTGTGGTCACCTGATGTGGAAAAGTTGAGAAGGAAGTTATTTTCGGGAGTTGAAGAGAATCTCAACCACATCATGCTAATGTAAAAGCAATTTAATTACGTGTATGCTTTGGACAGTCATTTGGTGGTTGGAAGTAGTAAACCACAAGTTGACGAACTCCATTAAGCGCATTAAGGGTAAATCAGAAAAGAAGGATTGATGAGAGTGCTTGAGAAGCATTTTTTGCTGCATCAGGTGAAAAAAGGATCCTCACTCTTTGATGGCGCAAAGGTCAATGTCCTTTTCCACTCTCTTCAGTAACTCAACAATCAACATCCGCGCTTCTTCTCTAATCGTAATAACATTAAACCCTATCACATTTCCGCTTCGAAGCACAATTCCACCCTTAAATCCTAAGAACCAACGGCAATGACATTCACCTTATTTGTTCGCGTATTCTTTTGCCGCTTTCTCGATGCATATCCTTTAGGGCGCCTGTTCGAACCACCCCGAATGCAATTTGCATTCAAATATGTAAAGCTGTTGACGGGAATGCTATACTCCTACTTCAGGCAAGGACACAAAACCAAACTTACGCGATCGTGAAATGATGGAAAATGGAAAGCTATAAAATGGCAGTAGTGTAGGAAAAAATTTTGCTTCCGTAGCACTAAAATGTGCATCAGGATGAATGCAGCAACATTGCGTTCACATCACATTGAACGCGAAAGATGCTGATGATGACGAGAAACGGCGATGGCAGGAAGCGTAAAAGAAGTGCACAATCAGGAAAATTTTCTAATGGGATGCAGCTGGGGCTTTTACTATTTTTTGCTGTAATAAGTGAATAGTGGTTGGTTAGTGGCAGGAGCTTGTGGACAGATTTATGGAGTCTACACTAGAGATGGAGTGTTGTTTGCAGAAAATCACCATGGAATAATACTCAAGATGTTGTTGTGTTGGGCTTATGGAAAATCCATAACTTTTAAGATTCAAAAGAGAACTTTGCATCGGGAAGCATAAAAAACTGTTTCCTTTCCTCTTTCACCCTGTAATCCTTATAGGGAAATGCTGGCATTAAAAAATTCCCAACAAACCAAGTTCATTGATTTAAGACAAAGAACTTAATACAATTTCTTTAAGTTCTTAAAAAGCTATACTTTATTTCTAGATATGTCAGTATATCAAAACAAAATTCACTAGGGCCAACCTCATATATTCATGACTAATAAGCTCTCACTCATATAGTATACAAAATTTCAGTGGACTTTGGCGGTAGTCTTGCTTGTAATCCGATAATAATGTCGTCAAACTAGTTTCCTGCCAAGATTTCAGGAAACCTTTGAAAACTTGTAAATTTAATATACATGATCCGCCCTAATACTCTTACCCAACCTACTTTGAAACTACTGTTGCAATTTTAAGTAATGTGCTTACACTTTTCCTTACAATTGAACTAATTTTCTGCCACTTTGGTTGGGCTTTCAATTCGATTTTTCGTTAGTTTAAGCTTTCACTGTAAATAAATTTTCAATTGTTCTAAAATATTTCTATGAAATGTTGGCTTAGCAGTGGGAAGTCCTACTTAGAGGAGATTACTAGGTATTAGATAAAAATAAATGATAAGAAGTAGCAACTAATGAAATAGGTTGTTTGAATTTTCTGATTGCAAGTTTTTGAGTATGTAGGTTGAATACAGTTAAATTATGAGCATTGCCTAAATATTAATTTAAATTTTTTGATTGATTTCACGCCATTCGACGCTAAACCGAATGCTTTGTCGGTTATGGTCATATACTTCCGATAATGAAATCATCTTGCCATATAAACCAGATCAAATTTTAGCCTCATCTTGTGAGGGTATCGGTGTAAAACAAAGAAAGTAGTACAAAATGTAGGACCTTGCAGAACACCAATACATAGTACATGGTTAATTTTTTACTAATTTCCTATCTCAAGCAAACTGAAATTGTTCGATACTTCAGGAAGGTTTCAATTAATCCCAATGGAGAGCCACCGAAAAAGAAAATATTTTTATCGTCAACTGAGATCATGTCATCTATGTAAACCTAGCCGTGAGGTCACATATGGCGAATCACGCCTTAAAATCAATTCAACATAATAATGAATTTGAGCGAAGTCTTGGAGACAACCAAGTGATCAGATGAAGCAACTGAAGTTTTATTTCTAACATATATGAATAATGTACCGACTTACTAACTTCGTACGTATCTATTTTAGATTGAGAAAATCCATAGAATCTGTATTTCGTTAGTTGGGATATTTAGAAATTTTAGTGCAATGAATTTTTTCGCATGAAAGTTTGACTTTAATTGTTATGATGATTTAATTAAAGTTGATAAAAAATAATTCTTAATACACAAAAAACTTTCTTCAAATAAAATCGCTAACTAATGAAGCATGTTTTCTATATAAATTGATACGCAGTTAATTGGGAAAACATTGATGGAGTTTCCGAAAATAGGAAAAAGGTAGAAAAGGACACAGAACTCCGCCGTAGACGGTCCCAAGCCCGTTTGAGAAAGGAGGAGGGGATCCCTTGTTTCCTCAACCCATAGCCTCGATGATTCCTCATCCTGAATCTCCCAATTAATTGGTAGTAAATGCTCTCGGGGTCGCTCATTGGGTTTACTGGTTCCCCAATAATGTGACATTAAATGCCGAGAAATGCTAATAACTGTAAATACATCTACAGCTCTGCTACTAAACCCTACTTACACCTCCTTTGTGAGGGTGTAAGAGGGTGAAGGCGAATCTTCCACGTCTGATAACGGAATTGACGTAATAACCATGCCGCCGGAATGGAGGTTGGGCGACGGGCTCCTTCCCCGTCCCTGGAAAACCTTTAAATGTTACGAAACCTGCAGATGGGCCTTGGAATGGATTGGACTCACGCAACGACCTTACAAACGAAAAAAGGACTATGGCATTGGATCCTGGAATGTCAGATCACTCAATTACCCTGGCGCTGTTAAGAACCTTTTACAACCGGCCAGTCAACATCAATTAAGTCCAGGAAACAAATTGGACTGAAAACGACATTCAAGACATAAGATCGCACACAATTTTCAAAAGTGGGAAGCCTACTGGAAAACGAGAACTTGGAGTGGCCTTCATTGTGGATAGGGAGTTCAAATCGCACGTTATTGATTTTCACGGTTTTGTGCGATCCGTATAAAAGCAAAATTTATATTCACGCCCCGACCGAAATAAAAGACGAAGAAATGAAGAAAACGTTCTACAATCACCTAGAAAACTGGTCGACTCATTGCCTGAAACGACACAAAACTAAATCTGGGTGATTTCAACGCTAAGTTTGGCAATCAGCTAACTCATCGCAGAACGACTGGAGGATACAGCCTCCACGATGAAACAAATGACAACGGCCAGCGCCTGATTGACTTTGCATGTAGCAGAAATCTAGTCATACGTTCAACTTACTTCTCACTTCGACGCATTCATAAAATGACCTGGATATCACCGGATGGCTGCACACAAAAGCAGATCGATAATGTTCTGATCCAACAACGTTGGCCCTCGAGTACACTTAACGTCCGTACATACCGAGGAGCCAATTGGAACTCAGATCATGACTTGATCAAATTAACCTATCGATGTCGTATGTCAAAGGTATATTCGGCGAAGACCAGTCCGCTGCAAAAATTTGACATCGAAAGGCTCCGAACGGCGTCTGTGGCCAAAAATTTCAAGGAGACCCTCGACAACCAGCTGGCTCCCATCTTAACAGACGCATCGTTAAAGACAAGCAACGGGGTCTGAATGGAAGTGAAGGCGGCTATTAGGACCGTGGTCGAACAGACGATCGGACATCAAGCCCGGCGCAAGAGGAATGATTGGTTCGATGATGAGTGCCAGAATGCGTTAGATGAAAAGAATCGGGCGTACAAAAATTACGTAGGTAGGAAAACCAGGACGACGAGAGAACACTATGAAAATCTCAGAACAGTAGCGAATAAGATAATCAGGATTAAGAAAAGAAGATACTATGACGACCAATTAAGAAGTATAGATGAAAGTTTAGCGAGCAATAACACAAGACAAGCATACAAAGTAGTGAAAAGCCTGAAACGTGGCTATCAGCCCAAAACCACGCTCTGTCGTGATGACATCGGCAATATCATCGCTGATGAAACCAAGATTAAGGAAGGATGGACATCATATTTTAAGAACCTCCTTAATCTTCCGCACAGCTCCAGAGCATCGGAGCCTATAGATGTCTGCGGAGAGCGTCCATAGGCCCCACCAACTCCGGATGAAGTTTGGTCCGCCATCAAAGCTCATCAAATATGGTGGCAGTAGTGTTCATAAAGATATTCACAAAGTCATCCAGCACATTTGGCAACAAGAACATAGGGCGAAAGAGTGGAGCCAATCAATTATATTCCCTATCCACAAAAAAGGTGACAAGCTACAGTGCGAAAATTGTAGAGGCATATCACCACTTTGTACGGCGTACAAAATATTTTCTAAATTTTTAGAAAATAAAATCGGATCATACGCCAACAGTATTATTGGGGAGTATCAAGGTGGTTTTAGAGCAGGCAGATCGACGATAAACCAATTATTTACAGTCAAGCAGGTACTTGCAAAAGTACTGGAAGTTCAACATCGAGGTTCACCAAATTTTCGTTGACTTCAAGCAAGCATACGACAGTATTGATCGTAATGTACTGTACCAAATAATGCTTGGTTTTGGCATCCAAGCCAAATTAGTCCGTCGTAGCAAAATGACAATGACGTCGATGACCTCCCAAATCCGCATCAATTACCCACTCATCGATGCCTTTGACACAAATATCGGACTAAAGCAGGGAGATGGGCTGGCCCCATTGCTATTCAATTTGGCTCTGGAGTACGTCATAAGGAAGCTACCTGTTGATACGGGAGGTACATTACCTTAAAAGTTGAGCCAAATAGTAGCCTATGTGGATGACATAAACATTTTGTCACGGTTGTTAACAACTGCCAAAGAACTCTTCCTGAAACTCGACAGCGAAGCAAGACTAATAGGACTACAAATCAATGAAAATAAAGCAAAACTCATGACGCAGTCGAGGAAATATACCTCAAATACAAAAAAACATCACACTTGGCGAATATAGTATCGAAAATGCGGGCGAATTTGTGTATCTAGGCGCCAAAATAACGAGAACGGGCAATGAAAGAGACAAAATACGCCGAAGAATGCAGCTCGCAAATAAAATATTTTATTCTGTTCTGACAATCTTGAAGGTCAGCTGCATACACAGGAAAACAAAGCTCCAAGTATACAAATTTGTGATAAGACCTGTGTTATGCTACGGGTGTGAAACATGGACCCCAACCCAAGCATCTGCAAATATATTGAACGCCTTTGAGCGACGGGTCCTGAGGCGAATAACCGGAGCGAAGCTAGACGAGGACCAATGGCGAATTCGATACAATCATGAGCTGTATGAAATTGTTGACGAACTGGAGGTCTCAACAATAGTAAGACTGCGGAAGCTGCAATGGGCTGATCACATGAATTGTAAGGACGAACAACGGATACCCAAAAAGGTATTCGTTGTGAGAACTGATGGCCGGAAGACAGTTCATCGCTGCTCGGATTTCGGAATTAGAAGACGCGGTCAATGGACCAAGACAGTTTGAGGCGCTATTTGCAGGAAGCGAAGGCTCGAGAGGGGATGTAGTGCTAAGAAGAAGAATAGGACACCTACACATACATAGCTATCCCTATCCCTAGAGTAAGGACGATCAATATTAGAGGCATACTAATCAAATCGAAGCCAGCGGTAAAGTTCCTGGGGCTACTGATGAACTCGAAGATGAGTTTCTGTGAGGAAATCAGGGCAACGACTGAGAAGCCGGTTTTGGGCTCATTGGCTTTGAGTCTACTTATAGCCAACGTAGGGGAACTCAACCTATCAAGAAGACACCTGTTCATGAGAGCTGTACGGTCAGTGCCTCTGTACGGAGCAGAAATATAGGGTGACGTTCTTAGTATGGAGGTGTATGCACAATGGATAAGGATCAGCAGATTGCTCTGCTGATCCTGAGTAAGGACGATCAATATTAGAGACATACTAATCGAATCGAAGCCAGCGGTAAAGCACCTGGGGCTACTGATGAACTCCAAGATGAGTTTTTGTGAGGAAATCAGGGCTACGACTTAGAAGCCGGTTTTGGGCTTATTGGCTTTGAGTCTATTTATAGCCAACGTAGAGGAACTCAACCTATCAAGAAGACACCTGTTCATGAGAGCTGTACGGTCAGCGCTACTGTACGGAGCAGAAATATGGGGTGGAGTTCTTAGTATGGAGATATATGCACAATGGACAGGGATCAGCAGATTGCTCTGCTGATTACTCAATTAATAGTTTCGAAAACTTTGCCGGCAAAGCTTAGCGAAGTTTTACAGCAGTTGAGACAGGCTCAATGGCAATTCAATTGGAGTTGGCAGAACAACGCCGAGGCAACAAAGGGCTTATGGAGCCTTTGAGAGACTTGGCGGTCGCTAAATCAAAGAAGAAAACTAGAAACAAAAAGAGAAAAATGGAGTCTTCGTCTTCATCGGAGAGCTATCCGCCCTCTCCTTCGGAAAAAGAAGCAATGGTAGAGGAAGCTGTAGAAGAAGAAGAATGGGAGAATGCGTCCATACAGGAAGACTTTGCTGAGAAGATGAAGAATTTCCTGTTCCGCCATGGCCCGGTCCCTCAATGGCTCTACCAGAGCTGGCCGTCCCAACGAAAACTACTCCCATAGCACCCTCCCCGTCTAAATCTCCACACGATGACAAGAAACGGACAACGGTACCCGTCATTCTTTGTGCGCCTGAAAGGTGGACCCAAGTCCTAAAAGAGATGAAAAGATTCAGAATCAATCATGAATCTGCCAAAAGGGTCTGTTTGGGGGGTCCAAGAAATTCCACAGATACATCAAGACCACAGAAAACTGCCGAAATACTTGACAGACACGGAAATTCAATGCCCTTATACATCCTTCCTTAAGCAAGGAACTGAATGTGGTCACCAGGGATCTGTATAGACTCTCGATTGAGGACATTAAGGAAGATCTGGAAAGCCAATGAGTTCACATTATTGGAATCCGCTACAACAGACTAAGAGATGGGACATCCAGGTTGGTGAAGGTCTTCCTTCCCAAATTTGAGACTGATATATTTATTTATTTAAAAAACTCAACTTACAGTTTAGTAGTGCAATTACAAGTCAATTTAAAGATAAATCCAAATATACGAATTCAAAATATGGAAGAAATTAAAGAAAGAAGATCGCAATAAGATATCAAAAATTTAGACTTATGGGAGTATTTATAAATTTGATTTTTCATAAAGGTTTTGAATACGCCGAGAGATTGTGGTAGAGGACCAAGACTTCTGCTGGTCGTGCATACGAGGTAAGCGTTGTAAGGGAGAGTGGAAGAAGGCGTTAGTATGTGCCTACGGAACCTAAAATTGGAGTGAGGATCTATTAGGGCGAGCAGCGTCGAATGTATTAATTTGCCTGCTTATATTTTCAAGTAAAAGACTATGATGAAGCTTGAACAAAAGACATTTGTCAAGGAAAGATCATCTGGACTCGACAGTAGGAAGGTTTAAAATATGTAGTCGGTCATCATAAGGAGAGTAAGGAAGGTTGAATTTGAAGAATAGAGACCGTGTGAATCTGCGTTGAACTGACTCAAGAGCATCGATGTGCTTCCTGTGGTACGGACTCCACATTTGGGAGCAGTGCTCCAGATTACTGCGTACTAGTGAGAAGTTTAGACACAAACACGAGGTGATACGTTGGAAGGATGGAGCGGATCGTACAATAAATCCAGTTATGCGGGAGGCTTTCTTAATAACTAGAGCAATGTGGAGATCCGACTTCAGTTTACAATCGAAAAGCACACCAAGATCCTTAAAGGAGGTTACATTCCTCAAAAGGATACCAAAAAGCCTATAAGGTGAGAGAACAGGAAATTTTTTACAGAAGAATGTCATCTGATGGCATTTGGAAACATTTAAGGAGATATGGTTTGATTCACACCAGCTACAAACACATTGAAGATCAGTTTGAAGGATGTCCACGGCTAAAAGCGAATCAATAACTCGAAAAATCTTGAAGCCATAAGCATAATGTAGACAGGGAGATGTGATAACAGAAGGTAGATCATTGACAAAAAGTGAAAATAGCATGGGTCAAGTATTGAACCTTGCGGAACTCCCGAGCTCGAGGGAAAAGATGAAGAGAAGCAAGAGTTACAAGTGATTATACAATGACGATTCAGGACATAGGAGAGAAACCAAGAATAGAGGCAAGTAGGGACGTTGAACCCTAAAAGTTTCTAAAATAGGAACTGCACCAAAGGCTTAAGAGAAATTCATAAAAATAACGTCCACTTCTTGATGCTGATCGAAGGCAGCTGCAATATGATGGGTAAAAGAAAGTAAATTTGTAAGGGTAGATCTGCCTCTGACAAAACCATGCTGTTGATCTGTTAAAGATGAGAGGACAAGTGGATACAGTACATCAAAAACTATCTTTTCAAAAATTTTACCAAAACAAGGAAGAAGGGAAATAGGACGATAGTTTCAGACGATATCACGACCACCAGATTTGAAGATAGGAAAAATGTGGGCAATTTTCCATTGGGAGGGTAAAACCCCACAGGATAAACTCAAATTATATATTTATATTTTCTATTCATTTCTTATTGAAAAACCATATTTTGAAAGTGGAAGTGATAAAGGAGAAATAAGTGAATTTTTAAAGTGAAAATTGATGTAAAAATCAACATTTGTGGTTGTCGCAAAGATCAGTGTTTATTTAAAATTAATTGATTGATTGGTGAATTGCTGTGAACGATATTTCTTGCAAAGGCTAGTGTTGTGAGGATAGATTCTTCATTTTCCATCACTTCGTTGTGTTTCTTTGAGGAAGGAACCATAGTTGAATTTTCGCAATTTTTGAGTGGGCAAAAGTCTGCAATGTCGAACCCCGACAATCTTATTCGCCCTCCAATCCTATTGTTCCCCCCAGCACGCGATAAAGGTGAAGATCCTCGGAATACACCATCCACCAGCGCGATGAATGCAAGTTCTCCCCAAAATTAATTGACCGAAATGATCAACTGAATAGTGTTACAATCCTTTCAAACGCAAGGGAGACAAATCTTTCACAAGCTGATGAATTCTTCATCCAATAGTAATAATGAAGTGAACGTAAGCATAAATGCCGGCCATGACAGAAATTTATCTGATATGGATAAGATTCCTGATGTGGTAAAAAGCTTGAGAGACTTTTCAGGTAATTCAGGCGAATTTGGCTCGTGGAAAAAGAGCGTGGAAAGCGTAAAAAGATTTACGAGCACCTCAAAGGTACTCCTAAGTATTATGGAATTCTGTCCGTAATCAGGAACAAAATTGTCGGCCAAGGCGACATAGCTTTAGAGTCCTACAGGTATAATACACCCCTCAATCGGGATAAAATATCGAAGTACCTCAATCTGCACTACGCAGATAAAAGGGATTTCGGTACACTGGAGTACCAAATGACGACTCTCGTCCAAGGTAACAGCAGCATGCACTATTTCTACCAAACTGTGTATCATCATCTATCCCTCATACTTAATAGATTATCATCAATCGCTATGAGCCAAGAATCAAGGAATAGCATGACTCAGTGCTATCGAGACAAGGCTCTCAATACTTTTATTAGGGGTCTATCAGGGAACCTCCCCAGACTTTTAAGTATACGCGAACCAGCTGATCTACCGCAGGCCTTCCATCTATGCCTTAAATTGGAGAATATAAAATATGAACACAAAGTGAAGAAGATAAAGATTTTGCTAGAAAAATTGGAACGCCATTAGGGCCCACACTGGTACTGTTGTCAAGATTATTTAAGAGTAGCTCAAGCTGCAAGGGGCTTGTACGAAAAGCAAGAAGAATTGGTTGAAGGAGGGGATATGCTTAGCCCTGCCGAAAAAGGAAGAAAAATAAAAAGCGAAGAGTTCACAAAATTCTTGAGGAGTAGACTATATCACGCTATCTAGCCTAAAGTTATCAGGGGCATGATGAGAGTTCCTCAAAGATTTTACGTACGACCAGAATGCACGAGTTTGATTCGACATTAACATGGTTCCATATGCCTGAAGTGCAGAGGTGGCCACGGTACGACGCTTTTTGAATTTAACGAGGTCAATTGGAAGACCACTGAATAAGAATTTTCTGCGGGCAGCATCTTTAGCTTTAATTGCAATGGCAACATTTGAATTAAACTAAGGAGCATCTTTAGGTCTTCTTGCTGGAAACACAGGAGTAAATTGCGAGATCAAGGACAAAAGAAACATATAGAGCTTATCAACACAATCTTCGGTATGGAGATTGCTGGAGAATGAATACCAATTCATGGCATTAAGGCAACATGCCACCTCATATGCACTGTTGAAGCGCAACGCCCCGATACAGGACAAGTTATGTGTCGCAACTGTCAGCAGTTTGGGCATTCCTCCAAAAACTGACGCACAGGCCCGCAGTGTTGAATGCGACGGGCTCCACCATTTTTCAAAAGCGCTTAAAAAGCAGAGGAAAAGCCAAAATGTGTTAACTGTGGTGGAGAACATCTAGCCACCTAAGGTGAATTTCCTCGAAACCCAGTAAATGACAAGAAATCGTTCGTGCAAGTTGCAGCTGCAAATAGCAATCAAAATAAAACCTACACAACAACAAACAAAAAATATGCAAAAACAAACGAACATGGATAGAGACTTTGCTACCATGGAGATATGGTTTCAAAGCATGATGCAAGACATGAAAATGATACGGGGCATATTTGCATCACAAAACAGCATCAATGACACATTAAAAAATAAAAAATAATAACATTTATGGATCACTTAACCATTCTCATATGGAATGCAAGTTGCCTGCTTCATAAGACTCGTAAGCTGGCTCAACTTATATTTGATTATAAGTTTGACATCATTCTCATACAGGAAACCTTTTTGAAGCCTGAAAACCGCCTGCGCTTCCCTAACTATTATCTGTACAAAAATGACAGAACAACAGGTAGAGGGGTGAAACAGCCATGCTTGTAAGAAGGAAACTCTTGCCGCCACTGCAATTCAAGTGCGGACGGATTGTTTTGGATTCATGGTAGTCTCGGTGTATAGCCACCCACATGCACATACGCTCATTGAAGATATTAAAAAACTTTTGAACTTTCAACGTCCCATACTCGTTGCCGGAGACTTTCATGCCTATCACCGAAGTTTGGGAGCTGTGAGAAGCAACCGTGCTGGGGCTGAGTTAAATCGATTCATCACAGATAATCCATTAAGCCTGCATATCCTCAACGAGCCAACACATTGCGGCTACCGAAATAGTTATCTTCTCGATATCGCCATTTCACGTGCCTCTGAACATGATGTACGCATCGAAGTCCTTGACGAACCTCAGTTAGTCGGTTTAGTAGCACTCGCGCTACTATTTTTGACAGGGAGGATAATAGGCTAATATGTCACCAGTTTTGTGGAAACATGAAGATTTTACCAGGTTTTGGAAGAACAATAACAATTCCCGATTCCAAAGGCCAGATCCAAAAGAGCCATAAGAGCGTCATGATGCCATTCCTGTATAGCCTCTATTGACGTGAAGTAGTTGTTCTTGAAATAAGAATGATCCTCATGATCTTCCCTAAAGGCTTTTAGAATCTAACTGTTCTTTATAAGCAGTCCCGAGCCAGTTTTGAGCATACTGTACACTCTTCCACTCGATGCTGTCCTTGTTGAAGTTATTGAAATTTCGTTCAATCATTCGTACAAGCTCAAGTTGCGACTTTGCAATCGTTTCGATGTTCGTTGAATTTTCTTCGTTTTTCTGCGGTAAATGTCTTCGAAAATTATCTAGAAAAAGAGAATTTTGAGAATTGATCCTCCAAAGATTTCCGACAAGCTGGAGATCACGTTGGGGTCACCAAAAATGTTTGGGGTTAGGAGACAGAAGCTTATAAGAGGTTCCCCGATAAGATCAGCAAAGTTGATCTGGTAGAAGCACTTCATCAACCTACTGGATTTTGAAAACTCTCAAGAAAAAAACAATCCCAAACAGGTCAAGGGAGCAAAAATAAGTACAGCATACAAAACGCGGGAAAGGCATTGAGCTCAGCAGAAACGCGAATTCAGTTTTGTTGCCCTTTGCATGTTGCACCCATATTGTTGGTGCTTGGCCCACCCAATCCAATTATGTATCCAGTGGCGGTTGGTCGAAACAATTACTGCTCAGAACAACATGACCGGGCCGTCCACGCCAATCACCTTGAGTTTTTTTTTCGATGAAATATGTATGAATGAATTCAAGTATAAAATTTTGTATGAATGATGAACAGAGGCTGTCTCCTCCGGTTGTTTCTCTATGTGCCGTTTCTCGGCCGATTTTCGCATAGAAGGCACCCTATATAATTTTAATGTCGTAATGTAAAATTCGTCCTTGATTGCCTCTTCCTTGTCTTTTGTTGGTGCGTGACAATTGACCAGTCTTGCTACGAATCGTACAGAGCCTTTCGTTAACAGGCGTGAAGTCGGTGATAATTCGTTTAAATGTATTGTCAACAATGTAAGCCATTCTGAACTCATGGCTTCCTTGTGATTTTCCGCTTCAAAACACGGTGTGCTTTCGCTTCTCAAATATGCCTTCACCGTCTTACACTGTGAGAATGTTGATTTTATATTTCTTTATTTCATCCAAAAGTTATTGTCGTGCACCTAGTCTGTTCAATGATCTAACATTCCAAGTTTCGAAAGAATAGTCCTTTATTCGTTGCGATATTTGTGGCTGTTTATCCAATTCGATTCGAGTCTGTTGTCCTGGTTCCATGACAGGCAAATACTAAGTGGAGCGTTGTCAGCACTTCAACTTGGTAGTATTTTATTTCCCGCATACCCGCCGGCTAGCAGGGTATTCTGTATCCGCTACCTAAGGACGGGTCCGATAGGGGACCAAAAGCCCCACACGACCCATAAATCGAGTTAGAAAAATGAAAACCTTGTTATTAAGTATTTAAATTAGCCACCATTTTGTTTCAAATATTTTTAATCCATTGCTTGAATATTCGTTATAATATATCAATATTATAAACTATTTCTAAAATTTATACAAAATTTATACATATTTGTAGTGTCTAAGTGCGTTGCAAACGTATATCTCTCCAGTATCATGTGTAAATGTTGTTGTAATTGTTAAATATTCAATCGGCTGTAACTCAGCTCCTATGTGGCTCGATTTTCTTGAAATTTTTGGGATACGTATAATACTTCTTCGTATCGCTACAGCCTTTCTCGGGCCTTCACTTCCTCCAACAAGCGCCTCCAACTGTCTCGGTTCATTGACCTCCAATTTTGAAGTTCGAGCAGAGATGAACTGTCTTCATCGACCGGGCCAGATCAGCGTTTCCTCGGTTTCTCCACTGGTCTTCGCCCTTCAGTTCTCCAAACGAATACCTGTCGAGGTATCCGTTGTTCGCCCCCTACAATTCACGTGGCCAGCCCATAACAGCTTCCGCAGTTTTGCAATAGTTGAGAACTCCGGCTCGTCAAAAATTTTACACAGATCATGGTTGTATCGAATTCGACATTGCTCCCCAGCTATCTTCGATCCAATTAGTCGCCTCAGGACCCGTCTCTCAAAGGCATTGAATATGTTTGCGGATGCTTTGGTTAGGGTCAATGTTTCACACCCACAGCATAGCACATGTCTTATCAAAAATTTGTATACTTGGAGCTTTGTTTTCCTGTGTATGCACCTGGTCTTCAAGATTGTCAAAACTGAATAAAATATGGAAGAACTTTAGCAAACTCTAATTTGTCGCTCGTTGTAAATTCCTTCCATGGGCCGTTCACATTTTTCCTTTGATAGAGAGGTATAATGGGACCTCACAAGAAGAGACAGTTCACTTTTGGATTCCAGCTTTGAACGACCGAATGTGATGCAACTTGGGCAGACCAGCGAATTTATTTTCTGAATTTCGGAGTGCATAATTGGTTTCCAATTGTAATTACCAGTGACTATGTGGAACTTTTATCGACAGTGCAGCTGGTGAACCGAACGAAAAATTCCTAACCAGTAGGGCAATCTATCAGGGGCCCCCACTGATAGGTTGAAAGTAAATGTTTTTGAAATTCAACTTTGTTTGTTTATAATTTTGGAAACAAAAATACAACTATTAGACGTGAAAGTAAAACACAAAAGAAGAAGAAAATAGAATTTTTGATTATACTTTCAAAGAAAACTGTCAACATGGTTCGGGTGAATTTGGTGTGCAAATTTTGCTCCTTTGTGATAGTGCGATTTGGGTTTTTCGGGAAGTGCGAAGGTCATAGAAATAGACTTGACAATAAATTTAGGGTGTTAACTCAGAATTATTGTGCCCCGGATAGGCTTCATCTACAAGCGCAGTGTAGTGGGTTAATCGATACTTGCAGAAAATTGGCTACAGATTCCTTATAGCGTGGATTATCTAACTTTGTGAGCCGACAAAGAGCGAGTTGGCTCTCTCGACGACCGATTCTGGAACCCGCAATTTCGGTTGATTTGTGGATTTAACATTCGAATACAGGAAGTTTCACTTTACGTATAAGTTAACTCTAGGACGTTTGTTAATGTTATATCTACTTTTGTGAAATGATTAAGTTATTTTAATGCAATACTTATGGTGTATTTTTTCATAGCAAAAAAGTCTTGTGAGAAAATCAAAGCTAGACCCGACTGCTTTTCAAAAAAAAAAAAAAACAAATATTGCTTTTAATCGAAGAAATTTTTAGATAAATTTGCATAGAGAAGTTTAAATCTAATTATTAAATTATAAATCTTTCATCCAATCTTTTATTAATTAATTTCCTAGCAATCATCAAAAGCAAATTTTAATATCTTTTCATTTACTTTAATTTCAGGTAAAATACCGTTTGACTGTGTCAAATTCATCTTCAACGTAATTATGAGCAAGTATTTTAATATGAACAATAATTTCCATCATTTAAACTTCATTTAATTAAAAATTATTTATTTGACAGAAATATGCACTCTGTTTTGAAATTTATAACTAACTGGTACTTAAAGGTAATTTCTTGAATGGAAAAACAAAAGAATCTCGAAAAGCTTATAAGTTTTTCTTGCAAATTAGAGAAGTATTTATTGCTCCTTCCCATATTAAGCTTCGTGAATATGCATTGTTTCTTTATGTTTTACACTAATTTGCAAATTTTACATCGTCAGAATGAACCTTGAAATATTTGCATAATTGTGAAGGAAAGAAAGCATAAAGTGTGGGAGATGCAATCCTACTTGTAGGACTATGTTAGTGTTGAATCTTGACTTGCTTGAAAAGATTACGACTTTGGAGAAAATCTTTGGATTATAAAAGGTAACTGGTAAGCGGATATCGTCGGAGATAGTGCAGAATCGTGTTACATCTATTCGTGAAAATAGGTCTACACGAACCTTAAAAGCGTTGTGATAGAAGTTTAATACGTTATAACTTGCTTATACGACTGCTACTGTTAGTTTCATTTTCGTGCAGAGAACACTCTATAAGGAATAGTATCCTCCAGATGAAAATACGACTAGCACAAAGGCCTATTCGTTTTGCGACCTGTCTGTCCGTGCGTTACAGCAAGTTTTGTCAGAAACTATTGAAGCTAGAAAGCTCAAGCGTTGTGAAAAGGCCAGAAATGGTGGTTTATAAAAAGTTTGGGTCTTACCAAACAATTCAAAATTTTTTAAGAGTTGTACAAAACGGTGTTTTTTTTTCTAATTTGAAAAAAAAAACAGAAAAAAAATTGGTTTTTTATGGAAAAGGTTTTTTTCACAATTCTAAATTTCAAACCTAATAAAAATTTAAATGACAATTTTAAGCTCGCACGAGGGTTATACTTTTATCTTTAATTTAGGAACTCTCTTTTTTATCAAATAAGTCTCCTGAATGATAGTTTATGTCTCCTGCCTACACAATTGGGCACCTTTGAGCCGAAAATCAGAAAAAAATCACGATCATAGGTCTTCATAAGTCCAAAGGCAACATATACTCCAGAAATCAAAATTCACTCAATAATGGTATGGTTTGTAAATTTTACATTTTCCCCCAAAAATCGAAACGATGCCCTTAAACTTCTTAAGGTTTCATAAATACGAGTATGTCGGTTGATATAAGACCTTTATGCCTACAAAATATCATAGAAATCAAATCATAACTAAGTGAGTTATTGCCATTTCAATTGTAAAATTTCAAAAATAATAACACATGTTGATAGTTAATATATATTTCAAATCGACCGGCACTCTTATTTTCTTCAGATTTTCATGAAAATTTAAGGAATGTGATTTACTTGAACGTCTTCAATGAGCCGATCATTCAGAAAAATTATTTAACATGGAACGAAATCGTGGCTGTTATGTACTTATCAACGAAACTTTGCATCTTGTTGATGCATTTGAACGATTTTTTAAACAAGTATTGGGTGAATAATTCAAATCATCGATTCATGGCATCAGAATCCTAGAGTAGTTACAAGGCCCTTCTCTTAGGAGCCCTCTCCTGCCTGCTCGACTTGCTTCATCTAAGAGTATTAATTGCAGGTACTCATCTCCAGTCGTTCATTAAACTGAACCAAGTGTTAAAAGCATGTACCTTAAGCGTTGAAGTTGGGGGAAAATAATATAATCTTCGCATTTAAAATAGCCACTATTTTGTTAAACGATTACTGATACCACTAGCTGAACCAATTCTCAAAGACATTCATGACACCTATCATTTCTGAAACTTTCATGTAATTCCATAGTAATACAAGAAAATTCAAACCGCTATAACTTAGTTAAATAACATTCGATCTTTTTGAAACTTTCAGGACAAGTCAATCTTATAAAAAGCCATTTGTGTATGTTCAATAAAAATTCACATAGAATTGTGCGCATCAACAAATTCTATTTTCCACGCGCGGTTAACGTTCAACGTACTCTGGACCGCACCTAAGCCGACTTAATATGCAATCTGCCATTCTAAACATTTTTTATTTCCGCGCGAATCAATGTCCAAATTACAAATAAGTTAATTCCTGTCATATGCATACTCCGAAAATTTCATTTCTACGGCGATCATGAACTTTTTGCAGACCACGACATCAAACATGTGACAAGCTGCAATGAACTTTAGGAATTCTCAACGAATCAGCACTAAGGCAATGGCCGCGCTACGGACTTTGCGATATTACAAATTGAATACTTGTAAAATTGCACTATAAAAGACTTTAACAATAAAATTATGTTACCAGTTGTTCAACAGGTCTTTTGAGAATCCAGACGAAACGCCATCTGACTAAAGGGCAATTTATTTTATATATTTGCTTTTGAACATTTGGTGACCCCGACGTGATCAACGTCATATTTCAAATTTTAATCTACTTCCAGCTTCAGGATCAGGATGGAGGAATCACAGTTATCACTCCTGGCAACCAAGCAGAAGGAGTTGGGAGACAAATTCCAGTGTATAACCAGTAATTACTGAAAGGATTCGTCCAGCCGCAAGACTCCCGAATAACTGAAGGCTAAGCTAGCACAGTTGGGACAGTTGTGGACAAGGTTCAACGCAACTCACCAGGAGTTGCAACCCCACGCAGGACTTATCCGCAACACCCGTACTTTCAAGTGCAGTATTTCGCCAAGGTCAGTGCGGAATACTCAAAAGTATAGGAGAATATGCAACAACTTATGCGCACTTTGGAAGCACCATCAACGTCCGCACCAGATGCATCATCAGGAGTGAAGGCTGACGTGCAGGGGCCAAAGGACTCCACTGCGTCCGACCTTGAGAACACTAAACAACTTATAAGGCGTTATGGTGTTGTCACGCAATCCATAACGCACCTTATCGAGGGAATCGACAGCATCGAAGTCGGCCAACCTAGACAATTTTATGAAGTTAAGTTAGTCACACTCCAGCGGTTCTAGGACGAGGCCCGAAAACTGCATCAGGACATCTGTGAGAGTGACAACGTGACAGCACTTGGCTACACTTTAAGCAGCTACCTCAACACCGAAGATGCGATCCAAGAGGCGATAATCTTCCTCAACCAATGTCTGGCAAGAATTCAACCAGCAGTTGTCAGTGAATCTGCTGCATCAATGAAGGGATTCCACAACCCAACAAAAGAGTACTTATTAGGACTAGCGACCTTGGGCATCTCAACAGGACCCCATCACACTTCATCTCCTGCTCAAAAAACTTGACAGAACAACACATACGCTGTACGAGCAAACGCTTCGACGACCTCGTGAAGCACAAAGCATCGACGCCTTTCTCACATTTATGGAAACTAGATTTCAGTCGCTGGAGGCTTTAGGCAAGGAGAGACATTCACATCCTCGAGTGAAACCAACATCCCTTGTCTCATCTTTTGGCATCTCGGTAGTGCTGGAATGCGTTTAATGTTGCAGACTAAAGACACAAAGCTTCAAACAAATCATGGGAGTCCTTCCTGATACACGCGTTCAACCAGCCCGTCCATTTGTCAACGTCGGCATCGACTTCTGTGGGCCGGTCTACACCCATTACAGAATTCGAGACAAGAAACCAACGAAAACATACATCTGCGTATTCTGCTGTTTCACAACAAAGGCTTGTCACTTAGAAGTGGTTTCAGACCTATCCACCGACGGGTTCATTGGTGCTTTGAAGTGGTTTATCGCTAGACGTGGCTGCTGCCAAAACGTGTACTGCGACAATGCTACCAACTTTGTTGGGGCCGGTAACCAATTAAAGGAGTTAGAAAATTTACTGCGAAATGAACGTTCTCAAGAGAAGATTCATGCAGCCGCAACTCAGAAAGGGATTCAATTTCACTTTATACCTCCGCGCAGTCCACACTTCGGGGGTATTTGGGAGGCGGTAGTCAAATTAGCATAGAAATGACTATATAAGACTATCTCATCTGCATCTCTAACTTACGAGGAGCTATGCACCGTCACTGTGGAGGCCGAGGCTGTGCTCAACTCACGTCCGATACAGCCATTATCAGACGACCCTAACGACATGGCAACACTAACACCGGGACACTTTCTTATCGGGGAACCACTCACTACAACAATACATAGTTGTGCATGTGACACTAATCCAAACCTATTCACCAGTTGGAAACTCGTGCAGCATATCCGCCAGTCTACGAAAGCAAAGTATCTTTCTTTCATTTAAACGCTTTCAAAAAATTGCCTTTTCATTTATTGGAATCTTGTTTATTTATGTTAGCGATATTTCTAGAAAATCAAATATTATTTTAAATTTAATAGGCAGTTTGATTGACTGAAAGCATTTTTTCCAATATTTGATTTTGCCAGCACCTCTACTTCTAAGATCACGAAAAGAAAGATTGCATCACATATTCCAACTTTTATAGATAAAATGAATCCAGGACACCAAGAAAATGCTGATGAGCTTCTAAGCAGGGCAATTTTTGCAAGCAGGGCACCTCTTAGTATGATGGAAAGTCCTGATTGAGAGCATTTTTTTCGTGTCTTCGGCCGGCATACGAAATTCCGTCCAGGTACATATTGTCAGGCCCGTTTTTGAAAAAAGAGTATAAGAGTGTGATTGGATTAGTAGCAGAAGCGACAGCCCTTGCTGATTCTGCAGTATTGACTGTAGATGGCTGGAGCAATATTAGAAATAAGCCTATCGTCAATTTTATGGTGACAACTCCGAAACCTTCTCTGTATAAAGTTATACAAACCGGAAAATTATCTCATACTGCAGCATTCATGTCTCAAGAAATTAGTTGTGTAATTGATGAAAAAGGATCCCAAAAGGCTTTCACTATCGTAACCGATAATGCTGCCAATATAAAGGCAACTTGGAAAATACTTCGAACAATGTATCAAAAACCAAATTTGTTTAGCTACGGATGCCTAGCACACTTGCTGCAATTATTATTTACTGCTAACTTTAAAAGCCTTAGCAGCCGATGTGTCTTGTCTAAAACCTATAAGAAATTCACACAAATATAAAGCAACGTTCTTAGATAAGCAGTTGATTGCCGGAGTCAAAAAGAGTTTGAAGCTTTCAGTAAAAACGCGCTGAGGTAAGTTAGTCTATTACTTAGAAAGTTTGAAAGAAAACAAGCAAGCGATGGTGATAAGGCTGTTCTTGTATCCGTTAATTTTAATAAGATCGACGTGGATGTGGTCAAGACGCTCATCTGGCGCCTAGCTCGGCGTCGTTGTGGCGATGGACCTTTGAACGCTGGACGGGAGAGCTTACCCCGGATAATATAGTCGCGGGAATGCTCGAATCGGTTGACAAATGGAACCAGGTGGCACATTATGTTCGGGCAGTCCGAAAAGATGAAAGGGACTCACAGTAGCCGGGAGCGTTGGAGCTGGAGAGTCGCTTGCCTGGCGCTTCCTTTTCTCCTCTCCCCTCCTGCTAGAAGAGGGATCTCCCCGCTTGAAGGGGCCTCACGGTGTAATAAAACGAGAACTGGCCCGAAGTAATGTGTGAAACGGTCCCATGCTAGGTTCTCAGGTTGACAGGGGAGGTGTTTAGTGTCTCACACTCTGTGCGTTAATGGGCTATCACCTCCCTACCACACAAAAAAAAATTATTACACACTACTGTGCCCAGCGATAGACATAGAGAATTTCAGTGCTCCGCGTTTTGCGATGGTCCGCCCCCTAGCGTGTGAGAGCTGGTGAACGGTATTGAAAGCTTGGCGGCGGATCACTGCTGACAAGTATGGCTTAATAGCACCGTCAAACTCTGTGTAGTGCGCAGAGTAGCCGTCTAAAATCAACTGATTCAGCTTGAAGCGGGGGCTCGCCAGGGGGTGCAGCAGCTGGTCATCTGTGGCTTGGGCCTCACGTATGGCTCGAGCAGTAAGTGGGGTGAGTACTGCAACGATATCTACGCGGGAGAGTGCGTCGGCGACGATGTTGTCTTCTATATCTCTGCTTTGGTGGGGTGAGGCTTTGTCCGAGCGTTGTATCAGGGGAAAGGTGAGTGGTTGATGGTCGGTGTAGACCGTGAAGTGCCTCCCCTCCAGAATGCGCTGGAAAAACTTGACTATAGCGAAGACTACCAAAAGCTCGAGGTCATGGGTAGATTAGCGCTGTTTGGTTTCGGATGACCTCCACGAGGAAAATCCCAGGGGTATCCAAGTACGTCGTCCCGTTGCTGGTCCGAAACTGCCCGATGGTCGTGTTGAATGCGTTGGTACGAAGAAGAAAGGGATGCTGCTGTAGTTGCTGTGGTGATGATTTACTTGCAGCTTCCAAAAGCGGCTTCAGCGCTGGGTGTCCAAGTGATTTGCGATCTCTTGGTGCTATAACCTTTCAGCAGCTCTGAAAGTGGTGCTTGTAACTTGGCAGCGTTTGGTATGCAGTGGCTTTCGTCTTGGGAGCTGGTGGTCGGAAACTTGTCTCGCAGATATTGTACCCAGCAAAGATGACCTCAAGTAGGTTGACCTGGCATTTATTCCAGTTGGGCTGGAGCGTTGCAACTTACAGAAGTTATTCGAGATGACCCTGGTGATGGTCGTGGCTAGCCGAGAATAATAGGATGTCATTCTGGTAGATGCGTACGAAGTCGAGCTTCCTCAGCAGGTGGTTGAGTGACCGCTGCATGGTTTGGGCTGCGTTTCGTAGGCCGGGAGGCATTCCTACGAATTCAAATAGGCCGAAGGATGTAGTGAATGCCCTTTTGCAGATGTCTTTTGGTTCTACCGGGATTTGATAAAAAACCCGCTGGAGTTTGATGATCGAGAATACTAAATCGCTGGCCTCCTGCAGCAGAAAAAGTATGGAGTCGCCAGGCGTAAGCCATTGCGAAATTTTACCACTTTCGTCGCAAAGTCGGCTGGAGTGCTGTACTTAGCAATAGAAACCGATAATCTCTTCCAAGAAAGGAGATCGCAAAGTACACTTTCCATCCATCGACATCAAAAAGAAAGGCTAATTTGAAAAGCGGGAGCCACTCTTAAAAGAATTAAATCAGCATGCAACTCGCCGAAAATCAACAAAGGTATTACGAAGGCGCTCCATGAACTAGAACGCATCTGGGGTAACCCCGGAAGAGCTGGTTAAAAGCTGAAGAAGGCCGGAAAGCCGAAAAAGAGCAGGAGGTTGAAAAGGCGCTGAAAGCCAAGGCTAAAGAGTACGTGCAGATGGCTCCACCTTCAAATATCAATAATAAAATGGCGTCTAGCCTAATCGAATGAGATCGGGATGAAAGAAAGAAGAAAGAGGCACTTGATGACCGTGGAATCCAGATCAGGGTTCCAGACAGTCTGAGAAAAGAAGAAAAGAAAATCGCAAAGCAACTCCTTTAAATATGCCAGAAAATAAAGTTCGCACGGATGCCCAACAAGAAAAAATACTTGCTGTGAAACAGGAGAGAAAAAGCTTCGACGAAGACCCCGGCAGCGGGTACTGCTCGTAAAACTCCAAGGTGGCAGATCCTACGCAGAAGTGCTGTGGGATATCAGGAGAAATCTAACGACACCAACACTGCCACTAAAGCAGCACGAGAAACATGATCTGGCCACATATTTGTCGGACTTAGAGCAGATTCCGACAATGAAGAGTCATTTTGAGAAGTAGTAAAGAAGGTCTTCGGCAAAAGTGCAACTATAGCCTCGCTAGAGCCGCTGGCAACGATCGACACGGACCTGGCCGAGGTAGAAGAAGCCATCAAAATGGAGCTCCCTAGAGTGGGCAGGATCAAAGGGAAGCTGGCATCAGAAAATCATAGAGGACAACGCCTGGCCATCATTGACTTGACCGAAAAGGACGCTGAACAATTTAGGAGGGAAAAGGAAGAATAGGGTGCGTTGTCTGCCAGATACGGCGAAGAGCAGCACCTCTTCAATGCTTCAGGGGCCTAGGTTATAGTCGCACCGCATAGGTATGAATGAACTCGATAAGTGGTCCCTCTCTACGAATGCGGTGGGATTGGTCACAAAAGAAGAGTGTACAAAGGATACTGAGGAACACTGTATCCTATGGAAGGATGCTGATCCAAGACCGGATCTTGGGCATGTCTTGGAATCAGGAAAAGGTCAGGTTTTTCAGGAAGCCCTAGCCAAGGCAAAATCAGAACTTCAATGACCCGTATCCTGCAGGTAAACCTTCACCGTAGTTCAGGTGCCTAAAAACTTCTAGAGCAGTTTGCGAGGGACATGACAGCCGACTGCCGCTGAGTTAGCAACATTTTGATAAAAGTTCTGCATCATGGTATCCTGACGAAACTAGTGCTGCCGCCATTTGGGCTTGGAGCATTGATTTCCAGGGGGAGGACTGCAAACGGGATTATGGTTTCTTGTGGGTTCAGAGGTCAGAAACTACCTTCTTTAGTGTTCACCTAACGCCGAATGAACCTCAAATCATCTTTCCAAATCAAGCTTAATGCTTTGTAGGGCACTGTCTCGAACGCAGTTGGCAACGTGCTCGTTGGGGGAGACCAACGCTAAATGAAATTGAATGGGGTATGCCTCAAATAGATCCGCGAGGAAAACGAGTCCTAGAAATGGCGGCCAGAAGGCGTTTGCCGTTCTGAACATCGCAAATATACCAACTTTCTGCTGTATTAAGTATGTGACATTCGCCTCGGAGTCCTTGGTATGGAGGACACATATTGGCGAGGATCAAAAGACTACTCAGCCAGAGATCATCAGTACATCCTGCTTGGGATCCGACATATCGTCTCCCGACGTCCGCGCTCTTGACCTTTTAAAATATGATGGAGCCTCGGACGGATGGACGTTGAAAGGTTCATTGAGGTGTCACGGCAGGTGCTCCACTGCAGAGTGATTTGCTGGGGACAGAAGAATTCTCAACACAAGATATGGTGAACTCAACTATTAGCATCGTCATGACTGCTAACATCGCTTCTATACCCCGTGGGAAACCCCGACATGGCAAAACTTCAGTGTATGGTGGTTGACTGAAATCGCTGAAAAGCGAAGGGTGTATCAATGTCTTCGGCGTGAGACTCAACGGGTACAGTACTATGACGAGGCATGCAACCGGGTAACAGCATGTAAGTCGGCAAGGAAATGCCTTCGCAAACTGATTAACAACAGGAAAACTCACTGTTGGCAAGATCTTGTGGCAAATATGAATAAGAATCCGTGATGGCTTGGCTACAGGCTAGTTATGCGAACGCTTGATGCCTTACGGACGCCTTGCATATGTGGAGCGGAAAAGATGTACAAGATAGTGCGAGCACCCTTCATCGTCCATCCAGGCCCAGATGGTGTTCCAACTTGTCTATCACTATTGCCCTGACTTGTTCCTCAACACATTGAACGCTTGCTTAGGGGGCGGAGTTTTCCCGGAATGATTGAAGGTGGCAAGCTTTGTGCTGATCAGTAAGGGGAAAGCAAATCCCGGATAGCTGTTTGCATACTGCACGTAATGTATTGCAGACACTGCTGAGAAAGTGCTAGAGAAACTCATCAAGGGAAGACTCACTGACGCGATTCGTGCTGTTGGGGATCTGTCTCCTCGGCGGTATGGCTTTAAAGTATGTCGCTCCGCAGTTGATGCAATTGCAGAGATGGTGACTGTGGTTCAAAAGGCAGGCCACATAGTCCCACAAAGCGACCGATCAGTCTGTTAGTAGCACTCGACGTTAAGAACGCCTTCAATTCTGCTAGATGGGTGGATGTTCTGAATATGTTAAGATATTCTTTTCAAGCTCAAGGATATCTTATGCGACTTCTGAGGTACTATCTTAAAGACAAAAGCATACTTTATGACACGATATAGGGCCAGCGAAGGATGGGAGCTACATGGGGGTTGCCCAGGGATCTATCCTTGTTCCAGAGCTGTGGAACCTGTCTTACGAAGGGCTACTGAGACTGAGCATGCCAGATGAGTCGCTCTTGATCGGTTATGCGGATGATATTGCGGCTTTATTCATTGGACGCACCATTGAACAAGTATAACTTCTGTTAGGTATGCTAATGCGCTGAGTGAGATCCTGGATGACGGCGCGTGATTCACCTTAGCGCTGAAGAAAACCGAAATAGTCATCTTGACTGGAAGAGAATGCCTTAAAATAGAACCTGCAGTATTGGAGACACACTAGTCCGAATCAAAGCTAGCAGATAAATGCCTGGGGCTTTATTGATTCGAATATGACTTTCTCTGGGCAAATCAGGACTACGGCTGAGGAAACTGCTTCGGGCGTATCGGTTCTGAGTCAATTTATGGCCAACGAAGAGGGACCCGACCAATCAAGAAGATGCCTTTTCGTGAGTGCCCTATGGTCAGTGCTACTGTACGAAGCAGAAATATGGGGTGACGCTCTCAGTAAGGAGGTCTATCGGAAACGCTTGGCACTGGTACAGAAAAGAGGAGCATTGACGATTGTATCTTCATATCCGAAAGTTATGCTTCGGCGGTGAGAATTATTGCAAACATGATAGCTGTGGCCTCCCTAGCGGTATTAACTGACTGTTGCACGCAAGGAGGGAGTGCTTACCCAACGATTGGCAGCTGTCTTGGGTGAATTGTACGAAGAAAAAGTGGACTGCTCGGTTCATTCCGGATCTGAGACCGTGGCTAAATCGAAGGCATGGTGAGACTGACTTCTATCGGACCCAACTTTTTAGCGTTTATGGATGTTAGCCTTACTTGCACAATATTGGTAGGGCATGGTCCCCCGATTGTCGGTTTTGCCCAGGAGAGGAAGACGATATCTACCACGCATTTATTGCGTGCAAAAATAAGACAGGCTGAGACAGAACTTCTACAGGGTGACAAGAGAGCTCACCCTAAGTAATGTAGACGCTGTGATGCTTGGATCGGTTGGCAAATGGAACCATGTGGCACATTATGTTCGGACAGTCCTAGAAGATGAAAGGGACTCTCAGCAAGCCGGGAACGTCGGGGCGGGGGGACTGTGTGTCTCGCAATTCCTTTTCCTCCCTTCCCTCCTGCTAGAACAGGGATTCCCCAGTTTGAAGGCGCCTCACGGCGTAGTAATATGAGACCTAACCCGAATTAATGTATCAAACGGTTCCAGAATATGCCCTTATGTTGACAGGAGAGGTATTTATTGGGTAGTCCAGTCGTTCACAAGCATGTGAGCTCCATACTCAGTGCGTAAATGGCATTCACTTCCTAACCACAAAAAAAAACGTTATTGTTTATACCTTTGTAGTCTTCCAAGTAGGACTTCTTATGGCCGAAGTGTGTTGAAATGTTGTCCACAACTGATCCATGCAGTTCCTGGTAAACCTGTCACAATTCCCGCTGCAGCCTGGCTTGAAAACAGCCAAAGTAATGCCTGTCTTTGCTATCCTTCAAGTGGTTTCGACTCAGTCTGCTCAGACTGCCGAAGTCATCTTGTTGTAAGAGTGTCAATCCCTTCGTCATCTCGAAACTTCGTGGACAGTCAAAGATTTCTTTCAGCACCAGTACCCTGTTACTCGTTTGGACCAAATTGATTTTGTTCAATTTACACAGTGGAAAGCTGAAGCAAAAGGCTGCGGCAAAGAATAATTTCGCAACAAGTCTAGTTATCCGACTCGATGGACCAAGTAAAGCAAAATTAAATAAATAAATTTTTATTATTGGACCACAAAAGCAAACCCTGAACCCAAAACGATCAAAGTTTTTCACCCATGTTACCATACGCGGTTCTGCACTATCACAGTTCTTTGAAAGCACAAACTATAGCCAACATAGGTACCATGTTAATTCCTAGAGTGCGTGTCTATTTAATCATATCCATAATTGCACTAACAAAATGCCTCATTTGTTCTCATACTCGTATCGTCAATGATGAAATTCCAATTAATCAGTCATCCAGTCACTAGGCACCAGACATCGCTCTGCCACCTCCCAACCAAATAATGTTGATATCACACATTTGTATTCAAATAATGCAATCGACATGTAATTATTTGGAAGGTTTCCTTATAATATGCACGTTTAGCTTCTGGCAAGCCATAATAATCGAATGTCAAAGTCAATAGCCTCAGCTCTCAACTCCATTAGAGTCTTCGTTCACGCAGATTGTACTCCCGGAAAGGCCCAACAACTGTTCTCCACCTAATCCATGCACTCTACTCGTATGCCACATACTCGCACTTGATAGTATCTTCCATTACAAAGCTCAACACTATCTTTATCTATGCCGAGTCGACTACTCGTATGTGAGTAAGATTGCAACAAGGACGTAACAACACACAATTACTATGTGTTGCATCTGTGCACTTGCCCAATTGCACAATGAAATTTTAATTGAATTTGATTATCGCCGGATCGTTGAATTGAGCTGAGTTGCGATGAGAGTATCGCAAAGACGATGAGAACGCGTTAGTTTGCTACTTATGTGCCATCATCCATTTAAGGTCGTGGAAGTGGAGAATTGAAGTGAAGAAGGCAGCAGTGGTTGGAGCTCAAGAGTGGCGTTTAACCACACACCAAGGTTGGAGAACGCGCGTTTTCTTGTTGTTGATGGTAGATAAATAATTTCATAGATTTTGTTGTGTGGACTGAGTATAATTACGTACGCACATTCGTGATAGATAGAGAAAACTCAAAAGAAAAGGAAAATTGTTTTGAATAGACTTTGTCTTAAAAGTCGCTGGAAAGGTCATTGAATTTCTTCATTCATTGACTGCTTGTTCAAATGTGAATGATAAGAATGATTGAAGTTTCATGGTTTGATATTCAATTCTTTGAATTGATTTGCCTAGCAAGTGATGTGTGATACGTGGAAGCTTATCGTTTAATACATTTTTCTTTGGAAGGTTCTTTTTGAATTATCTGATTCGGTTGAAATGCTAATCTATTACTGGCATTATTCCTGGTATATATTTTCAATCTTAACTTTTCATTTTGAAAGAAAAATCCGAAAAACTTCCTTAAGGTCGTTATTAAGTCAGATGAAAATTTATTATTTTGTTTGTTTTATTTCCGTAGGCTAATCCTATTTTATCTGGAAAAGGCATCGGACCTTGCTTATTTTAGTAAGCAGGCGCATTTCGACTCGCTTGGGACATGAAGATGACTCAAGCGAGTCGAAACGCATCAGCTTATCAAAATGAGCAACGCCCGACGGCTTTTTAGATAAAAAACAAAAAATTAAAATGAATTTTATCAGAGCCCGTAAAACTTTTTTTAATTATAGCCTTTATGACTGCCGTATTTCAAAGGAGTATATTCTCGTAATACCCTCAGAATACGAAAGAAATCGATAGCGATACTTTTGGGTGTCGACTCATAAAATTACAATCGCAAAACGTAAAGGGTTTTCCAATAAGAGGTGTTATTTTGAATAGCCCGCTATTTCGGCAGATGTCACTTTTGAAGCTGTTATTTTTTGACATTTGACAAGTAAAAACTACGCCATAAATAAAAATCGAACGGTACACGCTTCAACAACGTATTGAAATTATTAAAATTCACTATCAAAATGGTGAAAATTTGGCAGAGACGGTTCGTAAAACTCGAACATTTTTGGGTCGTCGTGAAACACCTTGTCGGACCGCAATACAGAAATTGGTGGAAAAATTCGAGCTGTTGGGACAACTTAGTGATGTGAAGTATAAAACACGTGCACGTCACTCAAGAACAGCCGAGAATATTGCTGCTGTAGCCGAAAGCGTTGAAGAAAACCCAGGTTTGTCCATTCCTCGTCGTTCTTTGGAATTAGGCATTCCACAAACGTCATTACACCGTATTTTGCATAAAGATTTGGGTCTTAAGGCTAATAAAGTTCAATTAACATATGAATTCAAGCCGGTCGATCATCAACAACGTCGTGTCATGGCTGGTTGGGTCCTTGAAATGCATGAAAATGATCCGGAATTCCATCGAAAAATCATCTTGAGTGTAGTGTTGGGCACTGTGACATTTTTTGACGAGTTTGAGTAAGGTACTCATTTCGGTAAGTGAGGTGGTACATTGTCATACCTCAAAAGAGGTACCAGACGTGAGGGAAAAATTGAGCGTGTTACGAATTTACCTCTACATTCATGAGTTATCACTCTTCATAATCGAAATGATTCCATGGATGTGCATTTAAGTTCAAATGAAAGGCAGAAATTTAATAATCAAAGTTTATTCAGTGATAAACAAAACAAATAGATATAATTCAACAATCGTAACAAATTAAATTCAAAATATTAGCGTTACATCAAAGAGTAAGAAATTGAAAAAAAAAACATAATATTGAGCGATGTATACGAGTATGTCAGTATTTGATGAAATGTAACATTTACATAATTTGTTGAAACATATATACATTCCATTTGCATTTAAAAATGTTTAATGTAAGCAAATAGAATAGAATTTCAGATTTTGAGAAATACAAAGGATTTTGATGCTCTATATAAAATTTACTTAACAACACATTCATTTTTATTTGCATTTTTTTCCAAAAAAAAGAAATACTAGAGTTAGAAGGCTTACATGTTATAATTTAAAAAGATTAATTGCGATACTTTTTTTCCGGTAAGACGATTTCTTTTTTCCGTTAAAACTTGGCCCGATTTCGAAAATACTCGCTCTGATGGGACGGAAGTCGCAGGTAGGCACATTCGTTGTTTCATTATAATATAAAGTCTGGGATATGCCTGCTTTTTCTCTTGCCACCATCTCAGTGGGTCTAAGCTGCGCTGTAACAGGGGCTCTTGAAGATATTTATCACTTCTATTATGCCTGCAGTAATAAGTAATGTAAATCCTTACATTACTTATGCGTCACTCACTCTATTATCGAATTCAGCCCACATACTGTGCCCTTTTTTCATTGGGATTTCAGTTTCTCCATTCTCCATATGATGGCAATTGCACATTCCCTACTGAAGCTTTTAAGCTAGAACAGGCTCTATTATATCTAGATTCATTTGAAAACCCATACATTTTGAAGCGGGATCTAAAAGTGTGCTCTCCGCAAATAAGTTGTTGTCTTCAATATTTGCAAATCGTTTTTCCAGGGATGCTAAAAGACTTTCTGCCATGTTCCTTACTAACTGAGGAAGTTCTTCTTTTGTAAGAAACTCTTGACTTTTTTTCTTGGGTGCATTACAAATAAGAATTAGTTCTGAGATTTTAATGTTTTTCTCTGAGCTAATTTCTTCAGTAACGTCCTTATAAAATGACAATAAATCAGTCGCTGCAGTCAAAACATTGACATCTTCGTTGTTGATGTTGTCGACGCCTCGATGATGTATGGCTACTGTAGATATTAAACTGTTCTTTATGACCAAAACTCTTTCAAACATGTCGCACGTGGAGTTCCATCTCGTGACGACATCTTGTTTTAATTTGAGCTCAGCTAATCCTAATTTTTTCTGCATCTGCGTAAGTCTTTCAGCTGCTAGTGGACTCCTTCGAAGAATTTCTACAATAGCTTTTATTTTCGACTGGGTTGCTTTAATTTCTGTTAATGCAGACTGAACAATCAAGTTAAGAGTATGCGCAAAGCATGGGATGTGCTGCCAGTTATTTAACCTGATTGCTGGCTTCATGTTACTGGCATTATCAGTAGTTGCACCAATAACTTTGTGGGAAAGCTGCCACTCGTTGCACATCCTTTTCAATTCTGAACTCGAATTCTCAGCAGTATGCCTTTCAGAGTGTTGATAGCACTCTAACATACACGATCGCAGTTGAGTATTTTGGTCAATAAAATGAGCAGTTAGGGAAATATAATTATCATTGGGCTTGGAAGTCCAGCTTTCTGTTGTTAGAGCAACGTACTCTGATTCCTGTAAAATATTTTGAACTTTCTCTTAGTTGCATGATAGTAGTTTGTAATCAGAGCATTTGAGAGCATTTTGCGTGAAGGAATTCTATAGTTTGGATTCAGTTCAGTTCAGCTCTCAACTAAATTGGACGGCAGATAATTTTTCGCTACCATTTCCACCAGATATTTATTTAACAGCTCAGATTTTTTTGCAGATATTGGCTCAGTTAAATACTGAGTCAGACTATTATTTATAATTTTTATAGAAGAACTTGCATTCGATGATGTTGATGGAGTGATGTTAGAGGAAGTCGCCACAGATTCTGAATTGTTTTGAGAATCTAAGGGTTCCACATTTTTAGTTTGATTTACATTATTCGGTTGATGTATAGCATCAATAACTGTTGGGTGTAATGATTTTATATGGCGCATTAAATTAAATGGACCACCACCTCTGTATGAGAATATCTTTTTACATAAATTGCTCTTTGCCTTACTTTTGCCCAAATCAGCAAAATATTGCCAAGCACTTGATTTTCTTCTATCAGCCATTCTATAGAGAAAAATAAAAATGCGATATTGGACTATGACATGAATTTTAGTTAAGCTCCAAGCAATCATCTAGTTTTCAAAAAAGCAAATTACTACCATTTACATGATAAAGTTAAACAAATTTTGTATTTATCATCTAGGAACATTTAGCCTAATTTTCTCTTTATATTTATATAAATTATAGCACAAACTTGATAAAGGATTGAAAAATGTATATATTTACCATTAATAAAATAGAGAAGCTATCTTCGTGTTTTATACACAGTCGTGCCATAAGTTCTGTCCCTCTTATAAGTGCGTCATGAAAAAATATTTCAAGTACTGCAGTTTAGTTTGTTTAGATGATAAAGCTTTAGAAATTCTTTGAGTATTACAAACAAGTCATTTCAACACAATACGTCTAACAGTAAACATGGAGTGGGGTATTAAAGAGAATCGTATTGCAGTGATCGCGTTACACAAGTGTAAGAAAACACCTAAGGAGATTTTCGACATCTTAAAACCTTTAAAAATAACTTCAAAATTTGTTTATCGCTCTATAAAGCGATACAATGAGACGTCCTCTTCCGATGACAGACCAAGAAGTGGTCGCCCACGTGTCACAAGAACGAAAGCAGCCATTAAAGCTGTAGCTGAGAGAATTCGCAAAAATCCTCTCCGCAAGCAAAAAATCATGGCACGGGAGTTGAAAATCCCGCGACGGACCATGTCTCGCATCATAAAGGAAGACCTTTGGCTTGGTGCTTATCGAAGAACTACATGTCAGCGTTTGACAGCGGCTTTACGTCACATCAGGGCAAAAAGATCAAAAAAATTATTCGAACGACACGCAAGTGGTAGTTGCCGCCAAATTCTGTTTACGGATGAAAAAATTTTCACTGTGGAAGAGAAATTTAATCGCCAAAATGACAGAGTTAACGCTCACAGCTCTCGAGAAGCTGCTGAGAAAATTTCAAAAGTACAAAGAGGACATCACCCAGCATCTGTGATGGTTGGGTGGGGAGTGGCGTACGATGGCGTTACTCGCTTGCATTTCTGTGAACAGGGGGTCAAAACTCGGGCAGCTAATTACCAAAATGACATTTTATAACAAGTAGTTAAGCCTTTAAGTGATACCATGTTCGCGAGAAAGCACTGGATACCTCAGCAAGATTCAGCACCCGCACACAAAGCTAAGACAACACAGCGCTGGCTGGCAGCTAATTTACCGGAGTTTATTGCTGCTGAAGATTGGCCTTCGGGAAGCCCAGACCTAAACCCTTTGGATTACCGTTTATGGAACATTTTAGAGGAGAGGGCCTGCGCTATACCTCATCGAAATATTGAGGCATTAAAAGCTGATTTGGTGAAAACAGCAGCCTCGATACCTTCAGAAGTGGTGTGTGCAGCAATAGACGAGTGTCCGGACCGTTTAAAAAAGTGTCTGAAAGCAAAAGGTGGACATTTTGAATAATTTTTATATTTTTACAATTGTTTAGTAAGTGTTAAATAAAATGAGCACACATCCTTGTATTTTTTTCATTTTGCCTTTAAATTAGACGCATTTACATTAGGGACAGAATTTATGGCACGACTTTGTATATGCTTTTCTCAAAAATAAAAACTTGAAGATAGCGATTCATCCTTAGTAATTTGCTTTTAAACATTTATTCCCTTATATGTAGTCCGCGAATCAATCTTGACTAATTTTTTCCCGGAAACATATATACAAGTATTAACTAAGTTGATGTGAGTGTTTCTACGTTATTTCAGCAACTTAAATCAATTTAAAATACATTTAACAAAATAGCGATATTTTGAAGATTAGTGGAAGAATAGTCAAATGAGAAAACATCTTAACAGAACTTTAAATCATGATTTTAAAATTTTAAACCAGCAATATTCTTTCTTAAACTAGTCCTTATACTTTTATCATTTACTGGTGCGACGATTGCGATTCTCGTCATATTAAATTCTTCATTTTTTGTTAAAATAAACGCAGAAAGCAGTTCAGACTTAAAATCAATTGGCCGGAAAACCACACTCACATTTACTTTTAATTTGATGCGAGTAATTTAGCACTTCTTTAGGATGGCACTTTTACTGATTTTAAGATTCACGGAAAAAACTCATAAGCTAATTATCTTTTTGCGAGAAAAACACTATAAAACTCCTCATACTCATTCTACTCTTCATGGATATTTTCTACTCTCCATCACAATATTCATCCGAACCGAATTCTCTTATCTCTTCATTCAATCATTCACATAAGCGTTACATGACATGAAGATTTAAGTTTTCTCTACACTAAATTGCTTTGAAATTGCCTCATTTACTCTTCCTCACTTTATCTAGCATACTTCGTTCTCCTCCATTTACGCCGCTTTCCTCCTCAATGAAGTGTGAGGTACATAAGCATAACATTGATGCTAAATACATGTGGATGAAACTTTTCTCTAACATAAACTCCTCTCCAATAACCTCATTCTACTCTTTTTAAATTCATTTAGCTTCGAATTTCATTTTCCTCCATCTACGCCTCTTCCTTCATCGTTCTGCGAGGCATACAAGTTGGTCATGGAGTCCATATCGAGCAAATTTTATTTGTACAACTGAGGTGGTATATCTTTATGTGAGGTATTGGAACATTCTGCTCCCGATGTATGGGACATATGCGGTGCCTCATGAGTGAGCGACCTATCACTACTTGAGTGATGAGGCCCATTTCCACCTCGGTGGCTTCATCAACAAGCAGAATTATCGCATCTGGGGCTCGGAAAACCCAAGAGTTATTGTTGAAAAGCCTCTCTATCCTGAACGTGTGACGGTTTGGTGCGGTTTATGGTCCGACAGAGTCATTGGACCATACCTTTTTCGAAAATGAGGCTGGAGCAACAGTTACGGTGAATGGATTGCGGTATCGAGAGATGATTAATGATTTTTTATGGCCGGAATTGGATGATATTGATCTGGACAACGTTTACTTCCAACAAGACAGCGCTACGTGCCACACAAGCAACGAAACCATTGATTTTTTACGGGAAAAGTTTCCGGACCGTGTTATCTCTCGAAGAGGTGTTCACAATTGGCCACCGAGATCTTGTGATTTAACACTGTTACAACCGCGGAAATCACCGCAGTTGTAGACATTATGTTTCAGCAGAGGGGTGTGTAGCTCGGTACGGCATACTGAGGCCGGCTAGCGCTCAGTCGTGTCGTGGGACTTCCGGGACACCTTCTGCTCGTGCTAAGCCACCCTACATAAAAACACTAACACAAAAGGAAAAGGCCGGGAAAGGAGGAGGTAATTTTAAGTGATAAAAAATTATGCTCTTGACTCGACCTAGCCGTTTCATTTTATTTAAAAAGGAAATTCTACAAAAAAAATCACAAATTATTATTTCGATAAAAAACACCTTTAAAATTTTATGTAAAAAAACAGTCGATAAAATTTTTATAAAAGAAAACAAAAAAATGAACTTGATAAATTGATTCAAATATAACAAAAATGGAAAAAATAAACCAAATAGGTACTCACTCTTTCCTCGTTGAACTCCGAGCGCTCGGCGAAGACAAAAAAGAGTGTGGGGCCACTGTAAGCTAAGTTTTAAATTCATTCGAAGTTAAACAAACAAAATCAATAGAGCACGCAACGGCCACTTATCTCACTACGATCCGCTGTCCAATAGTCTCTTCTGTGTAATTTAATTTGAAGAAAAAATCCAAAATCCGGCACTTTGCCTTCTCAATATAGCATTATTTAAAATCAAACGATATTTACTTCTCACTTTAGGTTTTCGATTCTACTTTCGACACAATGATGGTGTTTAAAGTCACAAGCAAACTTACACCTTCGTTTTTTTTTCTTCATTCCTAAAACATCCGCTGTTGGTTGGTTTTTTTCTTCTATGTTTTTTCCCCTACTTCTAAAACACTTAGCGCCATCTGAAACCAATTGCGCTTTATTCGGACTTTCCGCTTTGCCGTCCCCTTTAAATTCCAAACGCTTTGAATTTATTCCCGGTGACCGAAAAGAAAAATTCCTTTCCCTCACTCGTATTTACGCACAAATCTTAATTTATTCCACATCCAATGCAGTTTTTCATTTCTTTTTCACTTTCCCACACCAAAGCTTCCGCCAGTAAACTTCGCAATCAATTAAATTGTTTTTCATTTTTCTTCTTCCGACACCAAGAAACTCAATTTCGTTCCAGTGCAAATCCAGACTGTTTTTCTTTACGAGTTAAAAATTAATAAACTTTTTCCAACATTGACTGCCCCAAATTCAAGAACCCAATCGAGCATTTCACATCCAGCAAATCCGCTGCCGCATCTATGTAACTTAATCGAAGTTCAATACACTTCAATTCTGCTACCCACACATCTGTTTCGTATCGACAAACGCAACAATTTCCATTTGCATATATGGCAATTTGCATAACCATGGAAGTGTTTGATTAGATGCAAAGTGTCATATATATATATATATATATATATATATATATATATATATATATATATATATATATATATATATATATATATATATATATACGGAAACTATTGTTTTTGCCGATATTCCAAAAAAAGTGCTTTTCTGCGCTCAGGGAACTTGAACCTAGGGTCCTAGCGGGCCCCCGGTCGAGAATCCAGGACGCTACCAACGGAACCACCTTCTATTGATTTCCCAATTATTGAATTAGCGACTTCAACTCTTTCTTGATGGGCGTGGGAATGAAATTTATTAGTAGGGAAACGTGAATGAATTTTTATTTGTATGAAAAATAAAATTTGTAAGTGGAACCTAATGAATAACATTAGTTAGTATGAAAGAAGGAATTAGGTTTTGCTAGGGAAGATGTATAGAATGAAATTTTGTTAATGGGAATTTATGAATGGAGTGTTGTTAGTGGGAAAATTAAAATTATTATTATGTTACTATTTTTGTTATTTAAGTAAGGGAAAAGGGTAGGACTGAGGTGTTGGAGAAATAAAAATTATGAAATTGCTAAATGTTAATAAAATAAATAAGTTTTATGAGGAAAATGGTAACAGATCGTTCAATAAGTGCCAAGACCAACAACGAAAACAACATTTTTTTCAAAAATCATTTTTATTCATCAATATAATCTCCTTTTAGGGTGATAAAATCTTTCCAACGCCTTTCCAACATTTCTATACCATGTTTATAGAAGGATTTATCCTTTGCTTCAAAATAGACTTCAGTTTCGGCAATGACCTCATTCGAGCCAAATTTTTTTCCCTGGAGCATTCTTTTGAAATTAGCAAAGAGCCAGTAGTCGCTGGGGGCTAAATCTGGCAAATGCGGGGGGTGGGGAGGCAAATCAAAGCGCAATTCGTTCAATTTTGCCATTGTTTTCATGGACTTGTGGCATGGCGCATTGTCTTGGTGAAAAATGATTTTTTTCTTCTTCATGTGCGGTCGTTTTGCTGCGATCTCCTCCTTCAAACGTACCAACAAGTCAATATAATAATCACTGTTGATCGATTTACCTTTTTTCCAGGTGGTCAATGAAAATCATGCCATGTGTTTCCCAAAAAACAGACGCCATACTTTGCCAGCAGACTACTGCGTTTTTGGACGCTTCGGGCGGCCATGCGCCACTCAGATGATTGCCGATGTATCCAGGTTTCATCCATGGTCAAGTATCGATGCAGAAAATCCTTTTTATTGCGAGTAAATAGCGATAAACAGCTCTCTGAATCGTCGACTCGTTGCTGTTTTTGTTCCACTGAAAGCAATCGCGGCACCCACTTGGGAAAACCTTTTTCATGCTCAATTTTTCATGAAGGATTGTGAATACGCTTCCAGATGATATCTGTGTCATTTCTGCAATCTCACCGACCTTCACTTTGCGATTTTTCATTACAATTTTTAACACTTCACTCACATTTTCCTGTGTAACTGCTTCCAATGGCCTACACAAACGTTCCGCATCGTTTCTGTCCGTACGACCACGTTTAAACTCAGCATACCAACGACAAATCGTTGGTTTCGATAGAGAGGAGTCCGGGTAATTTCAAGCCATTGCTGGGCTTCTACGGTGTTTTTACACATTAAAAAACAATGTTTTATCAACACGCGAAACTCGCTTTTTTCCATTTTTCAAATAAATTACAAAGTGACTTTACTCTAACCTCGATAACTCTGCTGTCTGCGATCCGATCGACGTGAAATGTTTACACGTTTCATGTAAAGGTTTGCACTCTAGGGAAAAGTGGCCAGTTTGGTACAACTAGCACCATCTCTGGGTTAGTCTCGGGACTTATTGAACGATGTATTATATGCGCCCAAACGAGGGTGGAGATGTTACGGCGGCAATTTGAAGTTGCGAATGGGAGAAAGCTAGTACGCCGGAATTCGCAACAACACCTTGTGACTTCTTCCTTTGGGGCCACGTGAAAGAGAAGGTCTACGCCAACAGCCCAGCGTCGATTCAAGACCTCAAAGATGGAATTCGAGGACATAGGGCAGCCACTTTGCGATTTGGTTTTGGAAAATTTCATGAAAAGGATATGGTCCTGTAAGCGTGGTCGTAGTGGTAATTTGCCTGATGTTATTTTCCACCATTAACAGCATACCTTCCTCTTTATAATTAAATAAACATCCGATCATTTATATTAAAAAATGGCATTTTCTTTTACTTTCAAAATAACACCTCTTATTGGAAAACCCTGTATTATTTTTCCTGAGCAAATTTTATTAAACGCTAGTACTTGAAAGAACACATTAAAAGTTGAAAAATAATCGTAAGAATGAATAGAGGAGCGTAAGTGAAACTTTTAGCAAACGCACATACATATAGTCTCTCACATTTAAGTTTTTCTATAGTGGAAAGAATGAAAAGGTTTATTCTTACTATTTTCTTTATGCTGGGTTGTCGAAATAACCACACAATCACATTAAACCATATAAACATTGTTTTCTGCAGAGTTTTCCATGCAATTTAAAACTTCAATTAAGTTAATGGACGTTCGAGATGTTTTAGAGTTTGGTTTCGGTTTGTTGGAAATCTTAGAAAATGGTTGCAATAATAAGATTGACGGTGCAAGTTAAAGAGATTGAAAGACTGTAGGAATAGGTAAGGAAGTTTCCTTTCTTCAAGTTTTAGACTTTTACTTTGGAGCATCACTTTCTCAGCTTTTGTGAATAGTAGTTGAAAATGCTTCTCAGTATTGTTCAAGACTATTTACAACTATTATTTGCACTTTGACTTTGAGTTGTGGAAGGAGTTAAAGAAAAGCTTTAGTAAATAAAAGAGAATTTTCTTGGAGTTTCAAAGGAGATTTTGCTTGTTGTTTATTTCTGGAGATAGTTCATTGTAAATTCAAGTAATTAATGGTAATATAAGTGATAAGTAATGTCTTAATGTCCTAAAAGAAATGAGTAATGAAGTAAATAAAGTAAAAATGCAATACTGCCTACAACATATTGATGTTAATGTGATGAAAAAGGTTTATAAAAACACCGTCGGCGCAACCAGCCAGAAAGGAAAATTTTTCATAGACAACGTTAGTTTCCATAAGCAAATAACCTTGAATACTACTCGAAATCTCATTGCAACTTCATTATTATTGAATCATTATAAAAGAGTCTTAATTTCTTATTTATAATTCGGCTTAGAACACTTTTGGCATTTGCGTAGATCGTGAGTCAAAATCATATTAAGTTCAATTAAAATTTGTTGAGAAGCATGGCCTATATAGACAAGCCCGAACACATAAAAATAGAAATTTATTTTATTTATTATAGAAATTTATTTTTTCTGAAAAAAATTTTTAATAGGGTGACTCATACAGAACACCAGTTTCATCAAGTCACTATAACAGTTGCCGACATCCATAGTCATCCTTTTTTCTTCCAGAACGCGTGATATCTACAAACTTTCGCATCCATCCAGCTTACTCTAACTCTACTTCCGGCGCTATCTCCGAATTTTCCCACCCGATTTTGTGTTTTTCTTCGACTATTTGTCCAGGCTACCGCAGAACTTGCTGTTTCTGTTGAACCTCGTTAGATGATTTGTTCCGCTTCTTTGCTGTGCTCTTGTCACCTGATTGCCACCTTCGTTAGTCGTTTCGTTTGCCCAATGTAAACCATGTCATGCCAAGTGATCATGTAGATACCTCCTTTTTTAGGGTTTTGTACTAAAATACAAAACCCTATTGCAATCACGACCTGTGTCCGTCTGTCCGTCTGTCCGTCTGTCCGTCCGTCCGTCCGTCCGTCTGTATGTCACAGCACTTTTTCTCCGAAACTATAAGAGCTACAGCCATGAAACTTTGTAGAAAGGTCAGAAGTGGCGACCTCTTGAAAGTTCAAGGGTGGAAAAATTTTTCAGAGGCGTTTAAGGGGGGTCTCCCCATATAAGGGGGTGACCCCTCAAAAAAAAAAATTTCACCATTGGTAGTCGAATAGGATGTCATTGGAAAGGTCTCAATGAGATCTTTTCAAAACAAGTCTTAAAATTGTCTTATGAGTACCGAGGGGGGCAGGGGAAGGGGAAATGTACGAACTTTTCGCGTACCCCCCCCTCGCGATTGGACACCTTCCATCCGAAAAATCTGAAAAAAAATCATGAATGTAGGCCTTAATGAGTACAACAACAACAAATACATGAGAAGTCGAAATTCACTCAACTTTGTTAGTAATAGTATGATTTATCGATTTTGTATTTTCTTGAATAAAATCTAAACGGTACCCTTAAACTCAATAAAATTTAGCAAAGAGATGACTATTTATAAGATTGATCTTTTCTGAAAATTTCATAAAGATCGAATAGTATTTACCGAAGTAATAGCGATTTGAATTTTCGTGTATTACTATGGAGCAATATGCCCTGTATTACTATGGAAACATATGGCTATGGAGCCATATGCGCTTTTTACCGACTTAGACACTACAGCTTTGCTAGAATTTGCATGAAAATTTCAGGAGTGGTAGGTATCATGAAGATGAGTACATACAATTGAAACAAGTCGAAGAGGCAGGAGAGAGCTCCTAGCAAAAGGGCTTTGTAACCATTCTAGGATTCGAAAAAATAGGCTATGAATCGATGATTACAGTACAGAGGAGTGGCCCCAGAAAAAAAATTTCATGAAAGGTAGCCGATATGAGTATCAACTGAAAGTTCTCTATGAGGGATTTCAAAACAGTTCTTAAACTGACAGTTTTTGCTTCAGTGGGAGCACAGGGGGGGAAATACATGAAAAATGTGTTTCCTCCCTCGCGAATGGACACCAGTGATCTAAAAAATCTGAAAAAATATCAAAGGAGATATTTATGGGTATAACTATAACAAATACCTCAGAAGTCAAAATTCGTTCAACATTGTTAATAATAGTATGATCCTCGAATTTCACATTTTCTCCAATTAAATCGTCTTTGACATGTTTCTTGATTTTATTTGTTGCTGGTTACTGGATTTTGTAAGTTGAGTACAAAACCCTTCTGACATGAGCATAGGTCTGTCTACCCAACTTGTCGTCCTTGTTCTTTCGGATCTTCACTGATCTTAAACTGCTTCTAGGTTGTATTTTCTGCTAGTGAAAGCCGTTTTTGTTTCCCGTATTTCTTATTCTCCGCTCAACATTTTTCAAGATTGTTTAGTGGGTGAGAGGAATCCTTCTTGCCTGTTGCTCTAGCTTCTATTTGAAAAATGCTGTCAGCTAATTTTCACGTTATTAATGCTCCTAATTTCGTATCCGTTGCTCAAGTACTTTCCGGCTGTACCTATTTTTAATTGCTGTGTCCATGATGTAGTCTTTTTCTAATTGTAGTTGCTTGTTCGGCATTAGTACCGCAATCATCCGGTGAATCACCATATTGTGTGCTGTCGTTTTATGCCCATATATAGTTCGGCGTGGTCAGGATCATTCGTTGCGTGCTTGCTTTCTTTCCATATACTTATGTCACATTAAAGTTTGCCAGAACCTCCGATTATACCGTTCTTCTCTTTCTCCATTGTAAAGCATATCCGTAGATGTATATGATTCAGCTCCACCGTTTCCTTGTTTTTGATTACCGTGAAGGTATCATCTACGTACATAATTCAGATTTGTGGCATAATTTCCTTGTTTTCAGGTTCCATCTCGAGCCAGTCCATGTAGATACCACTTAAGATAAGAGAGGGAAGGTTTCCCAATGCTGTTCCTGCTATTGATTTCTAGAATTCATCTCTAGACACAAAATAATTCCCGTTCATGCATAACGTATTGTGTAGCATTTTACACGTTTCCTCCGCCTTGGAGACTTTTCATATCAAACCCATGTCTACCAAGAGCTACATGTGCACCGAGAGCTCATAAAAAAATCCCCGTTAGCAGCACCAGCCGGAAAGGTAGATTTCTCGTACGTAGCGTAAAGGTTCGAAAAAGAATTTACTTGCCTACTACTGGACTTCTGACTGTAATTTTTGTAGCACCACATGGGTATTTATTACCATAAAAAGAATCTGTCGCCGTTCGTATTTGGAGACCCTTCATACTCGTAGAGGCGCAAATATTCTGCTAATTAAATTGAGTTGCACACGTATGGATCACATATTGAAAATCAGCGGATAATAAATTGTTATAAACATATAAATACTGCTTTCGCCCTTCCCACATTTGCTGCTTACACATTTCACAGTGGTTACCACACAAAGGTGATATTTTTTTGGCTTAACTAGCTCAAATAGTTAATTTCAAAAGATTTCCATAAAATTTTACTCAGCACTTACATTGCCATTAATATATACATTTTCGATTCTTTTCGGAACCATCAGGGACCGTCATTTTGAATTTTTATTGAAAACGGCTGCTAAAAATATTAAGCTTTAAATTTGCAAATTTTTTATTTTTCATCAAATTTGCATAATTGAATAAAATTAACTTGCCTTAATAACTTATAATTTCAAGTTTTATTGGAATCTGTTGAGAAACTTGGCTGCTAGAGTGCTACAGAAATAAAAAAAAGTCTTTATGTCACCCCCCCTGTATGGGGAGACCTCCTTAAACACTTTGAAATATTTTCCTACACTGCAAATTTGAAGAGGCACCACTTTTGACCTACGTAGAAAATTTCCTCATTCTAGCTTATGTGGTTTGTGAGAAAACTTGTTGTGACGCTCGAACAAATGGACGGACGGACAGACAGACAACTTGCGATTTTAGAATTTTTTAGGGTATTGTTAAAAATATTTTACAATATTTAAAAAATAGTCTGATTTATAAATACGTTCAAGATAAGTCATTTAAAACGTTTCCATGAAAAAAATTCATTATTTCAGTTGCTACCGCCATTTTGAATGCATGCATTTGATTTTGGATTATTTTAAATATTTGTGTGCTAGGACCTCATCAATCAATGTGCCAAATCTCGTTCAAACCGGAGTTTCACTCTAGACAGGGTAAAATAATTCAATTTTTAGTGAAAATGGCAGCTAAAAATATTAGGTTTTAAATTTTCGTCTTTTTTTTTTATTTTTCATTCAATTTTAATAATTTTCTGCAAAATACAAGAACATAGTACAGAGATCCATAATCTCAAGTTTCATCAAAATCCGCTGGAAAATGACCCGCTAGAGGGCATTTATTTAAACCGCCGCCATTTAGAAATTCGCACATGCACAGGGCCGTCGAGAGAAAATCCGGGCCCGGGGGTAAATAATTACGGGCCCTAAACCCCCCTCCGCCCACATGAAACACAACTATCCAATATGTACATGCTGATTCTATGAAGAAAAGGGTTATAAAATATTCGGCAAATTGTTTTAGAAGCAAATTGTTTCCATAACAAGCTATGTATATCAATATAAATTGGTATATCGAAGTATTGAATAGAAATATAGAAAGCAAATAGTGCACTTTTTGGAGTTAAGAGTTTTATTGTAATGTCAAGTTAACATATTTAATTATTAATTATAATTGTAAATTCGCTTTTCTCGTTTTATTGGCTACAAAATTTCTTATCACAGTACTAAAGTTCAACTCCCTAGCTGATGGGGCCTCGATGCAAAGAGTACCAAGTGCTGAAATACGCATTTGTGAAGAGCATGATCGATGAAATTTTTAATGCGAGCAAAAACACTAAATGAACGTTCAGCACTGGAGACAGTAACATGTATAGCGCAAAATATGAGGAGGGCAACACACACATTCGGAAAATTCGTCTCCAGATTTCGAACAAAGATCGCATTTAGCAATGTAAAGGGTGATAACTCTTCTTTGAAGTTGTCTTTACGTGATTCAGATGGATCATACAAAATTTTTTTTATTGGTGAATAAGACCTACGGGCCCCTTCAGGAAGGCCGGGCCCGGGAGGATTCCCCCCCCCCCCCCTCTCGACAGCCCTGCACATGAATGATCATCAAAATATCAAGGTCTGTAGATCATGAGTTCAAGTTCCATATATGTCGGATCAAAATTGCGACTTTTAGAAGCCTTTAAAGTTTTGATCTTCAACTGGCCGCCATTTTGTTTTTTGCGACTTGACCTCCAGTTTTTTCACGCAATTCTATAGATACTTATTACTTCTATCAAACTTCCGAATTTCATGAACATCTGTTGAAAGCTTTGACAACTATTACAACAACAAAATTTTGCACGTTTTTCGACCTTTGAGCGGCCGCCATTTCGTTTATGCCGTACCGACTTTGGATTTTTTATTTTGAAATCCATCACATACATCAGTGAACCTTTGTACCAAATTTCATCCAAATCGGAGCTATACTTTGGTCAGAACAAAAATCACGATTTTTCGTCTAAAATAGCCGCCATTTTGTTTTTGCCCGGCCGGTACAGCTGGTTCACGAACTTAACCGAGATATTTACCCAATACACCTTTCCTGAAAATTTGGTGAAAATCGAAGCAAAATTGCAACCCCTAGTGTGGTCACAAATTTCGTTATATCCCATATACTCGTATATATATATATATATATATATATATATATATATATATATATATATATATATATACATATATATACGAGTATATATATATATATATATATATATATATATATATATATATATATATATATATACATATATATACGAGTATATATATATATATATATATATATATATATATATATATATATATATACATATATATACATATATATATATATATATATATATATATATATATATATATATATATATATATATATATATATATATATGGCAATAGGTAAATTCCTCTCGAGAAATTTACCTCAAAGGTTACGAAATGCGGGAAATAATTACGGTGATGAATGTTCTAGCGAGGAAAATAGCCAATTGGCTGCTAGAAAAATGTAGTAAATTTCCCTACGAGACCAGCAAGCGCTCCATCTAAAAAACGAAACGGCCCACATACTCGCAACAGTGAAACTAGCAGAGGATGATACACTGGTGATAAAAATTCTTCAAGTTTCATCCAAGTCCGTTGAAAAATCTGGCCGCTATCGGGTCGTGAAAATCTGAAAATCACATTTCGCTGCCATTATGAAATTTGCATTTAGATGATCACTAAAACATCAAAATCATCGGATCTCATAAATGTCTATATGGATATAAAGTTACATACAAATCGAATAAAAATTTGTCTTTTAAAGGTCTTTCAGCCATATTAAATTTGACACCTGACCTTGAAATCTATTTAATTGTTTTCTAGATGATTGTAATCTATACCACATTGACAGGATTTTTTTAGGGATTGGAAAGTGAATGTCATTTATGCATTGAATGAAGGGTGCGAGTGACTAGACTACCCATTAAACACTTCCCCTGTCAACCTGAAAACCTAGCTTGGTACCGTTTTTCATATTACTTCGGGCCAGGCCTCGTTTTGCTACACCTTGAGGTGCCTTCAAGCTGGATGATCCCTCCTCAGCGAGAGGAGAGGGAGAAAGAGGAGTTGTCAGATAAGTGATATCTAGTCCCAACTTCCCCGGCTGCTGTGAGTCCTTTTCAGGTCTTCGTAAAAAAATTTTTTTAAGACGACATACTAATTTTGCGGCCTATCTGTCCGTCTGTCCGTGCGTCACAGCAAGTTTCCTCAAAAACAATAGATGCTAGAAAGCTCAAACCTTGTGAAAAGATCAAAAGTGTTAGTGTCTCAAAAGTTTTGGTCTTACCAAACATTTCGAAAATTTTTTAAGGAGGTCTCCCTTATAAAGAAGTGGCCCTTAAAATTTTTTTTATTAATGGTAGTTGAGTAGGGTGTCAAATGAAAGTACTTGATTAGAACTTCTAAAATCTGAATTTAAAAAGTTATTTTGTGCATCAGGGCGTCCAGCAGGGGAAGCAAAAAGTATCAACATTTTGTGACTCCCCTCCCCCTGGCGATTGGACATATTTGAGCCGAAAGATCTGAAAAAATTACTGAGGTATCCTTTATGAAATTCACTCAACTTTGTTAATAATAGTATGATTTGTAGATTTTCCATAAAACAAAACAAAACAAAAAACAGTACCTTCAAACTTCTTGAAATGCAGCAATTATATAGATTGACATAAGATCTTCATGCAATTTCATGGAAATCCAATGGTAATCAAGTGAGTTGTAGCCATTCCAATTGTTTGGTATTACAACAACAATTACACGTGTTGGTGGGTGATACGAGTACATATTTCAAATACTTTTATTTTCTTTCAATTTTCATGAAAACTTGCTTAGTTGAATATGTTCAATGAGCCGAGCATTCAGGAAAATTATTTAAGCCGTAACGAAACTCTGCATCTTTTTGAATAAATTTGAACTATTTCATGAATAATTCAAGTCACCGATTTACGCTATTAGAAAACTTGTTTTGAACACTAGGGTGGTCACAAAAACCTTCTGGCAGGAGCACTCTCCTTCTTACTCAATTTTTATCTTCTAGAACTACCCGAACTTAATGCATAACATTATTCCACTTGTCAACCGATCCAAGCATCACCGCGACTTTGCAGCCCAAAGTGAGCTCTCCTGTTTCCTTGTGTAGGTCCAGTTTTTTGCATGCAAAAAATGAGTAGCAAGCATGTTTTTCCTCTCCTACACAAAATCTACAGTCAGGGGTTGCAACTTAATAATCTTGTGCTAGTAAAACTGAAAACACCCGCGCCCGCTCAAAATATGGGTCAGATGCCTCCGATTTAACCACGATTTCAGATTTGACGTGAACTGCGCAGTCCACCTTCCCTTCGTGCAATTCACCCAAGACTGCTGCCAACTGTTGACTGAGCGCTGTCTTTCCTTGCGGGCAACTGTCTCCTTTCTGTCTTCGTTTCGACGCAGGTAGAAAGTACGGCACTCCCTAGTAAGAAGGACGATAAGTATCACGCCTGTGATGACTAGCACTATCGAATCAGATATTGCCGGATATGAAGATCTCAGTGCTCTATTCTCGGTACATATGCCAAACATTTTGGATATAGCTGCTTACTGATAGCGTTGCCTCACGTCGGACCTCATCGAAATTCACCTTCTAGGTAGATTGGGTCCCCCTACGTTGGCCATAAGTCGACACAGACCCGAATCGTTTTATCAGCCGTTGCCCTGATTCATTCGGAGAAACTTGTCTTCGAGTAACCCATGGTACAATATTTTACTGTTGGTCTTAATTCAACCAGCACTTACCCAATACTGACCGTCCATACTTTAGGGACTCTCTTCTTTGTCACCTACCTAGCGGATTACCGGCAGAATCAATTGTTGCTTGGTACGGCTATGTGCCTCAGCCTTTTGGACCGTGCTTATCATCTCTACAGTTATATTGATCGTAGATCGTCCTTCTTAAAGTCGCACTACCGAAAAAATAGGTCCCCAGCAAGCACGAATCGTGTCAGTGAGTCTTCCCTAGCATGCCTAACGGGCGGTCTGCAAATGGTGGTCTGGGATCCCCTACCCGTTTCTGCTTATTGCGAGCCTCACTACCTTCCAGCGTTGCGGGAAAACCCCTTCCCGCAGACAGACGTTGAGTGGACTGAGTAGCAAGTAAGGATAATGATGGTTGAACAGCTGAAACACCTCAGCTGGTGCGCCCTCTGGACCTGAGGCCTTCCTAGGTTTCAATAATAGGGCTGCCTCTTCCAGTTTAAGGCTCGTTAAGAGTGGCTATTCGACTATTGTTTCGCCGCGGATAGTGTCAACATGGACAGAATGGGCGGGAGAGGGGGCCCACACTATCTCATCCATCTTTTCTGCTTCATATATGCAGGGCTCGCGGATGGTACCAAGCTTCGGCAGGACTAGCTTGTATCAAAGGCTATCTGTTCACATTATCCAGTAAATCTTGCCAGGAGCGAGTCTTAATGCTGTCAATCATTTTACGAAGCCATTTCCTGTCCAACTTGTATGCTGCTAACCGGTTGTATGTCTCGTCGCGGCTCCATGCCCGTTAAGCTTCACGTTGAAGCTTGTAATACTCCCACCACTTTTCAGCAATATCAGTCCACTACCAGTACACTAGAGGCTTACCGTGCCGGAGCTTTTGCCGGGGCATAGAAGTGCTACAAGCAGACGTGGTGACGCTCATGGTTGAGTTCACTACGTCTTGAGCTGCTAGGCCTTCTGTCCCCCTGTGAACCTTCCAGTACCTCTACACTTACCGTAAGCACTTCGAGAAATCTCTTCACGTTCATCCTCCCAACGGTGGACTCAACCGCAGAAGGTCAAAACCTCGAATAATTATAGACAACTACGGATCTCAAGCAGAATGTACTGATGATCACTGGCTGAGTAGTGCTCACATACTCTCGAATTGTGTCCCCTTTGTACTAGGGACTCCAAATCGAATATAACGCCGGGTATAGTTCCTTCACAGTCCACACGGCCGAAAGTTGGCGTATCAGCGGTGTTCACCAAGACAAACTCTGTACTGCCTGTCATCTCTAGCACCTGTTTTCCTCGGGAATTCGTTTAAGGCACACCTCATTCGATTGCTTTAGCATTGAAGTCTCTCATGACGAGTACGTAGCTATCTGCGTCTGAGATAGCGTCCTCAAAAGCATTATGCTTGGATTAAAAGATGATATCGGTTTGTCCAGCATTGGGTTCACACTACAGAATTTAGTCCCTGAACACCGAACCTACAAGAAACCGTTCCTCGGTCCATAGCCCTCCACTAGAAAATCTGCACTGTCCCGAACTCAGATGGCAGCAGTATGAGTTTGTTTAGGGCATCATAATGACGAATATTTGCCATAGCGTTGCTCATCTAGCGGCAAAAGAATGCTTTTGTGTTCTTTGCAAACTGCTCAAGGAATCAGAAGAGCTCTTCCCGGATAGTCTTATTTGGAAGATGACAAATTGAACAATGTAGCACATTAGTCCGAAAAAACAAAAAGTGCTTACAGGGGCCAGGGACGTCGGGGTTGGGGAGATCACCTTTCTAGCAAGCGCTGTTCTTTCCTCCTCTCGCGCTAAAAGAGGGATCCCCCAACTCGAGGACGCCCCAAGGCGTAGCAAAACGAGGCTCAGCCCGAAGAAATTTGTGAAACGGTTCCAGGCTATATTGATAAGGGAGGTATTTAGCGAGTAGTGCAAATGTCTTCCGCATCTAGGAACCCCACACTCAAGGCTTCAGTAGCCTTCATTCCCCCCACTCCCCAACAAAAAAAACCAAATAAATTATTTTGGGATGCTGTTAATGGGATGTAATTCTACCTGCAGGATACGAGTCATCAAAGTTCTGCTTTCACCTTGCTTACGGCTGCTTTGAAAACCCGATTCTTTCCTGATCTTAAGACATACTTCAAATCCGGTTTTAGAAAAGTATCCTTGCAAAGAGTGCACTGTACCTCCCTTGTAAATTCTTTTCTTGCATGTATGTCCCATGTCGTCAAGCTTGTAACATAGGGAATTTCTATCAGGTCCCTTGCATCCCCTTGTGGTTTGAACTTGATCAACTCACTTAAAGCATTGAAGAGGTAATGTTCTTTGCCATACTCTGCAGATGACCCACCCTATTCTTACTTTTCCCTTACCCAGAAGTTGTTCGGCGTCGTTCTCAGTGAGTTCGATAATAGCCATACGTTCTCCTTTGTTATTTGCTGGTGTCAGCCTCGTTTGAACCCTGCTTACACTAGGGATATCCTTTTTGATGAATTCCTCTACCTCAGCGAGGTCCGTGATACAGTAATAAATATCCCTGATCTTGGTCGTTGCCATCGGCTCGAGCGAGGTTACCGTTGCTCTTTGGCCGAGAACCATCTTGACTGCGTCGCAGAATGCTTTTTTATTAGTGGCTCCTGCTCGAAATTCAACCAGTATGTGGCAAAACAGGGTCCGCCGTTCTAATTCAATGGCAGTTTTGATGTCGTCGTGCTTTACACCTTCGCTGATCTCCCGCAACACATCTGCGTAGACAGAAAACAGATTACAAACCACTGATCTATGCCTTTTCCAACAGACAGAAAAGTCTTTCCTCGTCAACTCACACATCTAAACTTGATTTCGCAGCTTTCTACTAACATTATGCGTATATGCGGAGAATCCATCAACGTCACTGACTCTTTATCTTGCATCCAGGATATTTTGCTACCAACAGACGTTGATACTGACGAGCTACTGGATAAGCAAACCAATGATAGCGAGCTCCAGAAGATTGTTTCCAGTAACTCATTTTAATTATTACTTCAACCAGTATACGTTGGCACAAAAAGATACTATATTGTGACAAATCGACACGTACCATTCGATCTTTTGCTCCAAAATCTCTACGTAAAATAATTGTCAACGTATTTCACCTAACTTCCAGTTTCCAGTGCTACACTAGAAGCTTTAAAGAAAAAGTTTGTCATTAGAAATGACATCACCTTGAGGACTCGTACGTATATCCAATGTCAGAGATCTGAAGATGTTAAACATAAAAAGAACGACTTTCAACCATTTCCTGTATCTAAAAAAAGGTTCCAGACGGTGTATAAAAACATGAGCAGACACTAACACCTTCTCGTGGACTCCGATATTGTCTAACTATGATTGAAAGATATCTATAGCCAAAGCATTTCACGCAACTTGAATTTCCCGCTTTGGTGCACCCAGCATTATCACAACAGACCAAGCTCCATAATTTGAGTCTGCACTTTTCAAATCACTCGTAAACTTAGCCGGTTGCAGACGCACAAAAGCTTTTCCATACCACCCTGCGTCAAATGGAGCAAATGAATGATGACAACGTTTCCTTAAAGCAGCTATTATGTGTCACGAGAACCAAATTCCATTGGATTGAGTTGCTACTACACCGTGTTACTCGGTCTTCGCAACCGCGTTAAAGACGATCTAAACGTTTAACTTTTAGTATTAGTCATTGAAACTACCCGGAGACTTCCCGGTGAATGGTTAATTGACGCGATGTAGAATGCACTCATCATGAATTCCTCCACAAATTCTGTGAGCATATTCGAAAGCTGCGGTCCATAATCAATCACGGATCGTAATAATCGAACATCATTCGTGTGTAAAGAATTTAGGACTTGTTCGCATGTTTTTGTTCGTGTCGACGCCATACGGCAGTCCCTTACACAGCCGTACACAGGACCCCATCTCAACATTAGGAAACTATCTCTACAGTGGAAGTTAATGGCAAAAAGGTTGACTTGTCTATTCAAAGATTTAAGCCGGCTTTCATTCCCATAGAGGACTACATTCCATTGTCAAGTCAACCAGCCATGCATACTTCAACAATGTTACCACCGACTGAATTCATCAACCAACACCACAGACAGCCCTAGTCGTCTTGAAGCCTCCTATCAACCCACGACTTCCATATATCCAGCGAACATACCCTCCGAAATGTCAAGTCCAATTCAAATGCTCACGTTTGCATATAAAAATAAACCGGGAGGGGAAATATGTAGGAGTCCGAAGTTCAACTGTCCGTCACACACATCAGTAACTGGCGCTGCAAGCTACGAAAAGAACAAAGCTCTGTTAAATATGAGTTTCATCACTTCGCAAAATATCATTGACAATGTCAAATGTTGTTTAGCAGTTTCTCCCAAATAAATATAATTGTTGTGCTAAACAAATGCTCTGCATTTTGATAACCCCTCAACGCAACAACTTCGCTACTACCATCCTGAATATGTTTCAATAATAAAATAACGGTTGGCAATTTTTTTTGTTTGCTGGTACTTTCAATGTCTGTCCGGGGCGACTATGTAAACGATAGCAATAACGAGTTGAGTAGACGTACAAGGCTTAGGACATCCTCTTCCACCAGCTCACCCCTTTCCCTAGCTTGTAAGTATGTGGATACTACATGCTTACCAACAGGTGCGTTGCAACAGAGTGTGTTTGTAGCGTCCAAATACCTACCACCAGTGGCGCATCAATCAATGAGAAGCCTATTGAATTTCGCAACTACAATCAATCAGATGATCATAACAGCTAGATGAAGTTCCGTGTTTCACCAAAGTGATCGATTGTTATAATTAAAAGTTAAATAAGTTGAAGTTTGTATATTAGTTAGTATTAATGTAAAACGTTGATATTTTGAATTTATAATTATGTTCCTTTAACCTAATGCTACAACTGTCATTTGTTACTCTGTTCACTTCTGTCAATCTGTCTGTCAAACATTGTGTTAAAACGTTGGCTAATTAAAATCATACTATTGTCTATAAAACAATAACATGGTAGCAGAGCGTAGTTCGATTTGAGTGGACCAATGTTTTTTCAGGAAGATTGAGCAAAATAAATAGTGTTTTTCGAAGATATTTTCTCGAAACTTGAAGGTGATAGTTGCTGGAATTTTGGTGACTGACAATCATGGAATTTCAAGGTATTGAGAAGTTAAAAGGTTCGGAAAACTGGAATATTTGGAAGTTCATGGTGCGCAATTTATTGCGAGCAACTGAAGGAGCATACGAAGTTAGTATTGGAGGGTTGGTTCAACCGGTGCTGGCGGCTAATGCTAATGCGGCTGCGAATGATGCTCACAATGCGGCAATGAAAATTTAGGATAAGGCAGATCGCGCTGCTTGTCAAATCATCATCAAGACAATTAATTCGAGTGTCATGACTTTGATCGTCGCTTGCGAGACTGCTTTTCAGATGTGGATCAAATTACATGGTATTTATGAACAATAAACAAGGCAATCCGTTCATTCAGTTCAGACTGAGTTTTTCAGTTTTGACATGAATTTAGCGGATGATATGATAGGTCATATTGCTAAATTTGAAGGTTTAATTCTACGCATGCAGCAGTTGAAAGTTAAGCCCGACGAGTCAGCTTTGATGGTCGAGTTGCTGGAAACGTTGCCTGACAGTTTAGAAAGTTTCAGGTTAGCTTGGTGGGCCAGGTCGGATGATCAGCAGACCCTCGATAACCTGATCAACGTGTTGACATCTGATGAGTACAGGCGGAAACTTCGACAAGAAAAGGAGAACAATCTGACGGCACTGATGGCAAACAAGTTGAAAATCCAGTCCAAAGGTGCAAGTGGAAGCCAACAAGGTGCAGCTGGTAAGCAGGCCAAAGATGATGTCAAGTCCAACCAGAAAGGGAAGAAGTCGGGTTTCAAGTGCTACGGTTGCCACGGAACTGGTCATTTTAAAAGATTGCCCAAACAGGAAGAAGAAGAGTGATGGGACGTCTGAAAGTAAGGGTTCGTTAGCGTTCGTTAGCGAAGTGTTCAGTGCGGAAGGCAAGAACGGAGCTTGGATCATCGATTCTGGTGCGACGGACCACATGACCTTCAAGAAAGAGCGGTATTCATTCTTTAAGGCTTTCTCCATTCCAGCAGAGATTCGTATCGGAAACAATTCTATGATGAGTGCTTTTGGAAGAGGAAATATTGACGTTGAGGCGCTTGTGAATGGCCGTTGGGCTTCTTGTCACATGGAAAATGTGCTGTATGTTCCGGAAGCTAGGAGAAATTTATTCTCGGTTACGCGTGCACTGAACAAAGGTATGACTTTCACTCATCCAAAGATAGCTGTGAATGCCTGCTTCATGGTGTTGTCAAGGCTCAAGGTGTGCGATCTGGTCAGCTGTTCAAGATAATTCTCAAGGTCAAGGAACTGGACACTTGCTGTGTGAGTGAGGCTAATCTGGCGGTCAAAGACTCTCTTCAAAAGTGGCATGAGCGTTTAGGTCATCAGAATAAAAGACATGTTGTGAAGATACTCAAGAATCGCGGAATTGAAACAGGACGACGAATTCTGTGGATCGTGTGTAGAAGGTAAACAACATCGAGAACCGTTCAAGTCACGCCAACAGCGTTCATCTGTTCCAGGAGAAGTGATCCATGCTAATGTCGGTGTTTCACTTGGACAGGAGTCTATTGCTGGTGCCAGGTACTTTGTCTGCTTCACGTGTGACTATTCAAGATTTCGTATGGTTTAGATCTTGAAGGAAAAATCTGAGGTGGTTGACAAGACCAAAGAAATGTTGCAGCTGGTGAAGACTCAACGAGGTCGACCGGTAAAGGTGTTCCAGTGCGACAGAGGAAAGGAATTCGACAACAAGAAGATGCGAGAACTCATGGATTCCGAAGGTACGAAGATGATGATTACGAATCCTTATACGCCTTAGCAGAACGGTTGTGTTGAACGATCAAACCGGACAATTGGTGAGCTAACACTATCCATGCTTGTTAGCAAGGATCTGCCGAAGGTTCTGTGGGCTGAAGCTGTCAACGCTGCGGCTTACATTCTCAACCGAACTGGTCCAAGTTCTGTAGAGGGCAAAACTCCGTACGAGTTGTTTGTTGAGAATAGTGTTCATTTGAACAGGTTTCATATTTTTGGAACTACATGCTGGGTGATGGTGCCTAAAGAACGTCGGTAGAAGTGGGATGCTAAAGGCGTCGAAGCAGTTTTGGTTGGGTACTCGGAAGACATCGATGGTTTTTGTGTGTGGAAGAAGGGTACAAAGCAGGTGATCCGAAGTCGTGAGGTAGTTTTTGGTCCAGAGCATTCATCTAAAGTTCTAGCTTTGTTTCCTGTTGAAGAAATTGAAGATCCTGTCGAGCCCCACGATTTTCCCAGAGTCCTGAACTCACCTGAAGCTCCGCACGTGCCTGAGGTCCCGGATCCTGTGTTGCCAGTCGTTCCTGCTGAACCGCAAATTGAAGAAACTCCTGAGGCTGTAAAAGATACCACTCAACGACGCCTTCGAGATAGAAGTAAACTTCAGAAACCTTTAAAATTGAGTGAAATGTTTCTTGCAGAGTTTTAAGAACCTCGAGACTACAAAGATGCCATGGAGTCGGGTAATCGTGAACATTGGAAGGCTGCGATGAAAGAAGAAATGTCTTCACTGCAGGAAAACTCAACCTGGGTTTTAACGGTGTTACCTTCAGGAAGGAAGACAATTGCTAATCGCTGGGTTCATCGCATCAAACGAGATGCGGAAGGGAAGGCTTGTCGCTACAAAGCTAGGCTTGATACGAAGGGTGAAAGTCAACAACAAGGTATTGATTATCATGAAACTTTCAGTCCCGTAGCTCGTTTTGATACTATTAGGGCGATTCTAAGTGTTGGTGCCAAAGAAAATCTGGAGTTGGCCCAATTTGATGTGAAAACGGCATTTCTAAACGGTGTTTTGAATGAAGAAATATACATGGATCAACCTGAAGGTTTTGAAGATGGTTCTGGTCGCGTGTGCAAGCTGATTAGAAGTCTTTATGGACTGAAGCAATCTCTGAGGTGCTGCAACAACCGGTTCATGGAGATTCTTATCAAGTTTGGTCTCGTCCAGACTGAAGCTGATCCATGTCTTTCCTTTTGTTTGTCTGGTGGAGATAAACTGATCATTGTCCTTTATGTTGATGATGGTCTGGTTGCTGCAACACAGAAGAGTGTGATTCAAGATTTCCTGAGGAAGCTGGAGATGGAGTTCAAGATCACACGTGAACCGCTTGGCTGTTTCCTGAATATGCTCATTGAACGTGAAGAAGATGGTTCAATCCGTTTGAGTCAGAAGATGTACGCGGAAAATCTTCTTCAGAAGTTCAACATGGCAGAAGCCAATGCTGTTTCAACGCCCATTGACAAGTACGTGCTCCTTACCGAGAAGTTGTAGGATTTTTGATGTACTTAGCTGTTGCTACTCGTCTTGACATCGCGTTTGCAGTCAATTACGCGTCGCAGTTCTTGGAAGATCCGGAAGATGTCCACTGGTTGCTGATAAAGAGAATCCTGAGATACGAGTACGTCAAAGCTCTACGTCAGTTGGTATCAGGTACGAGGTTGGTTCTAAAGGAAGTGTCTTGAAGGCCTTCAGTGATGCAGACTATGCTGGTCAATCGGATACTCGTCGGTCTATTAATGGAATCCTTTTCATGCACAGTGGAGGACCGATATCCTGGGCCAGCAGACGTCAAGAGTGTGTGTCTCTATCCACAACAGAGGCTGAGTATGTCGCTGCTAGTGAAGCTGCCAGGGAATCTGTGTGGTTATCTCTCGCTATCCAATATAGAAGCTTACAAACCGAGATAATAGGTACATATATTCTAATGGGAGTCAATTTTCTGTAAATTTCGAGCCATTTTCATTTTCGAATTATTTAAAATTCATCCAAATAAAATGATCTCTAATTCCCATTCCTCGACTTTCTAAACCCTCAAAATCAATGCTTATTTTTTATAAATGTCTTCTAACAATATTTTAAATTGCTTTAAATTTCTATTTACTAACAACAACGCCGTCGAAATGAAAACAAACAATTGTTCTGATTGTCACACACGCGACCACGTCCATCATGCATCAAATCATGTATTCACATCTCTAACGGCACTAATAAAATCTCTATTGTTCCAAACAGTAAAGAAACGTACTCGTACATCAAATCAAAAGACAATTTGAAGACATCATTTTTTTCGCTTTATTATCCCCTTACTGAGAGCAAAAAAAAAACACCAAACATATGTATGTGAGATTTCCATATCTCATCGTAACGATGAAGATCAATCTGTTTCATTATGTGTGCACTACATACTCGAATGAAGATGTTTTAAGTATCTTTTCTATTCATTGCAAACAAATTACGGGTTCATTGTTTTAAGTTCAATTCCAGATGAAGTTGGAGTTGAAGAGGGAGCTGGAAGTGGAGCTGGAGCAGCTGTAGTAGAAATAGTGGCGTCGTGGTCCGTGCAACATTCCACAACTGTAATCAAGTTGTAGACAGTTTTATTCCAATTAGTCAAGTTAAATTACCTTACAAACGCTCCATGCTTAATTCTCATGTAATGTCGAGTGGTGCTGATGTTGTTTGTGTTGCAGACACCATGCATCATATGTAGATGCAATAGTTGTGAGGTGAGTGTGGCGATATGTTTGCAAATTATGCTCATGTTGCAGTCGAGTGAGCTGGAAAATGCTTCTGTACTGTACGAGTACGAGCATGATGCAAATGTGAAATAAAGTTGCACTAACATAGGTGTGGTCGCACGCGGAATTACATATGAACAATTTTAAATGCAGTGATGGTAGCCGGAACGTGATATTATTATGAAGGATTTCCGGGATGAATTTATTTAAAAAAGTTTTTAATTTTAAGTAATTTCATGCAATATAACTGCATATACTATACATACACTAAAAATGAATTCTGCTTTACATCTGATTCAAAGAATCTTTCATTCTAGAATATAATCGCATATCCTTTTACGTTTCTATGGCAGCTGAAATGCAGACAAAAAACGAGCTGTGAAGCTTTAGGGGTATGTACTACCAGTCAGAGAGTCAATAAATCCAATAACGTTTTCCTGGAAATTGATGCTTCACTGAACTGTAGTACATATTCGATTTTTTGAGGAAAGAGAAATAGCCCACCCAACGAAAAAACTCATAGAATTGCAATGATTGAACGCGTTTATTTGAATATATTGAAATTTACGATAGATTGCACGATATGATTTATTTTGTAAATTAAAAGTGAAAGTTAGATTAAAAAAGTCCTGATAAAAATCGTGTAATCCAGCTTCTCATCATAATCGTAAATCATCTATTTCCCCAAAAAATGGAGTAGGATTGCCCAGGAAATTTTATGTTGCAAAAGAATACAAATTTATTTTCTGGGGAAATTCTAGCGAAAAAATTCAGAAAGTGTAAAATTTTCCATTAAGGACATAACAAATCGATTGTGAGGCGTGCTGTGTGGCTAGTGGCACCGTTTTGTTGAAACCACATATCGTTGATGTCAAGTTCATCTAATTCTGGCTACAAATAATCTTCCAATATAACAACGGTCAACGCTTGATTGACTTTGCCTGTAGCAGAAATCTAGTCATACGTTTGACTTGCTTCCCACATCGACGCATTCATCAAATGATCTAGGTATCACCGAATGGCAACACACAAAACTAGGTCGATCATGTTCTGATCCAACAACGTTGGGCCTGGAGCATACCTAACCTCCGTACATACTGTAGTGAATAATAAGTTCCAATAGGTCCGTGAAGGACTGCAGCGATGGTCTGCTGCCTCGGCAGAGGAAGATGGAGGTATCTGCCGAGAATGCCCTCATTTTTGATATGATCGAGGAACGTTTGTTTGAGCATATCCTGCAATCGATCTGATATGGGTTTCAGGATGACATACATATTCCGTAGATCTTTTCGTTTCTCTTGTGATACCATTTCTTTGCATTCAGAACAGAGGAAATCAAGATGATCATTTATAAATCGCTCTTCACACTCCTGACCTCTTCAATTACTACAGGGCAGCTAATTTTCTCGCTATCCCAAGGCGATGCGGATTGCGAAAAAGGAGCTGAAGGATCTTTCTGTGTACCATGGGTTGGCTTCGGCGTCGGGACTAGAGATGACGGACACTAAAGGAAAACCACAATTGACAGACGGACAGACTGACTTATGTTTTGTTTGGCCTGAAGTATACAACCTTGCGCGTTTTTTGAAAATATATACGGACGGACAAACAGACGTGCCTAATTATCTATCGGCGCAGGTCTTTTGCGTGGTATATCCCCACTTCTTTTCCCGATGGATCCGTTATCAGGTAACGGTTAGGTCCCATTACCTTCTTTATGCGGCTTTTCAAGAATCGCCTGTCCAGCTTGGCGTTGTAATGCCCCGCGGCGTCACTTTGGCGGAAATTTCGCCGGAAAACTTCATCCATTGTCTGAGTACACACTCTCTGGAACACCGAACACATGGAATACCCGGATCTCTCTCTAAGAATTTCACGATCGATGGAGTTGTGAATTTACGGATAGGTTCCACCATTGGGAACTTTGAGAGCTGATCTAGAACGACTATAGCTCCGATGTGTCCCATGGAAGACCGAGGATATGGACCGAGTAGATCAATGTATAGATGCTGGAATACGCGTTCTGGGACGTTGAGTTGACCCATAGTAGGTCGAAGAGGCTGGTTGGGCGCTTTGGTGCCTTTACAGGTCTCACAGGCGCTCACGTAGTCTTTGACCTGGGATGCCATTTTAGGCCAAAAGAAGTATTTCTTGAGTCGCCGTAATGTTCGACCGTAACCTCCGTGGGCACTTAAAGGATGGTCATGTGCGCGGAAGATCAGATGTTGTGTCATTTTCTCCGGTACCCAGAGTTTCCAAGACTCTTCTTCCTGCCATGGATCACCAGTGGCGTATTCATTTCGTCTATACACGAAGCCGTCTATTACCTTCAAATCAGGCAGCTGTGTTTGTTGGGTCGCTCTGGTTTGCCTCACCTCTTTGTAGCTGTCTGATTCGAAATGTGGGCTGTCCAAATCTATTTCGATGGGGTCCTCGTCATTTATTGTCAATTCTGCTCCCTCTGGGGAAAACATCCGTGAGAGAGTGTCGGGTACGATGTTCTGGGTTCCTTTCCGATGTTTGATGGAGAACTTGAACCCTTGCAGCTTAAGAGCCCATCTGGCTAGGCGTTCATTTAAATCTGCCTGGTTCATCAACCATTGTAGTGACGCGTGGTCCGTGATGATCTCGAATTGGTGGCCCTCGATATAAGCTCGGAATTTCTTCACAGCCATTACCGCTGCCAAACATTCTTGCTCGGAAACAGTATAGTTTCTTTGGGCCGAATTCAGCTTATTGGACATGAAGGCGATGGGAGCTTCCTCTCCTTCGTCGGTCAATTGCACCAGCACGGCTCCTACTCCATGTTGACTTGCGTCACAATGAATGGAGAAGGGCTTCGTGAAGTCGGGGCTGTGCAAGACAGGAGCTGAAGTGAGGGCTTGTTTAAGCTCTTCAAATGCCTTTCGGCTGAGTTCGGTCCAAACGAACTTCCCCTTCCGCAACATGTCTGACAGGGGCGCTGAAACTGTTGCATAATTCCGAACAAACCTTCGGTACCAACCGCACACACCAAGGAAACGTCGTAGCTGCTTCACTGTTTTTGGTAAGGGGAACTCATCAATCGCACGAGTTTTGTCTGGATCCGTTTTGATAGTGCCATGTCCGATGACATGTCCTAGGTATCGGACTTCTTTCATGACAAACTTACTTTTCTGTACGTTGATGGTGAGTCCCGCCTTACTTATGTGCAGGGCTACTTCTTGTAGAAGTAGGAGGTGTTGATCGAACGTTTCCGTGATGAGTAACAGATCATCAAGGTACACGAACACTTGGTGTTTCAGGTGAGGTGGGATGACCTTGTCCATCAACCGAGTCATCGTTTGCGGCGCGTTACACAGGCCAAAGGGCATTGTGACGAACTGATATAATGGTCGTCCAGGCACTGTGAAGGCGGTCTTGTCCCTCGACCCCTCATCGAGTGGAATTTGCCAGAAGGCGTCTTTTAGGTCGAGACTGGTGATATAATTGGCTTTCGGCAGTCTCCCTAGTATTCCATCGATGAGTGGAAGAGGGTACGCGTCCTTGATGGTAACCGCGTTTACCTTACGGGCATCAAGACAGAGGCGGACTTTACCTGTCTTCACCACCAAGGTTACCGGTGATGACCAGGCACTTTGGGACTCCTCTATGACCCCCAATTCGAGCATCCTATCTAGCTCCGCATACACCAATTTCTCCATGGCCAGTGAGATGGCGTAGTGTCTCTGTTTAATCGGTTTACTATCGCCAACGTCGATGGCGTGTGAGACTAGGGTGGTGCGGCCGAGGCCTTGGGTAGCGTAAGATGGGAAAGCAGCAATGGATGCTTCCAGGCGTTGCCGTTGATTAGGCGTCAGGTCATGCCTATCGGGAGTAGAAGTGATTTCGTTGACATTTCTGGTTTTTAAAGACAAATCTGTGAATAAATCTGAGGCCAGTCCAAAGCGAAGGACGAAATCGACACCAAGGTATACATTCTGAGTCAAAGACGGGATAATGTAGAACGTAATATCCTTCGTCTGACCCCTGAACGTCACGGGTGTGGTTATTTTACCTTGTATATGGTGTTTGGTGCCATCAGCTGTACTGATTTCAGTGCGCCAGGATTTAATCAAGTTTGGATAGTCTTGGAGCACCTTCGAGCCAAAGCTCGAGGCAAGACAACTGATACTGGCACCCGTGTCGATCAATGCAAACACGGTCTCGTCCAACACTTTAATTGGATGATAAGGTCTGATCTCATTCTCAGCAACCTCCGAGATGTTACACGAGTTTAAGGTTTGAGGGCAGGTGTGCACTCTCTTGCGGAAATTCCGCCAACGACGGGTTGACCATTTTGTCGTGCGCGGGCGGGAAGTGACTACTTCAGAAGCAAATATTCGCTCTCGAGCCACCCGATATTCCTGCAGTCGAACATGATAAGGTTTTAGAGTGCGTAATTGAGGCTGCCGGGGTTCTTCTGGCAGTGACTGCGATGGTTGCTTCAATATTGTCGTTGGCGAGATCTCCGGAAGAGAGTGAACATCCGCGGTCGTAGTGGTCATGGCTGGTGGGTTAACGTCAGGTTTGTTGGGGTGAGCAGCTGGCTGAGGAGCTACTGTTGGGGCTTCGAGTACCGCTGAGGTGGTCGGGTACTCTTTTGGCCGTTTTTTCGCGCGGCACATTCAGAACAGTCTGGGAAGTAAGTGTCCGGCTTGCCGCAACCGTAGCAGAAAACCTTACGCTCTGCTCGGCATGAGATGAACCGGTGTCCGGTTTGATGGCAATTCCAGCATGTCGTAAGACTTCCCATTGCGGCTACAGCAAGCTGGTCTGGGTCTAAATCTTCCTCCAGATCCGTGGTGGTATAATCTGGGGCCAATTCCGCGATTCCTCGTCGAGGACCCGTCCTGGCTAGTAAGTATGGCCGGTCCCGTAGATCTTCCTCAAACCCTTCTATGCGACGCACAGTTCTCAGCAGGGCCTCCATACTCTGTGGATCGGAGTTCACGATATGGCGACGAATCTCCGGCCTTAGATTGCGATTTAGCAGGCGCAGTATTTGGGTAGAAGACAACGGCTCTGACAACTGGTCATTCAGCCGAAGGATATCGGCTCGGTATTGATGGAAGGACTCGCCCGGACGCTGCCATCTAGCATTTATCTTGTCCAGTACTAATTCGTCCATGTCGACCGTCGGATACTTCATGCGGAGTACCTCCTTCAACCGTGACCAGCGTATTGATGGTGGGGCCGAATGTATCCGCCAATATGTCTCAAGTGCTGCTCCCCTAAGCAGCATTGGCAAGTATCCTGCGAGCGCCGTGCGGTCTCCTGCCAGCATCTGCTCAATCAGCGACTCCACCTGACTTATGAAGACTTCCACCGTTATAGTATTGGGTTCCCCACTGAAATGCAGATTCCATCCCTGGATGATGCTGGGGATCTGTGTCGGCTTCAGCCGATACATATCGTGTGGATGGAAGCGTTGGTCCGGCGGAATCACTGGAGCCTGATTTGGTGGCGGTGCTTGGCTCAATCGGGGCCTGTACACTGGAGCCAACGGATTCATTGCTGCACCTGGCCGGATTCGTTTGGGATCGCGCCGCGAGTCTACCGGAAAATCCCACGGATTTGGGTCCGAATCCCACATAGGAGGCGTGCTTGGCCGAGGTGGTGCTGGATTCTCTTTCTGGCTTTCCAGCGAGGCTACCTGGGTGGACAGGTCCTGCATGAGCGCCATTAGGTCTTGTAAAACTGTCGCTTCCACAGCCACAGTGGGTCTCGCCTCTTCCGCAGGTGGAACTGCCTCGGCTCGGTAGTCTTCCTCTCGTGCACTCAATGTCGTGGATGGAAGGGGTCCGCTTTTGGGCACAGTTCCACTTGCACTGGAGGGCTGAGGTCGTTCTGTTGCTGGCTGGGCGGTTTCTAGCGGCTGACGACAGAGCGGGCACGTTGGACCAAACACAGCTGGTGTAGCCTGTGTCCGCACTGCAACCTCTGACTGGTGAGCTCATCCATCTCCTCATGACATATGGAGCACAAGAGCGCTGGTCCGGCATCCGACCGCAACTTTCTCCTCTCGGGAGTTCTTTTGGTGGGCATGCTAAAAGAAATTTAAATTGCTAACTAAAAACCTAAATGAATATATATATATATATATATATATAAATAATGAAAGAAATAATTAAGTATTAACAAGACAAAACCCCAAAAAGTGGCCGTCAGTGGCGAGCTATTCAAAATCCTCTCAAAAAAAAAACCAAAGATATGAAAAAAAGTTTAGTAATTTACGTTATCAAACAAAACTATAAATGGTCTTTCCTTTCCGTCCTTCCTCCCAAGTATGGACACCAATGGCACAATCCTTTTAAAGCGTTTCAGGGACACTCTTGTGGCACCATGAAAATCAGGGTTCAGAAGTGATCCCTCATTAGCAAATTTCTCAAGTTGCACCTTGTTAGCCCAGGGTTGGATTCTAATCCACAAGCAGCGCGTGTCTTGTCATGGATAGTCATGAATTAGCTAATCAGCCAATCTCATGAAATCAAGATGCATGCAATATAAGACACCTAAGCACCGCTGGTTTGGGGAGCGGATCAGAATCCTCCGCAAAAAGTTGTTAGGATAATAACCTCCGAACACAAAAAGGGACTCGAATATCATTTGGCCTTACTAGTTGTACAATGGTGGTAAACCACCAAAGTATAATTCAAAAGCAGGACCAAACGATATTGATGTCCGAAGACAACACAAGTTCGAAAGTTACTAATTGCTGGGGCACGATCAGTGCAATTACCCTCGGGAGTTATCTACTCGCCAATAATTCTAACACCTAGTGGGGACACCTAGAGACGATGGACTGTCTCGTGCTCACGACTGATGATACAGCCGGGCATTTCGGGCCCCACGTTGGGCGCCATTTGTAGTGAATAATAAGTTCCAATAAGTCCGTGAAGGACTGCAGCGATGGTCTGCTGCTTCGGCAGAAGAAGATGGAGGTATCTGCCGAGAATGCCCTCATTTTTGATATGATCGAGGAACGTTTGTTTGAGCATATCCTGCAATCGATCTGGTATGGGTTTCAGGATGACATACATATTCCGTAGATCTTTTTTGGTTTCTCTTGTGATACCATTTCTTTGCATTCAGAACAGAGGAAATCAAGATGATCATTTATAAATCGCTCTTCACACTCCTGACCTCTTCAATTACTACAATACCGAGGAGCCAATTGTAACTCAGATCATTACTTGATCAAATTAACCTATCGATGCCGTATGTCAAAGGTACATTCAACGAACACCAACCCGCTAACAAAATTTGACATCGACAGACTCTAAATGGCGTCTGTGACCAAAAATTTCACGGAGATCCTCGACAACCAGCTGGCTCCCATCTTATCAGACGCATCGTTAAAGATGAGCAACGAGCTTTGGATGGAAGTGAAAGCGGCTATTAGGACCGTGGCAGAACAGATGATTGGACATCAAGCCCGGTGTAGGAGGAATGATTGGTTCGATGATGAGTGCCAGAAAGCGTTAGATCGAAAGCATCAGGCGTAGAAAGAATACGTAGGCAGGAAAACCAGGACAAAGAGAGAACGCTATGAAAATGTCAGAAGAATTAGGATTAAGAAAAGAAAATACTATGACGACCAATTGAGAAGCATAGATGTAAGTTTAGCGAGCAATAACACAAGACAAGCATACAAAGTAGTGAAAAGCCTGAACCGTGGCTATCAGGCCAAAACCACGCTCTGTCCTGATGACAGTGGCAATGCAATCGCTGATGAAATCAAAATTAAGGAAAGATGGGCATTATATTTCAAGAACCTCCTTAATCCTTCCCACAGTTCCAGAATATCGGAGCTTATAGATGTCTGCTGAGAGCTTCCATTGGCCCTACAAATTCTGGATGAAGTTTTTTCCGCCATCAAAGCCCAAAAGAATAATAAAGCGCCGGGCATTGATGAGATTCCAGTGGAGCTCATCAAATATGGTGGAAGTAGTGTTCATCAAGCTATTCACAAAGTCATCCAGTACATTTGGCAACAAGAACATATCTCGAAAGAGTGGAGCCAATCAATTATATTCCCTATCCATAAAAAAGGTGATAAGCTACAGTGCGAAAATTATAGAGGCATATCACTACTTTGTACGGCGTACAAAATATTTTCTAAAATCCTAGTAAATAAAATGGGATCATACGCCAACAGTATTATTGGGGAGTATCAAGGTGGTTTTCGGGCAGGCAGCTCAACAACATACCAATTATTCCCAGTCAAGCAGGTACTTGAAAAATGCTGGGAGTTCAACATAGACGTACACCCAATTTTCTTTGACTTGAAGCAAGCATACGATAGTGTTGATCGTAACATACTGTACCAAATAATGCTTGGTTTTGGCATCCCAGCCAAATTAGTCCGTCTTGCCAAAATGACAATGACGTAGACGACCTGCCAAGTCCGCATCAATAACCAACTCACTGATGCCTTTGACACAAACATCGGACTAAAGCAGGGAGATGGGCTGGCGCCATTGCTATTCAATTTGACTCTGGAGTACGTCATACGGAAGCTACCTGTCGATACGCGAGGTACATTACTATACAAGTCGAGCTTAGTAGTGGCCTATGCGTATGATATCAACATTTGTTCACGGTCATTAACAACTGCCAAAGAACTCTTCCTGAAACTCGAAAGCAAAGCAAAACAAGTAGGGCTACAAATCAACGAAAATAAAACAAAGCTCATGACGCAGTCGAGGGAAAATACCCCAAATACACAAAATATCACACTTGGCGAACACAGTATCGAGAATGTTAGCGAATTTGTGTATTTAGGTGCCAAAATAACGAAAATGGGCAATGAAAAAGACGAAATACGCCGAAGAATACAGCTCGCAAATAAAATATTCTATTCAGTATTGACGATCTTGAAGAGCAGCTGCATACACAGGAGAACAAAGCTGCAAGTATACAAATATGTGCGTGACACATGGATCCTAACCCAAGCATCCGCAAATATATTGAACGCTTTTGAGCGACAGGTCCTGAGGCGAATAATCGGACCGAAGCTAGACGGGGACCAATGACGTATTCGATACAACCATGAGCTGTATTTTTGACGCACCGGAGGTCTCAACGATTGTAAAGCTGCGGATGCTCGTCCGTAGCAGCCATTTTCGGGGCACCTGGGCGTGGCTCATCAAAAACTGACGTGCGACCACGATCAAACTTGTTGAAGCAATACTTGACGGTCGCCATCGAAGGAGAAGTGTCACTGTACACAGCATCCAAGTGATCTTTGATTTCGCTGCGCGTTTTTCCATCCAAAAACAAGAATCTAATCACTGAACGATATTGTTCCTTTTCCATTTTTGTACTACCGACCGACATGCTCGCTTCCAAAGGCTATCAAAATAAAAACTAATGAAGGCAATTGACTGAAACTGACAGTAGGCTAGTAAAAGAATGTACTGCACGATCGTAAAACTCTTTTGTAGTAATGAAAACACGATTATTACTACTAACTTAAGTTTATTATAAAATATCGACAGGTCGCGATGGCGTCTCAAACATAACAACCTAAATCTAAATGATATCTAAAACATTATTGAAAATTATATGACGTGATATCCAGGTGGCAGCACATAACACGGCAGTGCCCTACAGCTGTCTCCCTGAAGTGATATGGATATTTCTATTCATTTAGCAAATGTCACTTGACGTAATTTTGACTTAGGTCCTTCATACGTTTTGAGCACTGTGGGTTGATGAAAGTTTGCTGCTCCGTCATATGATGGTCTACTAGCTAAATCCTGCGAGTCGTTTTCCATATGTGCCGGTTTTAGACGCTCTATGGAAATGTTTGTGATCTTATTCCCTACGCGTATTTTGAAGACTCGTTCATCTAAACGCTCGATGACTTCATGAGGACCGCTGTAGGGCTGCTGCAGAGATTTTTTTCCAGATCCCTGTCTGATAAACACATGGCTGCATCTGGACTGGTCCTTGTGCACAAAAACGCTTCTTTGGTTGTGGTGTGCGGCAGATGTCGGTTTTAGTGCTTGCATTTTCCGTCGGAACTTTTCGATGAAAATGTGCGGGTTATCAGGAGACGAATCATCGCTGAAGAATTCTCCGGGCAACTGTAAGTGCACCCCGTAGCACATTTCCGCAGCTGAACATCCGATGTCATCTTTGAGAGATGTCCTTAATCCTAAGAGCATTGGTGGCAAAACGTCAATCCAATGTGACGATTCGTGGCGCATGATTGCGGCTTTCAAGGAACGACGAAACCTTACAACCATTCCATTAGAAGCGGGATGATACGCTGTGGTTCGAATCCTGTTGCTGTCGATAAACTGTAACATGGCTTGGAACAATGCAGACTCAAACTGAGTTCCCTGGTCGGTGGTTATTGTTTCAGGTGTTCCGAATCTTGCCACCCAGTTTGTCAAGAATGCTGAAGCGATTGGATCTGCAGCGATGTCTTCCAACGGAATTGCTTCGGGCCATCGAGAAAACCAATCTATTGCCGTGAATATGTAGGTATATCCATAGGACGATGGAAGCGGACCAACAATGTCTGCATGTATGCGTTAGAAGCGGCGATCCGTCGTTAAAAGGTTTGCGGGGTAAGAGTAACGTGTCGATGAACTTTAGATCGCTGACATGCTACGCAGTTTTTAGTTCACATTGCTACTTCCTTTTTCATTCCAGGCCACACATATTTGCTGGAGACAAGTTTGCACGTGGCTTTTCCGCCTGGGTGTGATAATCCCTGAATTTTCTCGAACAAGGACTTCCTCAGGCTCTTTGGGATATATGGTCTTGGATTTCCCATTGATACATCGCAGAATAAAACATTTCCATCTCCTCATGGAAATTGTTTTAGCTTTAGCGAAGTGTTCGCATTAAGAAGATGTTGCAGCTCTTCATCGTTAGCTTGTTCTTTCGCGATATCCTTTGCAGTTGGAGTTTTGAATTCCGTGAAAGCGTCGATTGTGAAGAATGCGTCAGCAACAAAATTCCATGAGCCTTTAACGTAGGAAATTTGCGTCGAGAATTGGCTAATGAATACCAATTGTCGCATTTGCCGTGGAGAAGCTTTATCCGAACGTTGTAAAAAGGTGAAAGTTAAAGGCTTGTGGTCAGTCTCAATCGAAAAATTCCTTGCTTCGAGCATGAACCTGAAATATTTGACAGCCTCGTAAATAGCTAATAACTCCCTATCATACGTGCTATATCTTGTCTGCGCTGGGTTCAATTTTTTCGAAAAGAATCCTAGTGGTCTCCATGCATCACCTTATTTTTGCTCCAAAACAGCACCAATGGCTACTTCCGATGCGTCGGTTCGAAGAATCAACGCAGCTCCGTCGTTCGAGTGAGCCAATAATGCGGCATTTGCAATCATCGTTTTGCTTTCTTCGAACGCTTTCTTGGTTGTTTCCTTCCAAATAATCAGCTCTTTGTCTTTTGACTTTTTATCACCCAAATAAGAATTTAGGGGAGCAAGTACGTCTGCAGCATTCTGCAAGAATCGCCTATAGAAATTGATTATTCCTAAGTACCTGCGAAGCTCCAAAAGATTTTTAGGTTGCTTGAAATCCGTAATGGCTGCTATGCGATCCGGTAAGGGTTTGGTTCCTTCACTCGAAATTGAGTAGCCTAAAAACTTAACCTCCTTTGCTCCGAATACGCACTTGGGTGTATTTATTTTGACGCCATATGCCTTCAATCGTTCGAAAACTTCCTGCAGATGTTCGTGATGCTCCTTTAGGTTCTTTGATGCTATAAGTATATCGTCGAGATAGGCGTAGCAGAATTTCAGTCCACGCAAAACGGTGTCGATAAATCTTTGAAACGTTTGTGCAGCGTTCCGTAAGCCGAAAGTCATTCGACAAAATTCGAATGATCCAAATAGCGTGATGACTGCAGTCTTTGGTATATCATCAGGATGTATTGGAATCTGGTAATATGCGCGCTCCAAATCCAAAGTGGTAAAAATTGCTTTGTTGTACAGATGATTCGCAAAGTCCTCGATATGAGCGATGGAATAACGATCGGGAATCGTTTCTGGACCAAATGTAATGGACTGGCCCAAGGACTGTCAGATGGGCGGCAAATTCCCATTGAGACCATGCAGTCGAATTCCGATTTGGCAGCTGCATACTTTTCTGGTGGAAGACGTCTCATTCGTTCAGCTATTGGTGCACCTGTTGTAAGTATTCGATGGCAGATATTGTGCGGCAGAGAACTGTTGAAATTTGAGGAGGATGTGACTTCAGCGTATGTTGATAGCAGCTCGCGGAATCGATTATCCTGGGCTAAAATTGTGATTTTTCCTGAATCCTTGCAAACTTTTGCGAGAGTAGAGAGTTGCGTGTTGCCATCCACCAGCCGTTTGTTCCTTAAATCCAGCAATATGTTGAATTTACGAAGAAAGTCTGCACCGAGAATTGGACGTGCTACGTCGGCGATTGTGAAGAACCATTTCATCGGGCGTCGTAGTCCGAAATCGAGATCCATCAGTTGTTCGCCGTATGTGGTGATCACAGTCTTTGCTGCGTGTAGCTTTAGGGGCGCTGGTGTTTTACGAAGGCAGTGTTTTTCAGGGGGAATTACCGACACATCAGCTCCGGTGTCGACCAAAAATAGAGTTCCGCTGCGACGTTCTCTTATGAGCATAGTATACTCAACTAGTAACCACACTCCATCGACCCTCCGGAAAAATCCGAACACAAGCCGAACAGCGAGCCATAAATCTTCGGTAGCAGGTAGGTAGGTAAATGCTGACGCGAGGGTTGGCGCGAATATAAACATATGCTTCGATGAGAGATTTCAGGATTACCATATCTCAAAAAAACAATAACTTTGCAGAAAAACAAATTCGTTCCATGCAATCTTTTAGTTTTTTTTAGGATCTGGCAGCACTCCTATGTTCTGAAATGCGTAAAAGAACACGTGCGTCCGAAATTTTATTTGCATTTTGCTTTGTTTCTTGAGCGCGCCAAACATGGGATCAGCTGTAATGCCCCGGATCAGCTGTAATGCCCCTAGGAAAATTCAAAAAGTGTGCAACACAGGGTAAATGAAAGGTGTGGGTACTAGTTGAGTATACTATGCTTATGAGTAGGCGGTTTTGGTATTGGCCGTCGTCATCTACCGCACATGACGACGAGCATTTTAGTTTTCCGTCACGAAAGTGCACGGTTTTCGACACTTTTGCGCTTTTGCACCGAATCGACGATGGTAGAAGCATACAGTCCGGGAACGAGTTCGCGATTGGTTTTGTTTCCGGCGGTAGGACGAACGTGAATTGTTTCTGCGTGAGTTGCGCATTTCGAACGCTTGGAGCCTTTTTGTGAGAGACAAAATTTCATTTCGTAGATCATCGTTAACGCTTGATGCGCTATTCCCGACGGCGGCTATCGAGGCCATTCCGCTTTTTTCTAAAATTTTGTCCGCCATTAATGTTAATGGCTCGATTCCAATTTCAGAAGTCACTGTCAATATTGCACGCACTCGCGGTGGTAAGCGACGCAGCCAAAGAGCACGTACAGCATCTTCCTCGAGCTAGTTTCCTGCGAGAGATTTCATTTCGCGCCACAGTTGAGATGGTCTTTTATCACCAAGTTCTAAGTCCGTGAGCACTTTTGCTAACACTTTTTCAGGCGAGTCTGTGAAGCGAGATATAAGCGCGTTTTTAATGCTGCATATGCGTCCGATGTAGGCGGCGATTCCACAATATCGGCAACTTGCTCCAAAATGGCAGAATCGATTGCTGAAATTATCGCGTTAAAACGGTTAGCATCACTTAACACTTTATGAGACGCGAATTGTGCTTCAACTTGCACGAACCACGAAGTTGGCCGTCTTTGTCAAAATGGCACCAGCTTAAGCGTCGGTAGTGATTCAATATTTCCTAAAACGTTTTCAAATGAACGACGCGGAATTTCGGGTGTCGCGGGATAGGTTTTATTGTCTGGATAATTAGGCATATTGCGCGTTTCACTAGTTTGGACGAGGTCACCAGTGTAGTAATGAAAACACGATTATTACTACTTACTTAAGTCTATTATAAAATATCGACATCCAGGTGGCAGCACATAACACGGCAGTGCCCTACACTTTTGTAATAGCAGCGCCATCGGGCGGTGAGGCTAAGTAGTTGTTGAATGACCCTCGTACATCGATAAAACAAGCAACGAGCTATGGGTGGGATTGAAAGCGGTAGTTGAGACCGCAGCAGAAGAGACGATCGGAAATCAAGCCCGCCGCAAAAGAAATGATTGGTTGGATGATGAACGCCAGAATGCATTTCATTAAAAGAACCAGGCGTACAAAGAATATATAGGTTGGAAAACCAGGACGGAGACAAAGTAATGGACATCTCAGAAAAGTAGGGAATAAGATAATTAGAATGAATAACTATGATGACCAATTGAGAAGTATCGATGTAAGTCTAGCGAGGAAAGCATATAATGTTGCGAGAAGCCTGAAATGTGCTGATCAGTCCAAGACCACTCTCTGCAGTGATGACATCGGCAACAACATTGCTAATGAAAACAGAATTAAATAATGATGGGTATCATATTTCAAGGACCTTCTTAATCCTCCGCACAGCTGCAGAACACCGGAGCTTATAGATATTCCCGGAGAGTATTAAGTTTGCTCCATCATCAAAGCCCAAAAAAATAATAAAGCGCTAGGAATCGATGAGACTCGGGTGGAGCTCATTAAATATGGTGGTAGCGGCATTCAGAAAGATACCCACAGAATCATTTCACCCATTTGGCAACAAGAACATATGCCGAACGAGTGGACCCAATTTATTATATTCCCTATCCCCAAAAAAGTGATAAGCTACAGTGCAAAAAACATAGACGTATATCAGTGCTTTGAACGGCGTGCAAAATATTTTCAAAGATCTTGTAAAATAAAATCGGATCATACGCTAACAGCATTATTGGGGAGTATTCAGATGTTTTAGAGCAGGTTTATCGACGATAGATCAATTGCTTACAGTCAAGCAGGTCCTTGAAAAATACTGGGAGTTCATACGACAGTATTGATCGTAACGTACTGTATCAACTAATGCTTCGCTTTGGCATCTCAGCCAAATTAGTCCATTTTACCAAAATGACAATGACGTCGACGACCTCCCAAATCCGCATCAATAACAAACACCCCGACCCCTTGGACACAAATATCGGACTGAAGCAGGGAGATGGGGTGGCCCCATTGCTTTTCAATTTGGCTCTGAAATACATCATCAGAAACCTACCTGTCGATACTGTTTGAACGTTTTGCTTACGCTTTTCCGATTTAATGGCGTATGAACATAGGTCACTGACCTATGTCACTAATGGTCTGTCGAGGGAAAACTTAAGTGTATAGTGAAAGTTAGTGATTACGAATTTAAGTCATAACTTTAGTGAATTAGTATTCCACTGATATATTTAGAAAAAGTTCACAATAATTGTGATTTAAACTAAGTTTCAACGATTATTTTGTTCCTATAAAGTGAGAAACCGTAACTTTAATAAAAGTGAATTTAATGAATTTTACTAGCCAACCTGAATTGTCATATTATGTATGATAATTTTGTGACGTAGTGAACAAATATGGAACAATTAAATATTGACCAGCTGATTGCGGATCAGCAAAGGCGGGTTTATGCTATCGAGGACATTCGGGAGTCGCTGTGTAAGCTCAGAAAGGAAAAGCGCACCGAGAAAAAATTCATAGAGAGCTGGAAGGAGATAAGAGTGCTAAGAAGAGAATTCTTCAAGTGCCATGAAGTGCTGATGGGAAAACATGACGCGCAAGGCACACCATATTTCCAGGACAGCAAATATAGATTATTACAGGAATTTATCGAATGGATTCATTCGGGACTGCTGAGCGATCAGGATGTAGCTAGTGGAAAAACTAGAGATGGAGCAGAAATAGAGGAAGGTGTCAAAAATATAAGCAAGGAAGCAGACTCATCAGCTGTAGAAACTGTGCCCAAAAAACAAAGTGATTCTCTTTCTACCAGTGCGATTCCTAAAATTTCGAAAAATGCGGAAAATGTGACTGTATGTGACGGATCTCTTCGGAAAACAAGCTTCAAAGAGGATGAGCATGAAAATGACCGTCAATTTAGTGCCCTGCTAAGACACGGGCGGAGTTGGGGGCGGCCAGCAAATTTTTTGGGAGATTATCCGCACTATAATTATTCCTGGCCAACTTATGAGCCGTATGGAAGGGAAAATTGCGTACCGCGCGCGACGCCACGTGATCGGAGTGTTTTTACAGACTATGAAAACGGAGTGGAAATAAACTTTCCGAGATATTCACCTCAAGGATAATTCATCCACAATAGTGATAGTATTCAGTTTCCAAATTATGACGATTACCCATTGATATGGAATCGCAGCGATCGTCCGCGTCCATTACCCCCAATTCCGCAAATATCACAGTTTGAGGGTGATATACTTAAATTCGAAACCTTTCGAAATATTTTCAATTCGGTGTATGAAGGGTCTGATGTTGGAGAAGCAGAACGTCTTATGATGGTACGAAGCAAGCTCATGAGAGACGCTAAGAGAGTGATTGAACACTTATGAGTAAACGGGACAAATTATCGCCATGCTTGGGACTTGCTTAACCGAAGACATAGTCACCTTCGCGCACTTATAGAAAAACAGATTCAAACCCTTATTGATCTTCCCCAAATTTGTCAAGACGACGCTTAATCCATATGGAAAGCGCTACACATCATGCGGTCAGTAACACAGAATTTACTTAAGGCAGGGTTTGATGTTAGAGAAGTTGTACCATTTATTCCTATTGTGATCACTGGAAACATGGATTTGAAGACAAAGCGGGAATTTGATGCTTTTTTGAGAGACCCACATGCTGCAGTTTATATTGACGATTTAAGTTGGTTCCTGGAAAATAAGTACATTATATAGGGTGATTCATAACAAGTGTACACATGTGAATGGGCCTTAACTCTTATTTATCACCAAGTTTAGGTCCATACTCGTATATTGACAGATTATGACAGTTTGGGCTTTTAGAATTCTAATCATGCCGTCATACACATCAGCCGAACGTTTTATTTTTGTTAAAACTTTTTACAAAAATAATGAATCGCCAGTGCAAACATTTCGCGCTCTACGTGAAATCGAATGATTTCACGAAATGGACCCATAAGGCGAGAACGTGTGATTTGAGTCCTTGTGACTTCTTCCTTTGGGAATTTCTGAAGGATCGTGTTTACGCTGATGCTTCCCAGACTATTGAAGCATTAAAAAACAATATTCGAGCCAACATACGTCTAATAACGCCGGACATGTGCGAAAATGTAATCGAAAATTACAATCATCGTTTGATAGTCTGTAAAGCAGCACGAGGTGCACATATGCCCGAAGTAATGTTTCATATTTGATTGTAAGGGACCGAATTTTCATAACAAATAAACATTACAGCTCAATCTTCACAAAAACTATGTTTTTTTTTGATAAAAATGTGTACACTTGTTATGAATCACCCTTTACTTTCATCTACTGTAGAAAGTAGTACTCTGCTAGGCCTCCAGTCTAGCATACGTATTTTATACGTATTTTATGCAGGAAGAGGCTGAAAAAACAAACTCAAATACGGAAAAAGTTGAATTCAAACAATTAAAAGCGAACGCAAAAGGAAAAAATTTACTGAAGTGCTTTATTTGCTCTGAACCGCATTACACTATAAAGTGCCCCCGATTTCTGGAAACCACTGACAAAGAAAAACTTCTTCGCCAATCTAAGGTGTGCATTTACTGTAAAGTACATAAGTTTGACTCAAAAATCCATGCAAAAAGCGATCAACTTCGTGGTGCGCTATTTGCAAAGAGAACCATTTGGCACCATCACTTTGTTCCAACTTCCGATTTACTTGCCAAGCAAAAGGAGCCCATCACAGAGCTCGTCCAAGTGAGTGCTCATTTTTGTGAAAACGCCACAGGGGTGTCAACTTCAGCCACAGCACTGCCCACTGCGATCGCAAAGCTTATCGCAGCCGATGAAACGACAATATCAGTGCGTTGTTTAGTAGACCAAGGAAGCCAAAGTAGTTACATAATAGAAAATTTGGTGCAAAAGTTGCGCTTAAAGAAGAAGAACGTTGAAGTATTCGGTGTGGGAGGGGTATCGTCTGAAAATTTAACAGCTGTAGTATGCTTAAAAATAAAACTGGATGATGCAGAAAAGTCCATAATTAACACAAAAGCGTTGGATGTCAGAAGAATCATAAAGGCAAACTTCCGAACATTCCAAACAAAGTCAGTGGGACATTAAAATGAAAGCAGCGACTGGATCCAGCTTTAAACTTTCCCGCTCATTTTCCAGTTCTGTTGGGTTCCGATGTTCTACTATTACTCTTCAAAGAAGGTGTAGAAGTAATTGACAAGTTTTTGTTCCAAAATACTAAATTGGGATGGATTGTATCCGGACCAGCCGAAAACAAAGTTTCTAGAATTGCTTCTACCTATGTTTCTTTAGCTGTAATGGAAACCAGCTTACTTGAATTTTGGGACATGCCATTGAATCAAGATGATGTGGCAGCAGTAAATGAGCAAAAGTGTAAAAAGCTTTACCAAGAGAAGCACTTCCGACTCGAAGATGGCAGATATGTGGTACCTACACCATGGCAACGAGATGCACCAAAGTTCGGCAACTCATACTATATAGCAGTTAAGCAGTTTCCTTGTCAACAAAAAATATGGTCATTGAATCATGCACATAAAAAACTGTCCGACGAATTCATGATTGACTATCTAAATTTGGGACACATGAGAAAGGTGGCAAAGGAAGATGAATGCAATATCAGCGGTGAAATTTTTTACATACCATATTTGAGTGTCTACCCAGAGGATGCAATCACCACGAAGATAAAAAATGTGTTTAATGGTTCTAGTGCGTCTAGTAACGGCGTCACCTTAAATCAGTGTATTCATCCACGTCCAAAATTACAAACCCATATCTTTCATACAGTATCCAGAGTTCGCCAAATTCGGTATGTGTCTGCCAGCGATATTACTAAAATGTATAGGCAAATTCATATCCTCAATGAAGATCAGCACAAACTTCAAATATTGTGAAGGATAAACTCAGATGCACCGCTCGAAGAGTACTACATAACGACCGTTACATATGTACTTGACTGCGCCCCCTGGCAGGCAATCCGCACCTTACACCAAATCGCTCATGACAACTGTCCAGATGAGGAGACAAAGTGGATAATTGAGAATGCATTTTATATGGATGACCTTCAGTACGGAGCACAAGAAATCGACCACGTGCAAACCGTTATCACAAATATTTCCTCGACATTAGAAAAGGCAAAGATGTCGCTAACGAAATGGGTAGCAAATCATCCAACCTTTCTAGAAAAGGTTCGGAAGGAGAAGGTAGTTGGTTCATACATTGATATCCAGAGGAACAACAATGCTACTAAATTATTAGGGTTACACTTCAATTGGGATGCTGACTTTTTTTTCTATTTAATACGTTCACCCATATCACTCAAATATATTAAACGAGAGATCCTTAGCATACCCGCATCATTATATGACCCAAAAGGATGGCTTTAACCTGTCATAATGAAACTACGCATAGAAATCCAACAACTCTGGCAAAAAGGTTAATAGACGCAGCTTGCAAATATAAGTTTTAGAAAATTTTCGCTATGCTAGAAAATTTAAATGATGTGCGAATTCTCAGATGGTTGAGGACTACTGATCCAAGGAACGCAATACAATTAATTGAATTTAGTGATGCATCCGGAGACGCATATTCAGCAGTTATATATAGCAGGTAGGCCAGTAGTGAAGGGTACATAGTGCGATTGTTCGCAGCAAAAGGAAGGGTCACGCCATTCAAAGCAAAACCCAACAAAAAATCGAAAGAAAATACTATTCCGAAAATGGAGGTCGAGAGCATTCTTCTGCTTACCGAACTGTATGGTGAAGTTAAGAAAAGCTTTGGCAACATACCGTTAATCCGTCCGTTCAGAGCATTTACCGATTCATCAGTAGCACTTCATTGGGTTCGCAGCAGAAAAGACGTTAATAATAAGTTTGTCAAAAGAATAGTGGAAAAAATTTGGAAAGTAACATATTAGCGCCAGAAAATCTACATCATGTTCGTTCGGAAGATAACCCAGCAGACTGCGGCTTAAGAGGATTGAGCCTAGATGCATTCATCCGGTACTCTCTTTGGCTTGAAGGTCCAAAATTCTCAAAGGAGATCTTCGCGAGACTAATTTCACAACAAATGCGATGATAATTTCACTTATTGCTGTCGAATCCATAGAAGAATATCAGATAGACGCCAATTTCATGGAAAGATTTTCATCATGGCATAGACTTGTAAACTCTGTTGCAAGATGCTTATGCTGGAAATATAAAACCAAAGGCGTTCTTTCTGTAGCAAAGCTTAAAAAGGCCGAAAATGCAATCATCAGATGCCAACAACACGTAATATTTTGTAGGCAAATCTATCAAATTCATATGGGAAAGCCTGTGGAGCATAGACATTTTTTTTTGTGGTAGGGAGGTGAAGGCATTTACGCCCGCCGAGTCTGGCAGTGTGGGACTCCCATGGAGGATACCCTTGGACTACCCACTAAATACCTCCCCTGTCAATCTGAGAACCTAGCCTGGAACCGTTTGACACATTACTTCGGGCTAAGCCTCATTTCTCTACGCGTTTAGGCGCCACCGGGCTACAGGGATCCCTTTTCCAACGGAAGGAGGGGAAGGGAGAGGGATTTCTAGAAAAGAGACCCCTCCGCCCTGGACGTCTCCAGGCGCTCATATATTTTCCTTTTTATCTTAAGGACTGCCCGAGCGTAATGTGCCACACAGTTCTATTTGTCAACGGATGTGAGCATCTCTCCAGTGAGTTCATCCGGGAAGAGATCTCCCATTTCTTCAATGAGGTCACCGCAGCACAGAATATGCAGTCAGGAGACCGTGACGTACCAATCTTGTGCAGGTAAGACGGAAAGTATTCATGTCCACTCAGTAGCTGTGTTAGATAGAAGTCAGTCTCACCATGCCTTCGATTGAGCCACGGCCTCAGGTCACCAATAAGGCGTGCGGTCCACCTACCTTTTGTATCGCTCACCCAAGACTGTTGCCAATCACTGAGTGAGCGTTCTCGTTCTTCGTGGGCGACAGCATCTCTGTCGCATTCGTTCCTCCGCAGGTAGATTCTGCGGCGCTCCTTGGCAAGGAGGGCAATGGGTATCACTCCTGCGATGACCAGCACTGCCGACTCCGAGACAGTCCGATATGCAGATGCAATCCGCAGCGCTCCCCGTCGCTGCACCTGTGCCAAGCGCCTTCGATACAGCCCCTTGTTGAGAGCCTCACACCATATTTCCGATCCGTGCAATAGCACAGATTGTACTGCACTCATCAGAAGTCTCCTTCTTGATGAGGTGGGACCCCCTATGTTGGCCATTAGCCGGCTGAGAGCCGAAACACTCGCTGCAGCCTTGTCAGCTATTGCCCTGATTTGCTCGGAGAAACGCATCTTCGAGTCGATCAAAATGCCCAGGTACTTCACTGCTAGTTTGGTCTCAACGAGTGCTTCCCCAATGTTGATCATCCTTACTCTAGGGACTCTCTTCTTTGTCAAGATGACTACTTCGGTTTTCTCCAAAGCTAGGCAGAACCCGCGAACAGTCATCCAGTCCCTCACTCGGCGCATTAGCATACCCAGTCTGAGTTGCGCTTGTTCAACAGTGCGTCCCGCAACTAGCGCCGCGACATCGTCTGCATAGCCGATCAAGCGCGACTCATCCGGCAGCTCGATTCTCAGTAGCCCGTCGTACGTGATGTTCCACAGGTCTGGGCCAAGGATGGAGCCTTGTGCAACAACCGATGTAACTTCCATCCTCCGCCGACCCTCCTTCGTCTCATAGAGCAGGCTCCGGTCTGTCAGGTAGTTCTTCAAAATCCGCATCAGATATTCTGGAACTTGAAAAAAAATTTTCCAGTGCTTCCAGAATATCCGCCCGTCTAGCGGAATTGAAGGCGTTTCTGACGTCAAGTGTCACGAGCAACACAACCCTTTTGTTTGACTGGCAGTGAGCCTCCGCTCTTTGGACCGCGCTCACTACTTCCGCTATCGCGTCAATAGTGGAGCGACCTGCTCTAAAACCATACTGCCGTGGAGATAGGTCCCCGGCAGAACGGACCGCGTCAGTGAGTCTTCCCTTGATGAGTTTCTCGAGCACTTTCCCAGCCGTGTCTAGCATACATAACGGGTGGTATGCCAACGCCAACTCGGAATTTCCCTTCCCCTTGCTGATCAGTACGAGCCTCGCCACTTTCCAGCGTTCCGGAAATACACCTTCGTAAAGGCAAGCGTTGAACATACTGAGCAACAAGTCAGGACAATGGTGATAGACGAGCTGCAAAACCTCAGCAGGAACGCCATCTGGTCCCGGTGCCTTCCTTGCTTTCATGGATAGAATTGCCGGCTCCAGTTCCATCATTGTGAAAGGTGAGCATTCTATTGGTGTTTGTGCATGAGCTGAATCGACACGGACAGGGTGCGTGGGGAATAGTGCCCGTACGATCTCGTCCATCTTCTCTGCTTCATGTAAGCAGGGCTTCCGTTGGGCACCAAGTTTTCGCATGACCAGCTTGTAACCTAGGCCCCACGGATCCCTATTTACATCGCCCACGAGATCTTGCCAGCATCGGGCCTTGCTCTTGTTAATAAGCCTGCGAAGATATTTCCTGCCGGACCTGTATGCTGCTAGCCTAGTGCCTGCCTCCTCCCATGTTCGCGCCCGCTGGGCCTCTCGCCGAAGTTTGTGACACTCGCTTCTCTGTTCGGCGATCTCGTTTGACTACCAGTATACTGGAGGCTTACCGTGTCGGGGTCTCCGACGGGGCACGGAAGACTCACAAGCAGTTAGTTGAGTCGGATTGTGGCATACCCCATTCAATGGCTCTAGCGTTGAAGTCTCCCCCGACCAGCATGTGGCCCTCTGTGTTCGAGACAGCGTCCTCCAGAGCATCGAGTTTCGTTCGAAAAGATGGCATTGCCTCGTTAGGCGTCAGATAAACACTGAAATATGTTATCCCTGAACACCGCACCCACACAAAACCATCCCCGCGTCCATGGCCCTGCACCTGAAGGCGGGCGCTGTCTCGAACCCAGATGGCCGAGGTACCAGATTCGTCAGGGTACCACGCTTGCGAGTCCTTGTTATGATGTTGCTCGCTCAGCAACAGGAGGTCAGCTTTCTTATCCCTCGCAAACTGCTCAAGTAGGTCCTGGGCGTTTGTGCTTCGGTGCAAATTGACCTGCAGGATACGGATCATTTGAGTATCGATTTGGCTTTAGTTAGGGCCTCCTTGAAAACCCAGCATCTCCCTGTCCGCGGCTCATGTTTGAGGTCGCCGGGTGCTAGCTTAGCATCCTTGCAAAGAATGCATTTTGCCTCGTTCGTGCACTCCTTCCTTTTGTGCCCCGTTTCACCACATTTGTAGCACAGAGATCTCCTGTCGGGTCCCCTACAGCCATACGTGGTGTGATCGTATTCGAGGCATCTGAAGCAGCGGATAGGGATCGCTCTTCTCCGTATCCTGCAGATCACCCAACCTATCTTAATTTTGCCCTTCGCCAGGATTTGCTGGGCGTCTTTATCAGCTAGTTCGACAATAGCCATGCGTTGCCCCCTTGTGTTTTCACGTGTCAATCTTGCCTTGACTTCACTTAAGCTGGGGAACTCCCTCCTAATGGCATCCTCTACTTCAGCTTTCTCCGTGACGCAGTCGAGGTCCCTGATTTCCAGGGTGGCCATTGGTTCGAGCGAGACAACGGTTGCCGCATCTCCAAGAACCTTTTGAACCGCGTCACGGAATGCATCTTTGTTTGTGGCCTCTGGCCCGAATCCCACCGGTCCGGGTTGGTCGAACTGCTTTGATGGCAGTTTTGGTGTCGTCTGGCTTGAGCGCTGTTTTAATTTCACGGAGGATATCTGCGTAGGTTCGGCCCTTAGTGGGTTTAATAAGCAGTGCCTCTCGCAAGAGTTTGCGCCGCGGTTCGCTTTTTGTTTTCTGCGGTATATCGGGGGGTTCTTTGTTCTTCTTTTCGTGGTTGAGCTCTTTGTCTGTTTTTTCTAGGAGCAGCTTTTTGGCCGCTTTTTTCGCTGCCTTGTTTCGCACCATATGAAACTCCTCACCTGGAGTGACAACTTCGTTTATGGTCTCGTCCTTCCTCCTTTTCTCACGGTCGCCTTCAATTGGGCTACCGGCCATTCTTTTGCTGCTGCTAGGACCCACCGATGCCTCGAGGGAGAGCGTGTCTTTTCGGTGCTTTTCGGTTGCAAGCCACCTCCGCCTGTAGTGCGTTATGCGGCCAAAAAGCTGCTCCAGTTCAAGAATGCCATTCCTGATACTCTTGCCTATGTTTTTCTGCACTTCGCAGGCAGCCCTCAGTTGTTTAACGATAGTCCCCGCTTTCCGAGTAAGCCGCTCCTCTTCGGCGCGGTCAAGGGCGATTGTGTTATTTGGCGCCACCTCTTGGGAGAGGCCCCCGTTTCCTAGCCCTTTTGCTTCTATCGCTTAGTTGACGTTTGAAGTGGCGTCGGCCAACGGCAAAACTTCTCCCTCCCCCAGTCTTACACTCGCCTCTGTTGGTGTCGCAGCTTGATCCGGATTGTGTACGTCTTGCACTGGACGCTCCGGGGTGCGAATAGTCCTTCTACTGCGCCCAAAAGCCGCAATGATGCCAGGTTGCACAACGCACTCTGCCTTCTTTCGTTCGTTAGTCCGTCTGTCGTCTGTCTCCGATGATTTAACCTGTGATGTTGACTTTGACAGTGTTTCTGGGGTTTGCTGCCTCCCCCCGCAATCGGTGACTTGTTTTATCGGTGTTCTTGCCAACAGCGGTTTTTGCCTGAAAGGGTTCTCCGTGCTAGCGTCCTGTTTGCTTGTAGTTATATCTGTTACAAACGCCAAGTTCACCACTTCTATAACATTGCAGTCGCTGGATGACGACGGCCGGGAGCCTGCTCGCTCACTACCCTCTGCCGCCGGTACTGGGGATCCGACCCCCTGCACCGTAATTTGGTTCCCCTTGTGGACCTGCATGGTTTGGTTTTCTGTCTGGGTTTCCGTTCCCATAGCATTTTACCTACTGCCAGGATATATAGATACTTGATGACGCCATATATTTCGTCATGTCACAGTGAAGATCATTGACACTCAGGTATTTGTCCTGAGACTCTCCCTTCACTGCCGACCATTGTCCACGGCTGCTTCTTGGTTATTCGCAGCGAACCTTTCGAGAAAGGTCTGCCCCTATCCGCAACCCTGGGGACGCGTTTGGTTCCCCGGTCTGAGGGCACTATCGATAATCGATAACCAAAACAGCATAGACATTGGCTGTCATTTCTGTAACCCTTTGTTGATAGGGAAAGTGGTGTTCTTCACAGAACAGGATCGAGCATGCAAATTTATCATATCAGCAGAAGCATCCTATGATTCTTGGTAAATGCCATTTAGTAGATTTGTTAATCAGGCAAGTGCATCTTGACTGCAATCACTACGGAAATAGTATCACCGTTACCAGAATCCGTGAAACATTTCATATACCTTAATTTTAAGGGCATGTATATTGTGTACCAAATTGAGAGCAAAAACAATAGAACCTCCAGTATCAAGTTTACATCCTGAAAGGGTGACTCCGTCATATACATTCCAAAATGGAGGAACCGATCTTTGCGGGCCCTTTCAATTAAAGTCGAGCCCACTAAAATTCGCTAAGCCTATGAAGGTTATTGTTTTCGTATGTATGGTTACAAAACTGATTCACCTAGAGTTATGCTCAGACCTTAGCACGAATACATTCTTGTCAGCATTCAGCCGATTCGTAAGCATACGGGGCCAACCAGATATTGTGCGATCCGATAACGCCACCAATTTAACCGGCCCAGTGAAGGTTCTTGCTGAGGCATGGAGAAAAATAGCAGCAGAGTCTGAGGAGAAACTAGCCCCTAAAAAAATAACGTGGCTTCGCAATCCACCGGGAGCTAGCCATTTCGGGGGATTGTTCAAAGCAGCTGTGGGGAGCCTGAGAAAATTTATTAAACGGATGCCCTCAGTTAACAATTTGACACATGAACAGTTTTATACACCCGTTTGCGTTTGGGAAGCAATATTGAACAGCCGCCCACTCTACCCTGTACAAGTAGATAGTGACTGCCTTGAGTGTCAGACTCCTGCATATTTCATAGTACAGCGAAGCCTTATATCCCAACCAACCAAGATTAGGCTAATCAACTCGAGTTGTTCGATTAACGCGGTATCGGGCGCGAAGCCAATAATTTTGTAATTCTAAATCTATTGTAACTTTGATTTTGGCGCAAAGCCATCGATTAAAGGTTAAAAATTCAAAGTTGCTTTTTATATTTTAAAATGCGTAAACAGAAAGTCGAGCTAAGTAGTAGCCTATACGGACGACATCAGCATTTTGTCACGGTCATTAACAACCGCCAAAAAACTACAGCGAAGCAAAACCACTAGTGCTAAAATCAATGAGAATAAAACAAAGCTGAGGATGCGATCGGGGGAAAATATTTCAAATGCCAAAAATATAACACTTGGCTTATACAGCATCATAAATATTGGCGGATTTGTAGATTTGGACGTCAAAATAATGAGAACCGCTAATGAAAGAGACGAAATACGCCGAAGAATACAGCTCGTAAATAAAGTATTTTGTTCAGTTTTGACGATCTTGGAGATCAGCTGCAAACACAAGAAAACAAAGCTCCAAGAATACAAATATGTGATAAGGTCTTTGCTATGCTAAGGGTGTGGAACATGGACCCTAACCCAAGCAACCGTAATCATATTGAACACCTTTGAGTGATGGGTGCTGAGGTGAATAATCGGAGCGAAGCATGACGGGAACCAATAGTTAATTCGATACAACCATGAGCTGTATGATGTTTTTGACAAACCGGAGATCTCAACGATTGTAAGACTGCGGAAGCTGCAATGGGCTGGCCGCATAAATCGTTTGCACGAACCATGGATACCGAAAAAGGTCTTCGTTGGGAGAACTGAAGGGCGGAGACCAATGGGGCAACCAAGGAAACACTGGTCTGACTCGGTCGACGAAGACAGTTCATCGCCGCTCGGATTTTAAAATTGGAGAACGCGGTCAATGGATCGAGACAGTTGGAGGCGCTATTTGCAGGAAGCGAAGGCCCGAGGGGGGCTGTAGCGTTACGAAGAAGAAGAAGAAACGGAAGCATATCTTCTTATTTTCAAAATAATTTAAAAATGATACACGACACCATATTGCAGCTAGAGAGTGACCGGCTGCTATGCTTTGAAGCGTTTAACTTACTAACTGACCTAAAGAGGAAAGTAAAATAAAGAATTAAAGATCGATTTCTAGGATTCACATGCAGCAATTAAATCAAAAACTTGGCTCCTGAAACTAGTTCTAATATACAATTAAATTGCATATTGTTTCTTAACAATGTGTTACAATATATAGAAGAACGATTTTATTACAGCGAAAGGAACTCAATTTATTTGTTTCATTCATTTTCCTTAAATAGAACTTCAATTATAAAATAGTGGTTGAAATTGTTGAAAAATTAGATAATCCGGTTGATTTTGATATGCATGCCTTACATGAAGAACTTTACAAAATCAAAGGCATTTTAAAAGCCGCTATTGAGGTTACTAATAAAAACTATAATGCGCGATGTTAATTGTGAGTCACACCATACCGTCAAATTTTTCGCCCCACTTAATTCGACATTTCTTTGTTTCAGTGTTTGACAAATTCAACGATGGAGAGGAAAACAATTGAGTAGCGCGTTAAGGTTATTGAAGCCTTTTACGAAAATAGGCGTTTAAATCAAAATGCATTTCGTAAACTTCGTGATTTTTTTGGTCATCAGAATCGACAAAATGTGTCCACAACCGGGAGAATTGTGCGCAAATTTCAGCAAACTGGATCTGTAGGAAATGTGATATCACTTGTGCATCCTCGCCCAGTTCGTTCTGCGGAAAACATTGCTGTTGTTCGTGATAGTGTGGCAGAAGAACCGTCAATCTCGACTTATCGTCGTGCCCAACAATTGAACATCTCACGAACATCACTGGTGCGAATTTTGAATATAGATTTGAATTTACACGCTAAAAAGGTTCAATTGACTCAAAAGCGGAAGCCTACTGACCATTTCCAGCGAATGGTTGGTTGAACAGACAGAAGGGAATCTTCAGCGACGAGGCACACTTTCACCTCAGTGGATTCGTTGTCAAGCAGCATTGCCTCATTTGAGCAAATGAGAAGCCACTTTTTTCAAAGGGTTTTAAGACCTACCTTCGTGCTTTTACAAGATTTTCATGTCAAAGGCGTCCAGTCGTGAGGGGAGGGGACACAAATATTTTTCATGAATTTTGTCTCCTCTTGGACTCCTAATGCAAAAAATGACCTTTCATTTGATACCCTACTCGAGTACACTTAATGAAAAATTTGTTAAGGACCACTTCGTTATAAGGGGGGACCCCCTTAAAAAAATTTGATATATTTTATTTGATAAAACCTAAACTTTTAAGAGATCACCACTTCTGACCTTTTCACAAAGTTTGAGCTTTGTAGCTTCTATAGTTTCGGAAGAAATTTCTTGTGGCGCACAGATAGATGGGCAGAAGAATGGACAGATAGACAGACGGACGGACAGATAAGAAAGAGAACTTTTTGCAAAATTTCTTTCAAAAAGCCCTAAAAATCATGAAGCTAGATCCAATAACAAATAACTTAGAGGCTGAAATTCGTTGAACTTTGCGAACAGTGGTAGGATTTAACATTTTTGTCAGTAGAACTATATTAGTATCATTAAATTGGGTGAAATCAGCCATTTAAGTAGTTCGTTAAAATATCATTTTAATCTTTAAGTTATAGCGTTGGTGTTAGGAAAACCAGGAGGTCGTGCAAGAAACCTGTTCAGGTTTATTGTCCAGTAACAAAGATTTATTAGAACTCAAAAGTAAAACTTGTCTCGACAGAATACAAAGAAGAACTGAATTTGACAACTATCGTTGTGTTAGATTAAGAACAAAAATATAGGTGGCTCCACAAGCGATTAAAAGGGAATTACAAAAGGGCGGTTCGATTTGAATATAAAACAAGGGATAAAAGTACTGATTTAACACTCCCCTCAAAGCGATAATCGTCTAAACAATCTGTTTTTCGATGCCCATGTAATTTAGACAGTTCCAATGCTTGGGACTGGTTAGCCCTTTGGTGAGCACGTCTGCTGGCATCTTCTCAGTAGGTAGGTACTCCAGATTGATCTCGCCTGCGGAAATAGCCTCTCTCACAAAATGATGTCGTGTATCTATGTGTTTGGTTCTCGTGTGGTGCACAGGATTCTCTGCCAACTTCTTCGCACCCTGGTTATCGATGTGAATGTCGATTTTCTTCGGTGGACGAGCGCCCATCTCTTCGCTCAGTCTCTTCAGGTGCACCGCCTCCTTGGAGGCCTCGGTGAGTGCCATGTACTCGGATTCCGTCGAGGACAGCGCAACTGTGCGCTGCTTCCTCGACTCCCAGGAAACAGGACCGCCGCTCATCGTGAACGCGTAGCCGGTGTATGACCTCCGGTCATCAATGCAGGCAGCCCAGTCGGCGTCCACGTAGCCGGTCAGGCATCCTCCCTTCGCACTGTAGCTCAGGCCCACGTCGAGCGTACCTTTGAGGTATCGCAAAACTCGCTTTGCAGCTTGCCAGTGGCTGGTTCCGAAGAAATCGTTGAACTGGCTCAGAGCACTCCTAGCATGTGCAATGTCCGGGCGTGTGCACACGGACAGGTAGAGAAGGGCGCCGATGAGTTCTCGATACGGTGGTTTCTCCCCGTCTTCCTCACTCCAGATGTCACCCTTTGACAGCTTAACTCCAGGAACAAGTGGCGTTGCAACTGGCCGACAGTCCGACATCCCGAAGCGATCGAGTATGTCCAGCACATACCCGCAAGAATGTCGTCGACGTAGACAACGATCAGCAGTGGATCGTTGTCTGCGTCCTTTACGTAGACGCTCGCGTCTCTTGACGTCGGTCTCGCCCCAAACTTCACCAGCTCCGAGTCCAGACACTGATAACAACATCGTCCCGCCTGTTTCAGGCCGTACAGAGCCTTGTGCATTTTGCACACCTTGTTCCCGGACGATAGTTGGGACAGCATCTTTGCAGCCTTGTTGACACTTCACGGGAGCCGTAGTTGTTCTCGACGATGAACTTCAGGACATTACTTGCGTAATGTGGCAACTCCATCCAGATCTCCTCGTCGATGACACCGTTCAGGAAAGCGGTAGAGACGTCAAACTGTCGTACATGCATGCCATGTTGTGCCGCAAATGCCATGGCGAGGCGAATTGAGCTGAATCGAGCCACAGGAGCGTAGGTCTCGCCGTAGTCCATCCCGGGGCATTGGGTGAATCCCCTGGCCACGACCCTAGCCTTCCGTTTGGTGACTGCCCCATCAGCTCCGTACTTGTTTCTAAGTACGATGCGGCTGCCGACAGTTGTGCGATTTTTCGGGCGATCCTCCAAGGTCCAAGTCCTGTTTTTTTAAAATCGATGAAAATTCGTCTGCCATCGCCAGCATCCACTCGTATTCCTCTGGCCCGGAGACTGCTGACTTCAGTGGAACTTCCGCGATGAGGGCAGTATCTTCTTCTCCGGTTGTATAGTCCTCATCTCCGCTCGCGTCATCCTGTACAGCATCGTTCTGTACAGCGTCGTTTGCCTCTGCCACGTCGACACTTTCTGCAACATCGTTCCTCCCCGCGACCTCATTTCTCTCCGCGACACGATGTTCCCTTGGTCTACCAGGACAACCCGTGTAAATCTTCCTCGGTCTGCCTGGTCCGCGCTTCGTCGTTGGAGTTTGCCCGACTGGACCTGGGGCTGGAACTTCAACTGGCTCAAGAACTCGGAGAGGTTTGTCGTTTTCGCCAAACATGGCCGGTTGCTGCTGTTGTTGATCTGGTTGCTGAACTGTTCTTCCCGTTGAGCGATTCTCTCCTAGTACAACGTCGATGTACTCGTCCGACGATGTGGCAGGACCCTCTACATCCTGCTCGGTGTTTGGCTGAACATCCGCCTGTTCTGGGAAGAACTCCTCGTACTGGTCGACCTTGTTTTCTGCTGTTGTTTTCAGGAACTGGACATCTCGTGAGATCTCGACACGTCGCTCCTCAGGTATCCAGACCCTGAGTGCCTTCGAATCTGCAGCGGGGTCGAGATAAACGCCTTTCCGGGCACGAGGTCCAAACTTTCCGGCATCCTTGGACCGGTTCAGGCAGTAAACCGGTGCTCCAAACTCCTGAAAACTGCTCACATCTGGGACCTCTCCCATCCACAACTCGAACGGAGTTCGGCCGTCCAATGCTGAAGTTGGACAGCCGTTTCTGGTGAAGTTCGCGGTACACACTGCTTCTGCCCAGAAGGTAGGAGGAAGACCGGACTGGATCAACAAACAACGAGCCATCTCGACCAGAGTGCGGTTCCTCCGTTCAGCTATACCGTTTTGTTCCGGATTGTTCGGAACGGTTAGTCGACGTTTGATCCCAGAGCGCTTCAGGAAGTCATCGAACTGGTTGTTTGAATATTCGGTGCCATTATCGGATTGCAGGCACTTAATCTTCCAGTCGTGCTGCGTCTCGACCATCTTCTTGAACGCCTGGAACTCGGAGAACACCTCGTTTTTCCGTCGCAAGAATCGCACCTCGCCCCATCGAGTAGCGTCATCTATAAAGGTGACAAAATACCTGGCGTGACCGTTGGATTGCATGCGCATCGGTCCGCACACATCCGAGTGTATCAGCTCGCCTGGAGCTGACTTCCTCTCGGAGACCTTGGGGAAGGGCTGGCGTGTCATATTCGCCTTGATGCACACCTCGCAGTCCACCGTTGCATCGTCGTCGCTCAAATCAAGTCCTCGGAGAACGTTGTTTTTGGATGCCTCGCGAATGTCCTTCACGTTTAAGTGACCCAAAGCCTTGTGCCAATCCATCAGGGACTTCCCGTGATCCCGGCTGGCAAGCGTGGCGCTCGGCTGCTCGGCAGCGCGCGAGTCGTTCACAGAATAGAGTCCGTTGACTCGCTCCCCGCACAACACCACGCGATCGTCCTTCTCGCTGACGACTTCCGCCGAACGTTTGCAAAAGGTCACTCGGTAACCTTTGTCCACGATCTTCACGACCGATAACAAGTTTATGCGTAAGTCCGGCACGTACAGTACGTCACTCAAGTTAACTAACTTAGCACTGATTTTCGTGGAGCTAGAATTGGCCAGGTTCAATGAGTCTGAAAAGTTCTCATCTACACTCTCGAAACTGTCAATGTCACTGGCCATGTGCGCGGTACAACCACTATCTAGACACCACCGTTTTTGCGTCGAATAAACCAGCATGGAACTCTCGTCACCAGGCGCACTCGATTCCACAGCAGCGTACAGGGTAAAGCTACCAGTCTTCGTCTTGTCCTGATCGCTCTTCTTCTTGGATCGACAACCTGCTGCTTTGTGACCCGGCTTGTTGCACTTGTAGCACTTGAACGGGAATTTGCTTCCGTCGCGTTTCTCCGATTTACCCGTTTTCTGTTGATTCGACATGTCCGCTACCATCGCGTTCTGCACTGGTCCATTGTTCTTTCGCGCGTCACTTTCTTCCACGATTTTGATTCGCAGTGTTTCCGGAGTGGGGAGCTCGTCACGTGACTCGATAGCAATCCGGAAACTGTCGAAGTTGGCCGGTAAACCGTAAAGCAACAGTATCGACAGTAGGTCATCGTTTATCGGCACTTCCATGTCACTCAGTCGGTCAACAGCGTCAAAGAATTTTCGCAGATGGTCGCGAACGTCGTCGCCCTCGCTCATCCTCTGTAAGACGATTTGTTTCAGCAGGTTCGCTTTCCTCGCGGGGCCCTTAGACTGGTAAGCAGTCTCCAACTTTAGCCAAAGCTCTCTCGACGTCGCACAATCTTTGACCTGTTTCAGTTCCGAGGATGAAATCCCCAGGAAAATGTCCGACATAGCCTTGCTATCACCCGTTTCCCATCCTTCTATTTCGGCGTTGTTCTCTTCGCCTGGCTCAGGCTTTACCTTTGAGCCATTCACGTAGCCCCACGCGTCATTTTTTATGAGTAGGGCCCTCATGTGGATCTTCCACGTGTCAAAGTTGTCCTTTGTTAGAAGTTCGATGTGCGTCATGGCGGTGGTAGCCATCTTGAATTTTGGTTGCTTCGTCGAACGTTCGAGAATCAAACACAATCTCACTCTCGCGTACCGATTTCCGATCAATCTAACTTATTACAGTTTCTTTTATTTCGCGCCGCGTGACCTGGGCCCATAACCTGTTAGGAAAACCAGGAGGTCGTGCAAGAAAATTGTTCAAGTTTTTTGTCCAGTAACAAAGATTTATTAGAACTCAAAAGTACAACTTGTCTCGACAGAATACAAAGAAGAACTGAATTTGACAACTATCGTTGTGTTAGATTAAGAACAAAAATATAGGTGGCTCCACAAGCGATTAAAAGGGAATTACAAAAGGGCGGTTTGATTTGAATATAAAACAAGGGATAAAAGTACGGATTTAACAGTTGGGAAAAATAAAATGAAATAAAAAAAAATATCCCAACGATATTCATTTCATGAATAACTTATTCAAAGTGACTAAACCGAGTTCGCTCTACTGTCATTGAGCTCACACACTTCATTTAACTCACACGTGCATTTGTGCGAACAATATTACATATTCATATTCAATTCTTGATGTCATCTTCGGTGTCAAGATGACTCAAAAGAATTGTAGTGCGTCTGCTATCTAAAAAAAGCGAGGTCAGGCGGCTTTTCAAAAAAAAAGTAAACAGTTTCTATTTTTATTTATAAAAGCTTTTTGAATTATAGATGAGTATTTCATTTGTTTCACAAAATAGCTTAAGAATATTCTTAGCTTAAATTTGAATATTTTTTTTCTTTTTTAGGTAAGTTTTTCCTTGGGACAATGAATACAATGGAAATTCGTAAGTAAACGTTTTCCAATTTTCTCCAATGTAATATAAAATTCGCTTACTGATTCAAAACAACCTTCGCACTTTTTAGATATTTGAATCTTTCTTTAAAATCCAGCTTGGAATAACTAATAAACAATCTTATTTTCAAAATATCCTTGTTCTTTGGAAAGAGTTTCGTTTCTTACCCATCAATGGAAAGCATTTCATTTTGAATAAAATTATAGATTTTTTCGTATAATCTTTTTAAATTCAAAAGAATATAAAATTTAAAGTTTACACAACCTAACCCACCAACTTTTACAATTATCTTCGAATTTTCTCATCGTAAACTTCTAACAAATTCAGTTGAAAACTTTTTTCCTTGTTGAATCAATAGAAATTTAGATTTTACTACTGTGTTTCTTTGCCCGAGAATCTCCCATTTGCTCACTTCAAACGATGCAACAACATCGTCATCACCATCCTATTGAATATAACCGGTCATTAGCTTTTATAGTTGTGAATTGCATCTAAAACTACTATTTACAAACTTTTCACCAGAGTAATGAACTTGTTTCCTTGTCGTCCTAGAGTATCTTCAACTTTAAGATAAGTTCCCTTATCCGAGTCCCATATGTCCATATACTCGTACAAACACATATTCTGGTTACATCAACTTGAAATGTATTCAATGTTTGCATATAAAACGAAATGCAGTCTTGTTTTTCGTCCTCAGTGGACGGAAAACAGGATCAACTCCCCCAACTAAGATAAGCAATTTATATTTTAGGTTGTTGAATTTGAGCTGAAGCTTGTCGATGCCGACACGAGCTCTCGATTAAGCTTGCGAACATGATATAGGACAATCCTAAAAGTGCCTTAAGTCCTCGAAATGTACACACGAGAAACGATAATAAAGTCAGGTGAGAATGGAGAGAATTAGAGGGAAGGCCACATTTCAGCTGAAAAGGCAGTAAAAGGAAACCATGGAACATTGAAAAGCTTAAGTTGGTTTCTTGGGAGAAGTAGAGTGTGGTTTGATGTTATTACAGGTGTCTTCTTCCACTTTTTGGTTGGGTAGTGCTGTTTATATTTTTCCAGTTCGTAACTACTCTCATAAATAACATTCAGGACACTCATCTGGAATACCTTGAAGTTAGGTAACAAGCTAATAGTATTACTTATTTGCCATGGATATAGGAGCATTAAAGAAAATGCAGATCTTACAACCTAAAAAGTAGTAGCGAAATATAATTTAGTGGTAGTAAAGTATAATTTCATAAATTGAAGTCCCATTTTAATGATTTTATTTAGTGCAGAAGTCCATAAATTCAACAGTGCCTTGATAAATTAGCCTTGAACAAGTTCCAAGTCTAAAAAATGAAGTTGATTCTATTCACTTAGAGAAATGTGTTAGTTTTCGACATTCTATTAGGCGTTAGTTGCAACACCCGTGGGGCCGACCCACCCCACAGTATAAATGTAGTACTAGAAACAAAACTCTCAAATTTTTAGTCATTCATAATACTGAATAATTAGTCAAATTCAATCAGTTTAAATCCTACCCAGCTATTCAATTCGCATTATTCTTACAACACATCCTTATCAAAATACCTTTCAATATTTTTCATAGCTGAGAATTGCAGAATTTTTCAATTTCAAAATATTATCCTTAAGAACAATCCAATATGATGTGGGAACAATATCAAAAATTCATATTGTTTCTGAAGCTTTAGCATAAGTTCAATTTCATTGGGCAAATATCATACTCCTACATTGTCTTTTCAATATATTGATGCTATCAAACCGCAATAATCCCAGCCAATGTGAAATTCACACGAACAGGTGTTGTGAAAAGGATTTTCTTTGTGTCATGTGTGACATTCGTTCTCACCTTTTGCTAGTCAAGTGATTGAAGTTGTTTTTTTGTTCAATTTTTTCTCCTTTTTTATTTATATTTAACTTACCTGCGTTTTGTGTAACAAATGCTATAGTTCTGACTATAGATTTATGAAACGAAGGCAGTACATGTATTGCATGAGTGTTGTGAAGAGGATTTAAATAGTGCTGAAATTCAATGAAAGATATACATCACAGGTGTTGCACTTCTAAATAGTGAAATCATGAGGTTGAAATTGAGATTCACAAAGCACTGAAAATGCCTTAATGACCTCACGTAGCCGTGATGCAAATTTAATTGAGAAGTATTTGAGGTCACAGCTCAGCAAAAAATTCACTAACAATAATTTTTTTATCCAGTCAGTATTGTCTTGTTATATTCGTTATAGCAAGCACTCATACTATTAGAATTCTTTGTACTTTGATCAATGAAGTAAGACGGGTTTCATTTAGCGTCTCATCGTTGTCGAATATGACATTCCTATGATTTCGCATATAAAATGATAAACCACTAGAATATACTGGGCAAAAAATAGTAAGACTTTTTAATTTAAATTTCGCGCGGAAATCCATTCGTCGAAATATTTTTTCTACGTTGGTATGACCGTCAGTGACATCAGTGCCAAATATCACATCAAAATAATCATTAGTGTTTAGTATACGCTTGTCTTTCTGAAGTACAAAAAGTGCATTCGGCGATTTTTACAATGAGTGAAATTATTCAACAAAGAAGTTCCATTAAATTTTGTGTGCGGAATGAAATTTCTGGTGCCGAAACGTTCAGAATGTTGCAAAAGGCCTTCGGTGATAATTGTATGTCGCGAGCAAGTGTCTTTGATTGGTACAAATTGTTCAAAGAGGGTCGAGAACACGTTGACGACAAACCACGGCCAGGACGGCCATCAACATCAACTGATGCTGAACACGTCAATAAAATCAAGGAATTGGTGCTCGAGAATCGACGCTTAACAGTCAGAGACCTTACTGGTATCGTTGGAATATCGGAAGGATCAGTGAAAACCATTTTGAATGATCATTTGGGCCTAAGAAGAGTGAAATCACGATTGGTTCCAAAATCACTCAATTTTCTGCATTGATTCTTCGTGAGCTTTTCGCCAAAAATTCACCCAATATCGTTCCACAATCACCGTATTCACCTGATTTAGCTCCGTGTGACTTCTGGCTGTTCAGCAAACTGAAACGACCGCTCCGGGGAAACCGTTTTGCGTCAATTGAAGACATTGAACGTGAATCGCTACGCGCATTGAAGGCTATTCCGGAAATTGGCTTTAACAACTGTTTCGAGGAATGGAAAAAACGTTGGCACAAGTGTGTTGCAGCCGGGGGGGGGGGGGGGGGGGGGGGGATTGCTTTGAGGGGGACGAAATAGATTTGGCAGAATAAATAAAGAATTTTAAAATTATGAACAAAGTCTTACTAATTTTTGCCCACAGATTAGGCAAGTTGATAGTACAAACAATGAAACACCATGGCGGTATTTGATGGATATGGATCCTAAAAAAAGACTTTGGCTGAAAATAGAAATTAAATGGCCTTCGTATCAATTTTTTAAACGTTATTTCTATTTACCGTATCAATTATCGTTCGATTTCTAACGCTGAAAAAACCTTTACCGTCTTTTCAATCTAAGCTCAATGCTTCGAAAGACGCTGTTTCGAGCACAGATGGTCACCTCCTCGCCGGGAGGAACTTGAATACAAGAGCAATTGAATGGAGCATACCCCAATCAGATCCAAGGGGTAAACGGATCCTTGATATGGCAGCTGGAACTGGGCTCGTTGTACTGAATACAGGCTTCGGCCTGCGTTGGAACCATTCCGGGGGGTGACTTTTGCTTCGGGGCTCCTAGTACCAAAGGTTAATAATTGGAGAGAAGACAACTTCGTTAGTGATCACCAGAACATAGCACTAGAGATCCAAGATGGCACCCCTCGATGTCCGTACGGTCAGCTTTCCAGGCTCCGGCGGAACACTGAGAAGGTGGGTGTCAAAAGGTTTGCAAAAGTGCTTACGGAACGAACGCCGCTACCAGAAATTTCGTTGGGGAATGGGGAACTAGCAGCTAAAAATGTAGTTTACTTAAATATGAGAATCATTGCATTTGCCTGCAAGTCTTCCGGCACAACAAGACACCAGTGTGCTGGTAGTCTTCTGAAATCGTCGAAAAGCGAAGAGAGTGTCACAAGCTCCGACGAGAAGCCCAGCGAGCAGAGACAGGTACCAAATTAACAGCTTATAAGTCGGTTAGAAAATGCCTCCACAAACTCATCAGTAGCAGTAAAACCAACCGCTGGCAAGAACTAGTCGACGACGTAAACTGGGACCCACGGGGCTTAGGGTACATGCTCTTCATGAGGAAGCTCGGTTCCCAAAGACTACCCTGCTCATACAATGCAGAAAAGATAGAAGAGATTGTGCGGCATCTCTTTCCTATCCACCCAGTCTATATTAACGTCGTCGACGATAAAATACCACTAGAATGCCGAATTTTCAAAAACGGAAGTGGAAGCAGCAGGCTACAGGACCAGACGGAACTAAAGCTGAGTGGCTGCAGATGGTTTATTAATTGTGCCTTACCTGCTACTGAGTATGTCCAATGCTTACTTGCGTGAAGGGATATTCCTAGCGTGCTGGAAGGTGACGAGACTCGTGCTGATTAGCAAAGGTAAGGGGAATCGCGAGTCACTTTGTGCATACCGACCGCTATGTATGCTAGACATAGTTGGGAAAGCATGCAAAAAACTTATCAAGTTAAGATTCACTAACTCATTCTGCGTACCTGGAAATTTATCTCCAAGGCAGTATGGCTTCAGAGCAGGTGGCTCTTCCACTGAAGTCGGAGAAGTAAGCGCAATGTAGTATGCCAAGGTGAACAGAAATTCCATTTGAAGGGCCATCCTACCAGCTTCTCTCGACGTCAGAAATGCTTTCAACTCCACCAGATGGGTGGAAATCGTAAAACCGCTGGAAAGTCGTTTCCGAATGCCACAACGCCTTATGAAAATCTTGCGGGACTACTTGAAGAGCCGCAGCTTGCTCAATGACACCAACAAAGTGGTATGGCTATCACAGCGTGTGTCACTAAGGGCTCCATCCTCACTACCGATTCGTGGAACGTCTCGTATGACGAGCTACTGAGATTTGGGATTTCGGCCGAATAACGCTTGGCCGGCTAAGCAGACAATGTAGCGGCGTTAGTCATGTAACTTACTGTTGAACATACGTAATTCATATTAGACATGCTGATGTGACGAGTGAGGGACTGAATGACTGCTCACGGTTTCGGCCTAGCACTGAAGAAAACCGAAGTGGTCATACTAACAAAGAAGAGGTCATCCTAGCTAGGAAAATCCCCAGAGTAAGGACTATCAGTATCGCGGAAACAATGGTCAAGTCGAAACCAGCAGCGAAATACCTGGGAGTCAGTAAGTCTTAAAGATTAGTTTCTCCGCACAAATTAGAGCAGCAGCCAAAAAGGTGGCAGTACGTGTGGTGGTAATCACACAACTGAGAGCCAACAAAAGGGGACCTGTTTCATAAAGGAGCCGACTCTTAATGAGCGCTGTACAATCTGTCCCACGCGAATTATGGGGCGACGCTCTGAACAAGGAGTTGCACCGAAAGCGGTTGGCACGCGCGCAGACACACGTAGTGCTGCGAGTCGTACGCACATACCGAACAATCTCCTAGTCGGCGGTATTGTTGATTAGAGGTGTGATGCTCATTACACTCCTTGCCAGGCGGCGAAGAAGCGTCTATTTCCACGGAAGCGATGGCGACAGAGAGGCGGTTGCTAGGGAGATGAGATAGTGCTATTTCAGCGATTGACAACAGTCCTGTGAGAGTGGTGCTATGGAAAGATGGACTGCTCGCCTGGTCCCTCACCTGAGGCCATGGCTCAATCGAGTGCACGGTGAGACCGATTTCTACCTAAACCAGCTCTTGAGTGGGCATGGATGTTTTCAATCTAACCTGCACAGGACCGGTAAGTCCCGGTCTCATGACTGCGTGTTTTGCAGGTGTCTGGTGGATTATACCTACTACATGTTCTTCGTCTGTGAAAGATAAGAAAGGCTGCGCGATAATTTCTATAGTCAAATTTGGTAGCTCTTTCTGGAAACTGCAGTCGGAACGATGTTTACATTAGTTGACAAGGGGAACTGCATGGTACATCGCGCTCGGGCCTTGCACACAGTAAAAAAAGCGTACTGGACCGTCGAGAGCGGAAAAGCTCCTTATCCAGCAATCCTTTCCCCTCCTCTTCTTCTAGAAAAGGAATTCCTGCAAGTTGAAGACGTCTCTAGGCGTAAGGAAACAAAGCCTAGCCCAAAGTAATGTATCAAACCTTAACAAACTAGGCTCTCTGGGGACTGGTGAGGGTTTGGTGGATAGTCCAGATGGATTGTGAACTTGGAGGTCCCTCACTCAGTGCGTAAAAAGCGTTCACCTCCCAACCGCAAAAAAAGACAAATAAATCGTTTGATTTCTTCAGCAACTGGTTTATTTTTGTCTACATTTCTGCCTTCATACTAAAACTCGTAATGGGTAATCACTTAAGCAGTTCGAAAATCGGATTTCGATGAAGAAAACAAATTTTCACAAAATTAAAAGGAATATATTTAATTCCTATTTTGAGGTAGGGAGTTTTGTGAAGGTGAGATCTATTACAGTGTAACAGGTACCTCAAAAGACGGTTATTGGGTCAAGCTAGTGTATGGCCCAAAGTGGGACATGCAAAGCCTAAATAAGGCCCGAACTTGGCGAAAAAATATGAGAATCGACATCAATTTTGTATTCTTCAAAGTGAATCCAGATTCATATCTTTTCTTCATAAGCAATGATTACATTGAAAAACTAATGCAATTACTATTAGTTTGAAAGAATCGAAAACCGGTAACTTCAATATGCTTTGCTTTAGCACTACAGGCACTTTCGGGCCTTTACTTAGAGATAGTTAGAGTGTCTCATAATCTTGATCGAATGTAAGATAATGTCTTTTTAGGGCCAATTTTGTTCGAAGTCTAGGAAATTATCGCCCAGAAATCGCCGTTGGATACAGCTTTTGGGCTATATTTAGGCCAAAACGTTGGAATGAACGACATTTTCAAGATATTTGGGCCCTGATAATTTTAATTCTGGTGGCTTCTAGATAATAACATCTCAAATACGAAGTGTAGGCTATTTACGTCCTGAGCGTGGAGCTCCTTTTGCACAAGGAATCTGGAGTTCCCACCGAACACCTCCCCTGCCAACCTGAGATCCTAGCTTGACACATTACTTCGGGCTAAGTCTCGTTACCTTAAGTCGTGAGGTGCCTTCAAGTTGGTAGATCTCTCTTCTAGTGACAAGGGAGAGAGGAGGAGGGATTGCCGTAGAAGTGATCCCTTACCCCAATGTTGTATCTTTCAGGACTGCCCGAACATAATGTGCCACATGATTCCGTTTGTCAACCGATGCGAGCTTTTTTCCGCTTGGACTATCTAAAGGGAGCTCTCCTGGTTCCTAGCAGAGGTCCCACGCCAGGCTGTCCTATCTTTTGCATATAAAAATGTATGGCAAAAATCATGTTCCTTTCCTGCGCAAAGCGTTTCTACCAATTTGGCCGTGGCGATACCGAGGTGTCTGCCAGAACAGAAAAGTAACTATTAACGGATTCTGTGGTAACTATTTACATGAATGAAAATGACATGCAATTCCTAAATCTTATCGGCCACTAGTTTGGTCAACAGTTTCAATATTTCAAGTTCCAGGATCCTAATCATCTCACTTAGGGTGTCAATTTATTTTGCACTAAACAACCTTAATTATTCAATAACGACACTGTCCTGGACAAATCTTTGGCGCAGTTCTAGCGAGTGCTCAACTTTTTACTTCAGAACGATCATCGAAATTCGTCGTTGATCATCATGACACATGTCTTGTTTTTTTTTTTGTTTCACGTAAATAGATTAGAATACACGACACCCACATTCTTCCGACTTTAACAGTCGTCCTCCACTTTTGTTCACTATTGCCGCAAGCTTAAATGTATTTCATTCTCTAATTTGCCGAACTTCTTTCTTTCAAGTTTAACACTCGTCCTACACTTTTATTCATTAATGCCACAAGCAAAACTTTATTTCATTATCTTATTTTCCGAACTACTTTCTTTTTCTTCAAATCTTGTAAATCACCCAATTTAAACCAAAACTTCTTTTCCCTCTCATGATTCCCAATCAAAACCCTTTCCTTTAAATTCTCAATCACGACACCGCAAAAACTGTCTCTTCTTTTCAAAACCAAATACCGACTACCCGCCCAAAAGACCAATCCTGCAATCCTTCTCCTTCCCCGATTCCCGCGGCCATACTCGGGTAACGTAATCGAAGTTCAATACACTTCGATTCCGTTACCCACACAACTTTTCCACAACGACAAACGTAACAATTTCCATTTTGCATTTATGGCGATTTGCATAACCATGATAGCGTTTGGTTAGTTGCAAATCGTTATATACACGGAAATAATTGCTTTTGCCGGTATCCCAAAAAGACTGTTTTCTTATGCTCAGGAGAACTCGAACCCAGAGTCTTCGCGGACCCGACGGTCAAGAAACTACGACGCTATCACTGGAGCCACCTTCTGTTGATCTCTCATGCATTTATTTATCAAATTCAACTGTGAACCCTTCTTAATGGGCATGGGAATGAAATTTGTTAGTATGGAAGCGTGGATGAATTTTTGTTAGTACAACAATTAAAATTTTTTCAATGGGAGATAATGCATGAAATTAGTTAGTATGAAGGAAAGAATTAGGTTATGTTAGTGAAAAGGTATTGAATGAAATTTTGTTCATGGGAAGTAATGAATGGAGTGTTGTTAGTGGGAAAGTTAAGATTATTGTTATGTTTTTTTTTTTGTAATTAAAAATAGAGTAATAGGGTAGAATTGAGATGATGGGGGAATACAAATTTTAGGGAAATTGTTAAATGTTAGAAAAAAAAAATTTACAGATAAAGCCCAAAAAAAGGTGAAGATGTTACGGCGGCTATTTGAAGTTGCGAATGGGAGAATGCCGGTACGCCGAAATTTGCAATAACCTTTCCGACCGATAGGACAGTCTTCGCCTTCTTCGGAGTACGTTCGTCAGGTGAAGTTCACTGTTTTGACAGCTTCTTGGTCTCTGGTATGCACCAGTGGAGCCATGTTTTGTTGATGGTCACAAAACGATGCAGAAATTCCTTGGGATTACGCTTGAACAGCGTCAAACACTGCTCTGAAGTGGTCTCACGGTTGCGTTTGTTATCCGAAGTGAAGAAACGCGGCACCTTTCGCGCCGACAGCTTTCTCACTACTCAGCTATCTCGCGCACCTTCAATCGGTGGTCTGTCTGCCAATAGGAGCTCGAGCTCTCTCACGTTATCTTCTATGGTAACCGCTTTCGGGGCACCTGGACGTGACTCATCAAAATCCGACGTGCGACTACGCGCATCGCAGGAGCAGAGTCACCATTATTTGATTTCGCTGCGCGATTTCCCTTTCAAAAACAAGAATCAAACCACCGACTGCTCTTACTCCATTTTTCTAAAATCCGCAGATACGCCCGCTTCCACACGCTGTCGAAACAAAACGATGAGTCCAATCTGGCTGAAACTTGTGACAGTAGCTGTCTACGAAAATGTACGACACGATAGTGAATCTCTCTTGCGATAGTGGTGCTATCGGACGGTGAGGCTAATTACTTACCGGACCACCCTCATAAAGAAAGAATTGCCAGACAATTTCTAGACATATTTTTCAATGAGCGATTTCGTTGGCTGCACACGGCATACTAGGAACGTGGAAAGGGTTTGCCGTGAATTACCTACTCGTATACGAGGTGTGTTCAAAAAATTTGAATTTTCGCGGGTTACGTATACTCGATTTTCGATTTTTTTGTGGCGTTATGTTGGTACTCATGTCTGTCACTTATGCCGACAAGCTCGGCCATTTCGAATGTTCACTTAATTGGTGATAGCTGCTTTACTTGCACGTGTTTTCAATCGTCTTCGATTTTTACTTATTCAAAAAAATGGATCAAAGAACGTGTATCAAATTTTGTGTGAAAAACGAAATTAAGTGCGCGGATATATTCCGAATGTTGACTGTGGCATACGGAGAAGCTACCTTGGACCGAAGCAACGTTTATCGGTGGTACAAAATGTTTTTAGAAGGCCGAGAAGATGTGAACGACGAAGAGCGTGCCGGACGCCCGAGCACTTCAACAACAGACGAAAAAATTAATGAAGTGGAGAAAAAGGTATTGGCCAATCGTCGAATCACCGTTAGAGAAGTTGCTGAGGACCTAAACATATCCATTGGCTCGTGCCATTCGATTTTTATCAACGATTTGGGCATGAGACGGGTCGCCGCGAAATTCGTACCAAAATTGCTCAATTGCGACCAAAAACAGCAACGCATGAACATTGCTAATGAGATGTTAAACTCTGTCCGCGACGAACCAAATTTTCTCCAGAGGGTCATAACTGGTGACGAATCGTGGGTTTATGGTTATGACGTGGAAACCAAAGCTCAATCATCTCAATGGAAGCTGCCGCATGAACCAAGACCGAAAAAAGCGCGCCAAGTTTGGTCGAATGTGAAAGTTTTGCTGAAAGTTTTTTTCGATTGCAGGGGCGTGGTGCATCATGAGTTCTTGCCACAGGGAAGAACGGTCAATAAGGAATATTACCTGCAAGTTATGCGCAATTTGCGCGAAGCAATCCGCCAGAAACGCCCGGATTTGTGGGAGAACAAAAATTGGCTTTTGCACCACGATAACGCCCCTGCTCACACATCGTTGCTTTTGCGCGACTTTTTGGCCAAAAACAACACACTAATGATGCCGCAGCCACCGTATTCCGCAGATCTGGCCCCCTGTGACTTTTTCTTGTTTCCTAAACTGAAGAGGCCCATGAAAGGACGACGTTACGCTACGCTTGACGAGATAAAGACGGCATCGAAGGAGGAGCTGAACAAGATTAAAAAAAATGATTTTTTGAAGTGCTTCGAAGATTGGAAAAACCGTTGGCACAAGTGTATAATATCTCATGGGGATTACTTTGAAGGGGACAAAATAGATATTCATGAATAAATAAATAATTTTTGAAAAAAAACAAAATTCGTGATATTTTTTGAACACACCTCGTATATGTATGAGTATATATTGGATAGTCTAAAAAGTATTGAGTCTTTTTTGTTCGTTGTAATATATCAGGCAATACTAATCATATTGAGTCATGAGTCAGACATGCGTTTGAAAGGTGACATTCCAGTCAACAATTTTCATATGGATAGTGTAGCAACCACGGAAGTCACCGCAGTTGTAGACATTAAGTATTAGCAGAGGGGTGCGTAGCCCGGGGTGGCATACTGAGGCCGGCTAGCGCTCAGTCGTGTCGTGGGACTTCCGGGACACCCTCCGCTCGAGCTGAGCCACCTTACATACAAATACTAACACGGCGGGAAAGGGACGGGAAAGGGGAGGTCATTTTGAGAAATGAAAATTTAATATTACTAGTGTTTCATGGCCGTTTTTTTATCTACAAATTTTAATCTAAATCCAAAGTATACAAAAGAAAATCAGTTAAAACAAAACTACTAAAAACCCCTTTCGCAATTTGAAACAATATATAAAAACTAGAATCTACCAACATAAAATAATTCAAGATTATAGAGAATTTAGTAATCAAACTATTGGACAATGTATTGAAAAAAAAGGAAAAAAACCAAAATTGCACTCACTTCTTTCCGCGTAGAACTCCGAGCGCCCGGTGCAATACAGCAAGAGAAGCGTGGGGTCGCTGAAAATTTAATTGTAATTTAAAATCACTACACCAGAAAAAAACGTAACGGCCACTTTTATCCGCACTAAGTGATTCCTCCACTCCGTCTACTTTCGGCAAATCTTTTTTTCACTGAATTTCAAATCAAAACTCTTGACAACAATTTTGTCTTCCCGAAATCCAAATTAGCAAAATCTTTTTTTTCTCGCACGATTTTCGTTTTCTCGCACTTCAAATTAATATAAATTACCTTTTTTCACCGCACAAAGTCAAATCGCTTCCCAAAATGATTATTCATCTCACTTTTTCAATCCTTCGTCACTAAAACTTCAAAAAATTTATTCAACTCCCAGTCACAATCTACCCCCAAAAACTCCCTTTTTCTCAATTTTAAAACCCCCAAAAATCACTATTATCCCACACAGAAAAACTCCTTTATCTTTACCAGCCAAGTACTAACTTCGCCAAAAACCGAAAAATTTCCCTCTTCTTTGCCAAATCAAATACTGACTGCCCCAATCCTCACGACCTCATTCCACATTTCACCTTCATCCAAAACGATCCCGCAATTCTTTTTATTTTCAAATTACCGCTGCCGCGTCTGGGTAAAGTAATCGAAGTTCTTTACACTTCGATTCCGCTACCCACACATCTTTTGTTCCATATCGACAAACTCAATAGTATCCATTGTTTTACATATGACAATTCGCACAATCCAAGAAGCGCTTGATTGAATGCAAAGTGTCACATGTACATTACGGAAGCTATTGGTTGTGCTGATACCCCAAAAAGAGTGCTTCCCTGGGAAAAGGGTAGGATTGTGATGATGTGGAAATAAAAATTAAAGGGAAATAGGAAAAATGTTAATAAAAATAAATAAATACACAGAGGAAAAGGTAGGAGTGCCCAGAGGAAGGTGAAAATGTTACGGCGGCAATTTGAAGTTGCGAATGGGAGGAAGTTGGTACGCCGGAATTCGCAACAATAGTTTTGTATTTCGTCATGCGTGTCAAAAGTTGTATTTATTTAAAAATGAGTGAAATTTCTGGAAAAATTCGTTATATTTTACAATATCACTACGATCAAGGTGAGAATGCATCGCAGACTTATGATGAAGAATCATTACGAGCGATGAAAAATGGGTAAGATACGAGAATGTCGTTCGAAAAAGATCAGTGTTAAAAATAGGTGAATCTTCATAAACGAATTCAAATCCAGGATTGACACCAAACAAGGTTATGTTGTGTGTACGGTGGGAGTGGAACGGAATCGTTTAACGAGGTGCTAGAACCTGGCCGCACACTCAATTCGGCTCTGTACTGGCAGTAATTAACCAGATTGCAACAAGCAATTCAAAAAAAAAAATACCGGCCAGAATTGATCAATAGAAAGGGCGTTGTTTTCCATCATGACAATAACAGACCACACACATCTTGGATGGCCCGGCAAAAAATTGACAAAGCTTGGCTGGGAAGTCTTGATGCGTCCACCGTAAAGTCCAGACCTTGCACCATCAGACTACGATTTGTTTTGGTCTCTGCAAAACTTCCTTAATGAAAAGAATTCACTTCAAAAAGAGACTGTGTTTTGCGCCGATAAACCACAGAAGTTCTACACAGATGGAATAATGGCTCTACCCAAAAAATGGTAAAAGGTCATAGATAATAATGGTCAATATGTACTTAAATAAAATTCATTTTAAATAAAAGAAATATAAAATCCAAAAATGGCAAAAAAGGCTCAATACTTTTTAGGCTCACCAATATTTCACGAAACCTGTTATTTTGGCGTTCAGGTTCCAGCACAAGTCAAAATAGTTCTATAAAAAAGACACTAAAGATGGTGCATCGCCAATTTGCTACTCTAACAAGAGATCACATGACAAGTCCGACAAAAAGTCGTTTTGAAATCCAGCAAAGTCCGTGTTCTGCCGAAAAACTTAAAGAAGATTCAAAAAATATTTTTTGGTCATTTGAACTGCAGTGTAATCCTCACCGAAGCAGCATACGTTGTTTGCAAAGAATTGAGGCTTTTGGGAAAAATTGATGCAGATGAGGTAACCATATGGCTCTGTAGCAAGTTTATGCATATAAAGTCTCTAGAGTTCCAAAGGCATATGCATATGCTGACAACCTACTGTTGTCATTAGAAGGCCGTAGCAGGGTTCAGCTGGAAGCTATAATCATTTAATACAGGAATATGCGTCTTGACTGATTACAAGTTGATAGTTCCCATAAAAACTGCCCAAGGTTTTCGTCATCCCCCATGGGGGCTGCATTAAACTCACGATTTCAAGTTTCTGAGATAGAATGGGTCTGCCGACATTTCTTTATTCTACGCAAGCTGTAAGATACGCGTATGCATATCATTGATAGCTAAAAAGATCATAGATTGTGATAATGTCATTTGAATTCTTATTCAACGATGCAAGCAACTTTAACTCTCCAAAATTCGTAAATGTCGTAAATACAATAATTCCCACTCAGCAAAAAGGAACTGAAAACAAGTTGGGTAGACAGACCTATGCTCATGTCAGAAGGGTTTTGTACTCAACTTACAAAATGCAGCTACCAGTAACGAATAAAATCAAGAAACATGTCATGTTCGAGGATCATACTATTATTAGCAAAGTTGAAAGAATTTTGACTTCTGAGGTATTTATTATAGTTATACCCACAAATATCTCCCTTGATAATTATTTCAGATTTTTTAAGATCACGGGTGTCCATTCGCGAGGGAGGAAACACATTTTTCATGTATTCCCCCCTATGCCCCCACAGAAGCAAAAACTGTCAGTTTAAGAACTGTTTTGAAAAGCTCTCATAGAGAACTTTCAGTTGATATTCATATCGGCTACCTTTCATGAAATTTTTTTTCGGGGCCACTCCTCTGTACTGTAATCATCGATTCATGGCCTGTTTTTTAGAATCTTAGAATGGTTACAAAGCCCTTTTGCTAGAAGCTCTCTCCTGCCTTTCCGACTTATTTCAATTGTATATACTCATATTCATGATACCTATCATTCCTGAAATTTTCATGCAAATCCTAGCAAAGCTGTAGTGTCTAAGTCGGTAAAAAGCGCATATGGCTCCATAGCCATATGTTTCCATAGTAATACAGGGCATATTGTTCCATAGTAATGCAGGAAAATTCAAATCGCTATAACTTCGTTAAATATTATTCGATCTTTATGAAACTTTCAGAGAAGATTAATCTTATATTTGGTCATCTGTGTGCTAAATTTTATTGAATTTAAGGGTACCGTCCAGATTTTATTCAAGAAAACATAAAATCGATAAATCATACTATTACTAACAAAGTTGAGTGAATTTCGACTTCTCATGTATTTGTTGTTGTTGTACTCATTAAGGCCTACATCCATGATTTTTTTCAGATTTTTCGGATGGAAGGTGTCCAATCGCGAGGGGGGGGGGGGTACGCGAAAAGTTCGTACATTTCCCCTTCCCCTGCCCCCCTCGGTACTCATAAGGCAATTCTAAGACTTGTTTTGAAAAGATCTCGTTGAGACCTTTCCAATGACACCCTACTCGACTACCAATGGTGAAAATTTTTTTTAGGGGGTCACTTCCCTATATGGGGAGACCCCCCTTAAACCCCTTTGAAAATTTTTTCCACCATTGAACTTTCAAGAGGTCACCACTTCTGACCTTTCCACAAAGTTTCATGGCTGTAGCTTCTATGGTTTCGGAGAAAAAGTGCTGTGACATACAGACGGACGGACGGACGGACGGACAGACGGACGGACAGACGGACACAGGTCGTGATTGCAATAGGGTTTTGTATTTTAGTACAAAACCCTAAAAAGAAATAACTGAAAACTTCCATTATCACATCAGAGGAAACTTTAATCCTTCTCATAACAATGCAACGTGACATTTTTTGAATTACATCCAATATAAGTTTTCCAAGAAATTTAGAAAACATAACAGACAGACATAAAATGCATTAAACATCCAGACTTTTGCCATCATCAAGTTGACATGATAAATTGCAAGTTCAGCTAACGTTGCACCTGGAGTTACCTTATTCAGAGATGCTACTTCGCCCATCATTTTCTCCCGGCACCCACATCTATAAAAGAGAATGGTTCTCACTTTCTTGAATTTATTCCTGAGTATGGGAGTACGTACGAGTATGTGCAACATACCTTACCAACTACCTTATGATCCTGGCATGCTTTGGTATCATCTGAAGGAAACAACTCAAGGGAGAGAAATTTCTACAATATAGTTTGAAATTCTCTTGGTCTTATTTATGCCCTGAGCTCGTGGGTCATGAAAGCTGGCAAGAATAGCGATAACCTTTGCTTAGACTGGGAAGGATGAATTTATAGTTGCATTAGTAGACGTGGTTGATAGCATGGAAGTGATGCTTTTCGTGTGATGCACCAGATGCAATTCTCTGTTACTTCCTACCGTTAATGGTTCTTTTCTTGTAGTTTGTTTCACTTTTTGACAGGAATGCTGAAAATACTTTAGCATTGATATGTTATATGATTATTTGGGTATAAAAAAGAAGTATTGAAATTTACTTATTTAATATTCTCTCATCAAGAATTTCTTGACATTCTCCAGAATACTCTACTAAAATCAAATTTTTTCGATAAGCCAAGCTTTTCTCTCTGGATCACCAAACCAACGTTCTCTGCGGTAGATGTTCTAAGCTTAGAATCTTTGGAACTTTATACTTTACTTCTGATCCTTATCTGCGCCATAAAACTACGATTGCGGTATCTACCATGAATAGCAAAAACATATTGTTAATATCTTGCAACAACTTTTATCCAATTGCTTTTGTCTTGTCTGCAAGTTCTCATTCGAGGACAGGTAGGTCTGAAATGTATCTGTTGTTGAATTGATCGACCACCAGGTGTTCCAAACACGCCAGCCAAAAGTCCGTAAAGTCGATATAATTACGGGGTAATACCAATCAACTCGCAAGACGTGACAATTTCATTTGCCATTATTTTAATACTCGCATATGTTCGTGGCAATGGCAACCACCGCATCTGAGTATCCGGCATCCACCTGAACGGTACGTGGGCTCGGCACGGCACAATTTATATAATTTATCGCTGATCTACCGAAACGCAAGCCAGTTGCTGCCAAGTCACTATGGAATGATCCTTGCGTCTCGGTCAGATCTCTCGGGGTGTACATTACGTCGATTGCAATCAAAAGTGCTTCAAAGCTATTACGAAAATTACTGAAATATCTGTTTGCCTCGTGAGACTGTTACTACTGAGGCTGCTGCTGTTACCTTTCCAGCAAACTCGTTTTTCCATTAAACATATTTCTTGTTTCTTGACTCGATTTCATTTGGAATCTTCAGGTGATCGAGAGACGCTGGGAAGGTGCATCGATGGTACGCGAAGAGGGTTCGACGATTTCGATTCCCAGGTTGTGTGGTAGCGTCCCGTTGCCTTGAGAATAAGAATCAGCGTAATATACAACCAGTACCTCTCTGTTGAAGACAGTGCAATGTATCTACTGATTCTTGGAAACGCAATCAATCAACTGAGGCTGGTTGACACGTCAGTCACTCCGCTGGAAAACGTGATCAGCGGATTATGCACTGCGATCGCTTTACTGATACCGAGGTGTGAAACCAGCTAAGACTACTTATCCGTAAAAGTGAGTCTTAAGCCACAAAACAAGCAGTCCCAAATGATCCAGTTGATAAAAAAGGCGATCGCGATTGATTACTGGAATCTCAGTTATGGTTGGTCAGTTTCAGTTACGTTTGATTCTTTTCTTAGAAACCCGCGCACCGCCGGGCAAGTATGTGAAGATAATTGTATCTTTTCTCACTGTGTGAAGCAACATTAAATTAATGATACATGATTAAGTTGAAGCGCAATCCAATCTACTCGATGGCGGGTCACAAATAGTTGCGTTAAATTGCGAAAAGAATTGGATTAAAACAAAAAAACGAAATTCCGGCTCAAGCGAACCAGCCACTTTGTCGCTGTTGTTACTACCAGCGCTATTAGTTCTGAAGGTTGTCTTCTTCGTATATGGTTAAAAGTTTAACCGTATTTGGATAATAAAGTCCATGCGATGAATATGTAATTTTTCACCATGTAGTTATGTTACGCGGATGACAGAAAAACATTGTTCGGTACAAGTTTACATTTATGGACAATTTTAATTGATGAGAAATGCTGGTTTTTCGAATAATACATTAGTAGAGATTTCTACCGATTTCCGCATTTTAACGCGGATCTATTTGGAAATATCGAAAAACAATTTCAAGTTTGGGTAAGTTTTAATCATTTGTATAAGCTTTAAAAGTGTAACTAGGTGCATTATTTTGCCCAAGTCCATCAAGCGAAACTTCTTCTAAAATGATACAATCATGATTATTATCTACGGTGTACGGATTAACCGTTGACCGCCAAAAAAGTTGCGTCCAATCAATCAACCATATCTTGCGGATTTATTATTTTGTTACTAATGCTTAAAAAGGAGGCAATTTATCAGAGCTTTTCTAAGCCAACAATTGTTATGCCCAAAAGATTTCTTTTTTGCCTCAAAAGAAAAAACTGTGAGAGCTAGTACCACAAGAGTTTGTTTTTATCCTGTCGAGTTCAACTTTTTTGGATCACCGACAAAAATATTTTATTGTTTACAACAATGGACAGTGGGATCAGATTAGATGCTAAGCTTTTTAATTAATAACAAAAAAAAAAAACACTTATACTTTAACTTTAAGCGTATCTTTCATCACATCCCTACAAGATAGAGGACTATAGATAGGATACTAACACCACAATCACAACACAAATAATAATTATAAATTAAGTAAGTAAGCATTTTTTTTAAATTTTCATTAAATACATGGAATTGTAGTAATCCAGCACCTCGCCTTGGCAAATTGTTCGACGGACCTTCACGAAAAAAAGTCATTTAATAATTATAACAACGCGTAATGTGCGGAACAATTTGATACGCAACTTATTAATATTATTATCGCTAGCCCGAAATAAACCCCGCCACGATCACCGCTAACATTATCGATAAAAAGTTTTTCCGGAGAAAAAAAAATACAAATAAAAATCGATAATGGCAACACCATTGCGACACAATTTAGCGAAGCAATTGCTAGATTGTTGCAACAAGAATCTGCCGTTACCGTCGTGAAGAGGCTCGTTGAGGGAGGTGGTAAGTGGAATTTATAGGAAGCGGGCCTGGGGATGAGGACCAATGACGAATTCAATACAACCATGAGCTGTATCAAATTTTTGGCGAGCTGGAGGACGCAACGATTGCAAGGCTGCCGAAGTTGCAATGGACTAGCCATGTGAATCTTAAGGACGAACAACGAATACCCAAAAAAGTATTCGTTGGGGGAACTGAAGGCCGGAGACCAGTGGTGAAACCGATGCATCGCTGGTCTGAATCGGTCGACGAAGGCAGTTCATCACTGCTTGGATTTCAAAATTGGAGTAAGTGGTCAATGGACCCAGTCATTGGAGGTGCTTGTCACAGGAAGCGAAGTCCCGGAAGGGGCTGTAGTGCTATGGAAAAGAAGGAGAAGATGTACAAATTAATTCATAAATTCAAAAATGAATCATAAGAATGAAATGAATTAAAAACAAATGGAAATAAATTGCAAGCATGGAAGTCAATAAATTATAAGTAGATTGCAAAGAAGTTGCTAAAACAAAAATTTGCATTCAGCCAATAAAATCGATAAAAATCTATTAAAACAGAAATACAAGAACATGTAGCATGCATATGCTACGTTAAGACTCCTATTTGAAAGAAATAATCGAAATATTAACTGGGCAACGAAAATCCGAACAAGTTCGACAACTACGTAAGGACTATATTTTGAATAATGGTCGATTAATACGCTGTATTTGTGAAGATACCAAATTTATCGTTCTGTTTGCCGTTAGATGGCGGATTGTTAAAAGTTATCATGACGATTTAGGTCACTTCGGATGTGAGAAGACTATCGCGCTTATCGAAAACTAATTTTTATTTCCGGGGATGCGACGATACGTAAGATCTTACATCGTTTCATGTCTAGAGTGTTGCTACAACAAAACTACAGACGGTAAACGAGAAGGATGACAATACTCCGAAGCAATGGAGAAAAAACTGTCCAGAGTTCTTCACTGATGCATTTAGTAAGTAGACAATGATTCGAGCAGTTTGTGATATTTTTTGAAGCATGTCATTACGCTTTTGAATGATATCACCGTTTATTTTGGCTTGCTGTGAAAATTATCGCCGACCGGTAAACTACATATGCATCACGAGAATTCGAGAATTTTTGTAAACAATACGACATTAAGCACATCAATTTCGCCGTTACAACGTGAAAATTACAGATGCTGATCATTTTTATCATCCATGAACAAACGGTTTGGTATCCCATCAAATCCTTGAAAAATTGCATATAAATGGCAGATTTCATTCGAAAGATTATTAAAATTCAATTTCTCGACATCAATCTATCATGTAGAACTGTTAATATCTACAGGGTCCTTGAAATATAACAATTCTGCCCTGAATCATTTTAGTCCAATATTTTGTACTTCATTTGAGACCTCTACAATTAAAATCCTTCTATGAATCGATTAGTTATGCTGAAAAATCGGAGTGAAAGTCGGAAATTGTTTAGTTTTAACGGTAAGAGTCCTTAACTGTTATTTCGTTTCAATTCTTCGGTTTTGGCCTTACGGAAATCCCCTCCGTTTTTCAGGTATGGGTTTCAATTTGTGCTTGTCGATAGCGTGTCCCAAGAACTTCACTTCCGATTTACCGAACTGGCACTTGGGGGTGTTGATGATCAGACCAAATTTCACAAGTCAGTTCAACACTTGCTTCACGTGCTTAAGATGCGTCTGCTGGCCAGGCAAAAAAATAAGGAAGTCGTCGAGGTAAACAAATTTGTTGTCCAAGCACTTCGTGCATGAAGCGTTGAAACGTCTGAACTGCGTTGCAAAGTCCAAATGTCATGTACATGAACTCGTACAATCCGAACGGTGTGATGATGGCGGTCTTGGGGATGTAACTTGGTTCTACGGGAATTCGGTGGTACGCCTTCTGCAAGTCGATCACAGAAAAAAATCGTCATTCCATGGAGGGCTGCGGTACAATCCTGGAGAAACCCAATTGAATAGCGGTCTAGGATTGTGCGGGCGTAGTGCGCACGGTAATGCCGGCACGGTCACCAATCTCCATTTCGTTTCTTCACAATGTGCAAGGGGCTGCTTAAGGCGCTTTTAATGGACGTGTGTGATCAGATCGTCGAATTCGGCTTTTGCAACTGGCAGCTTGTCAGAGAAGGGTTTTCGTGCCTTGGTGTTAACTAGCGGACCCTTTGTTTGGATGTGATGGGTGGTTGTGTACTTTATGTTTGGTTTTTGGTCACCGTCTGATACACCTGATAGAAGTTGATCGGGTTGGGGCAGCTGCTTGTGAATATGGGTGACAATCATTTTGAGGCCTGTGCGGACGATGAGCCGCTTCCCTTTCATTCGGTGGCTGAGGCCACGAGCTGCGGAAGAAATGTTGCTCAGCTCACTAGTGATTCGCAGCGTTGGTGGAATGCTGGGCGATAGTTCATTGTCGTTTGCAATTGTTGCCACTGACTGTCTGGTATCCTCATGCACGCAATCAGCGATCGTTGCGAGATCCGAAAGTGGGGCGTCGTTGGCTGATAGGATGCTCCTTAGCGTAACATCGGGCCACATCTGCTGCAACAAGTGGTTGGATACGTTTCCTTTGGTGAGTGTGCGTATCTGGTTGAAGAGCTGTGATGGGCGCTGGTCTCCTAGCTCGATTTCTGAAAGCAGCTTTTGTATGCGCTGCTGAGCCGAGTCAGCATAGACAGCCAACCGGGCGGTTTTTTCTGCTGTAGTTATTCTCCGCTGGTGGGCACATCACAATGTTGCGCACCTGCTGCATCATTCTGGTGTTGAGATTTGCCACCAGCAAATTGAATTTGGTTGAGTCGTCGGCGACGCGGCTCGTGGTGAAATTTGTTTCGACCTAGGCGAACCAAAGCTCCACTTCCTCCTGCCAAAAGGGTGGAACTCTAAATCTGACGCATGTTATCCTTTTTGTATCGTCGACTTCCTCCTTCGGCACTGGTCCAGCCTTTGGAGTGAGCAACGGTGTTGATGGTGCTGGTGTCACCATTTCATGCATTGGTTGGTTCTGCGCGACGTTTAACTCCTTTGACGTGGCTCCGATATAGCGTGCAGGCTAGAGAGATAGAATTGATAGTCAGCACCAGTACCAAAAGCAATTCGATCTTCGAGCTTTGAATCTGCAGCTCAGAGTTGGCTACCAGCGCATTGCTCACGCCTCATTTGATGGCTGGTGGTTACGTACTGCCAATTCGTGGATCGTCTGCGGTGATGTTGGTGGACCTTAAAGCTCCGTTCGCTGGCAGGATTGCCACTATAGGGTTGATGTCTCGTTATGTGAATAAAATACCGAGTCAACTCCTATATAAAAATATATACTTCAAATTTCGATAACCAATTACGATGCGTCGTCGTTCGCGTCAAAAAAACAGAAGGCGTAAAATATTTTCTGGTCAAAGTCTTTTATCGATGAAAATACTGATGCCATTTGGGCGCGATAAGATATCATCGCGTACAAGCATGCATGTTTGGTTGGTGAATGAACGTTCGTCGTCAGCATTGAACTGCAACATCGTTCCGCGCGATAAGATATCGCGCACAAGTACGTATGTTGGCTGACCAGTGCAACATTGTTGTCGTCTATATGTTTGTTGGTCAAGTATGCATGCCGTGGTCGAAATGCTTGGTGGCTGCTCCTCCATATACTATTGTGACATTTGAATTTAAACTGCGCGCGTCGAAGGGTTTGGAGAATAATTTTTTTAGGTTGGTAGTACTGTCAGTGACATCTTTGTGAAATTCACATGTCAAAATATTCATTAGTGTTTGAGATACGTGTCGGTTCCGGGATGGCCTTCAGTTTCGTCTTCGTTGCGGCTTGAATCTCCTCTATCGTATCAAAACGGTGTCCCCGGAGCGAGCTTTTGAGCTTGCTGAACAGCCAGAAGTCGCACGACACCAGATCAGGTGAATACGGTGGTTGTGGAACGATATACGTTGAGTTTTTGGCGAATGATCACGAATTACGAGTGCAGTATGATGTGGTGCATTATCGAGGTGTAAAACCAAGAATTGTCTTTGCACAATTTCGGCCTTTCTAGGCAGATAGCGTTACGCAAACGACGCATAACGATCAAATAATATTCCTTGTTGACTATTTGGCCTGGCGGAAGGAATTCATAATGCACAACACCACGATAATCGAAGAAGAGAAGAGGTTGATGGTCGCCCTGGACGCTCTTCGTCTTCGACACGTTCACGGCCGGCATGGAACTCACTATACCACTTGTAAACACAGCCTCATCACCAAAGGCTTTCTGCACCATCCTCAACGTATCCGCAGCAGAAAATTGATTCCGCAAACAAAATTTAATGCAAATTCAACAAATTTCGACAACGCAAAAAACGAAAAACTCTTTTTTAGCAGCTCACAAAAGGACGCCCATCTCAAACACTAATGCATATTTTGACATGTAAATTTGACATAGATGTCACAGACGCTACTACCAATTAAAAAAAAACTAATTCTCCAAATCCTTCGACGCGCGCAGTTTAAATTCACAGTACTATATATATATATATATATATATATATATATATATATATATATATATATATATATATATATATATATATATATATATATATATATATGTATATATATATATATATATATATATATATATATATATATATATATATATATATATATATCTATCTATCTATATATATACATCAGTGTATATATATATATATATATATATATATATATATATATATATATATAAATATATATATGTATATATATATATATATATATATATATATATATATATATCTATTTATATATATACATCAGTGTATATATATATATATTGGGTGTACAACTTAATAACCGGAATTTGACGCGAGATGTCCATACTAACAAATATTGTGAAAGCTCGAACTTTATATATATGTCATTTTGAAGGTACATTTGACGGCTATTAAAATCAGTCAACAAAACAATTTTATCTTGTGTGCATCATTATTATTTTTCACGATGAATAACTTCGAAAATCGGAGAAAAGGACAGCATTTGCGGGAGGTTCTGCTGGGTCATTTTTTGCAAAGAAAACTGCTGCGGAAAGTCATCGTTTGCTTGTAGAAGCTTATGGCGACGATGCTTTAGTGAAAACACAGTATTTTGAATGGGTTCAACGCTTCAAAAGTGCCGATTTTGACATCAAAGACAAAGAACTCCCAGGACAGCCAAAAAGATTGAAGACGAAGAATTGGAGACGCTACTCGATGAGGACTCGTGTCAAACGCAAAACGAACTTGCCAAATCGTTGGGAGTGACTCAGCAAGCCATTCCGAAACGTTTGAAAGCCGTCAGATACATTCAGAAGCAAGGTAATTGGGTCCCCTATGAGTTGAAGCTGAGAGACGTTGAACGGCGCTTCTGTATGTCTGAAATGCTGCTTGAAATCTTTTTTGCATTGGATCGTGACTGGGGATGAAAAATGGATCCATTATGATAATCTCAAGCGCAAAAAGTCATACGTGAAGACCGGCCAACCCGCCAAATCAACGGCGAATCCAAATATCAACGGTGCCAAGGTTATGCTGTGTAGTTGGTGGGATAAGAAGGGGACGGTATATTATGAGTTGCTGAGATCGGGTCAGACAATCACAGGTGACCTGTACCGAACACATTTAATACGTTTGAAGCATGCCATCATCGAAAAACGCCCGGAATATGCGACCAGACGCGAGGCTATAATTTTTCATCATGACAACGCTCGGCCGCATGTTGCAAGACCCGTGAAAAACTATTTGGAAAATAGTGGATGGGAAATTTTGGCCCACCCGCCTTATAGTCCGGACCTTGCTCCGTCTGACTTTCATTTACTTCGCTCGATGCGCCCTCACCGGAATATGCTTCACTTCAGAGCAAGGCATTCGAAATTGGAAAGATTCGTTTTTCGCCGCCAAGCCGGCGCAATTTTTATTGGGATGGAATTCATAAATTGTCTGTAAGATTTGGAAATGTTGTAGCCCGATGGACAATACTTTGAATAAAATATATCGTAAGATTTTTCCACAATAAAGCATCAAATTTCGATTAAAAAAATAATAATTACACCCAATATATACATATATATATATATATATATATATATATATATATATATATATATATATATATATATATATATATGTAAACAGATGTATATGTATATATATACATATATCTATATATATATATATATATATATATACATATATATATATATATATATATATATATATATATATATATATATATATATATATATATAGGCTGCGTACGGTATGTGAGGGCATGCATACATTTTTTTTTATTTTTTTTCCTTTTCAGATAAGAAATGACGGACTACAATATCACTCAAGAAATAAAGAGACATGCTGAACCATACAGATTTAGAAATCTCTAATTTTCTTAATTGCGCCCGTTCATTCGTGCATAAGGTTCGCCGTGAATTGGAAGCATCAGGAGGCGATACAGAATCGGTTGCAAAACGCAAAAAGCACGAACAACGTTCTGAGAACGTCCGATCTGCAGAATTTTCAGAGCAAGTACAAGTGATCATAGACGAAGATCCTTCAAAATCAATGAGGGTCCTTGCGAGTGAGCTTCATGTTTCTGAGCGCCTTATACGTAGAGTTGTCCACGAAGACCTTCGGTATAAGTCTTACGTAATGCGCAGAGAACAGTTCATGTCGGAACAAACACGGGAACAGAGAGTTCTCCGATCAAAACGTCTTTTGAACCAAATCAAACACCTTGAGGCGCCTAAAATGTTATGGTTTATTTCCGACGAAAAAAATTTTGACAAAAATCAAAAGACCAATCGCAGGAATGACAGATGACTATGTTCAAATCCTACGGAGGTTCCTGCTGTTATGCACACAAAATTTCCAGCCACTGGCCACTGGACTGTCAGCAACGAACGAGATGTTATGCCACCACACTTTTTTACTGAAGGACTTCGAGTGAACTCTGCTGCATACATCGAGGTTTTGGAGACGGTAGTGAAACCCTGGGTAGATAATGTAAGCGGAGGCAGACCATACATTTTTCAACAAACTCTGCTCCTTCACATAAAGCGATGGCGACACAAGATTGGATGGCCGAGAATTTTCATGACCACATAACACCGAACCTTTGGCCACCTAGCTCCCCAGATCTTTATCCTTTGGATTATTACATATGGGGCGTAGTTGGGCGTGAGACCAATAAGCGTCCTCATAATACCACTTCTTCGCTGAACAATGCTATTCATGCCATTATGGTCAATATGAACAAGGAGCATTTAATTCGGGCATTTAATTGTTTCCGGACCTGGATCGAAGAGGATATTGCTGCTAATTTATTGAATAAATTATATTAATTTAACGTTGTATAAAACATTCCTGAAATTTCATTAAATTTTGTTAAAAATACAAGCTAATTAATTCTACTCTCAAGTTGTCCTCAAATGCCGTACGCACCCTATATAAATATGTATATATATATATATATATATATATATATATATATATATATATATATATATATATATATATAAATATACGCTCCAAATACAAGCTAATTAATTTTACTCTCAAGTTGTCCTCAAATACCCTACGCACCCTAATATATATATATATATATATATATATATATATATATATATATATATATATATATATATATATATATATATATATATATATATATATATCTCTACATATATATATATATATATATATATATATATATATATATATATTTATTTATATATATATATATCTACATATATATATATATTTATTTTTATTTATATATATATATATATATATATATATATATATATATATATGTATGTATATATATTTATATACGCTCCAAACTGACAAACTGGTAACCTTTTTTCCTTTGGAATTCGGTTAAATATAACATTTGGGGAGATTACAGCAAGTTGAGTGAAGTGTTTGTTAAGGGGGCATGTAGCCCAGCTCGTTGAGAGCAATCGTGTTTGTTCTGGCTACTTTGCGAAACGTTCTAGGTTTTCCAGAAATCAAAGAGTGATAATATTAGGGAGAATTTCGATATCTTGGACGATCAGTTATTTTAGTGACTCTTCATCCAGTTTGGCAGAGGAATCATGTCCGTTTGTGCGAAATGTTCCTACCCAAAAATCTGCAACCAGACGACGCCTTATGGCTGACCATAGGGATTGCAGGCCAACACGCGCAGACGGGTTGTGGGGCACCATGCGCTTACTTATCTTATACCTAGGGTCACCTGATCGCTTAAAGCGTGGTCTTGACCTGGGCATTTCCAAGAAGAAAGACAAGAGAAAAAGGACAATTACCTTAAAGTCGCCCAATCAAAAGATCTACATGTTTCAAAAAAATCGGATCTAATCCGAGTAATAGCCTAGAGAAAATGGCCACTCTTTCGCACTATTTTTGAGAGCCAAAACCAACACAGGCGATCACGGGAGTAGAATAAATGAAATGCACGGACTCCGATAACGTCTTCTATTCAGTTATTTTATTTTTAATGGCATAAAACACTTAGTTTTTTCTATAATTACAACAAATCTTCTTCTTTGGAGCTCTCGGGTCTTAGTTTCCTGCAAATAGCGCAGCCTCAATCTATTTCCGTGCATTGACCACGTCCTCCACTTTCGAAATCCGAGCAGCGATGAACTGTCTTTGTCAGAAGAGTCAGACTACCGTTTCCTCAGTTTCCTCACTTCAGTTCTCCCTACAAATACCTTTTGGGTATCAGTTACTCGTCCATGCGATTCATGTGGCCAGCCCATTGTAGCTTCTGCAGTTTTATAATCGTTGAGATCTCAGTGTCGTCCAAAATTTCATACAACTCATGGTTGTATCGAATTCACCATTGGTATCCATCTAGCTTCGCTCCAATTATTCGCCTTAAGACCCGTCGCTCAAAGGCGTTCAATATATTTGCGGATGCTCGGTTAGGGTACATGTTTCACACCCAAAGCATAACACAGGTCTTATCACAAATTTGTATATTTGAAGCTTTGTTTTCCTGTGTATGCGGTTGGTCTTCAAGATCGTCAGAATTGAATAAAATATTTTATTAGCAAGCTGTACTCTTCGGCGTATTTCGTCCCTTTATTTACTGGTTATCATTATTTTGGCGCTTAAATACACGAATTCGCTAACATTATCGATACTGTATTTGTGAAGGGTGATATTTTGTGTACTTGAGTAATTGTTCCAAGACTGCGTCATGAGCTTTTTTTATTTTCATTGATTTTTAGCCCTACTAGTTTTGCTTCGCTGTCGAGTTTCAGGAAGAGTTCTTTGGCAGTTGTTAATGACCGTGACAAAACGTTGTTTTCGTCCGCATAGGCTACTACTTGGCTCGAATTGTATAGTAAGGTACCTCGTGTATCGACAGGTAGCTTATTTATGACGTACTCCAGAACCAAATTGAATAGCAATGGGGCCAGTCCATCTCCCTGCTTTAGTCCGATATTTGTGTCAAAGGCATCGGTGAGTTGGTTATTGATGCGGAATGGTAGGTTGTCGACTTCATTGTAATTTTGGGAGGTCGTCGACGTCAAAGTAAAGCATTATTTGGCACAGTACATTACCATCAATAGTATCGTATTATTGCTTGAAGTCAACGAAAATTTGGTGTACGTCTATGTTGAACTCCCAGCATTTTTCAAGTACCTCCTTGATGGTGAACAAATAATTGCAACAGAACCTCGATCAAATTTTTAAAACAAGAATCTTAGTAATTTCTTACCCTTAGACACCGTTGCTGCTGCCACACCAACACTATCCTACAATGAGTTTTCTCTAACCAAATTTTGACTCGGAACGCCAGTTATCAACTTTTTCCCACTTTAAAAACTATTTGCAAGCAAAACTATCAAACATTGAAACTTTTGCCAATCAGGATCACTATCGCAAAAAGAATAGACCCGAGTGCCCTAATTACCCTAATAGAGGGTATTTGGTCGTTCACCGGAAACTGATTTCTTCCAACTTCCACGAACGTTTCTTTCCTTTTAACATTGCCCCGAATTCCATTTCAGGATGGTCCAGAATCATTTTGTCAGCAACATTCGATTTTCACCTATTTCGTAACAAGTCGATCAGCAACAATGGATTTTCGCATGCTTTACAACAAAGTTGCTCGCAACATTGAACGTAAACTGGTTTGGATTGAACTAGTCCGAACTGTCAGTTGCGCAGGAATGGTAAGTAGCAACTGATGCAATTTGCTCAAAGATGGTTCCGCTTGTCGTGACCGTGACGTCATTTGTATGAATTTTCCATACACCATGGGTTAGCGCGAGACTTATCTTTGCTGTGTATTTCGGTTCCTCTGTGTCTAGTCTAACATTCGCGTTTGTATACAGCTTTTAAGTATAGTCGGCCTTAACTTGATTCTTTGTTTTTGAGTATTTCATAAGTGGTTGCACGATTTCGAAAGAATATTGCTATATCTATGTATTTTATTTGTAGACGGACGTGAGTCTCTCCCTCTTTTCTATTGCTTGTTTCTCAAATCAATCTCGATTGAGATTGATTTACCTCTTAAACGTTTTATCGCCTTTGCTTTTTCTGTTAAATCTGTTGTGTTTCCGGATAATGTTGTTGGCTTTTCTTATGTAGATATAGTAGCCTATTCCGATTGCTACGGGTGTGCGAATAAGAAGGGTCAGCTTCCTAATTAAGAAATGGTTGTGAGCTTGTACTGCCAGTTGTCGTCGAAAGCAATCAGAGTTGCAAGTAGCTCCAGAACTCGATAGATGGAGAATAATTTGTGCCAAACCCTCGTCCAGTGGCTTAACGATAGATAAGAATCAGCACAGAATTTAACGACAGAATTTGATTTATATCGCTTCTAATATCGTACTTGACCATAGCCATCGTTCCTCTTTTCTTCTGTTTGTGTCAAACTGTAGCTCCAATGATGACATTTGCCGTTGTAAAATAATTTAACAAAACCCTACTAAAATTGCGTCCTGTCTGTCCATCGGTCCGTGCGTCACACCAACTTTTCTCGCAAACCACTTAAGCTAGAAATGTCAAATTTTGTATATAGGTATAAGGTGATACTCTCTTCAAAGTTCAGTTACAAAAAATTTTTATAAAATAATTAAGGGGTCTCTCCACATAGGGAAGTGGCCCCCGAAAGAAAAAATTCCATTAAGGGTAGCCATGTTTCAGGGACGCACAGGGAGGGGAAATACATGAAAAAATTGTGACCCCCCTCGCGATTGGACATCTATGATCTGAAAAATCTGAAAAAAATTATGGAGGTAGGTGTTTATGAGTACAATAACAACAAAAACCTTAGAAGTCAAAATTCGCTCAAGTTTGTTAATAATCGCATAGTCTTCGAACTTGATATTTTCCCCAATAAATTCGAAGTAGTCTTATAATAGGTCCTTACATTTTGTAAGTTTGATGAAAATCAAATGATATACACGGAAGTTATAGCAATTTGAAATTTCTCCAATTACAACAACAATAACTCATAAATTTGGTGTTTTATTGACTTTCCATCGAATCAGTCACTGCAGTTTTGAATTGATCTTCTTGACATTTTCAAATAAAGACAATAACATTAATATTTTTGGGAATTCATGATTTGAAATGGCGACCGTTGAAAACAGAAAAATAATGGATTTTCTTTTAAACGTGCACATCTCTTTGACATATTTGTTGACTTCATTCGTTGCTGGTGACTGCATTTCTGAGAAGTTGGGTGCAAAACTGTTCTGACATGACCGTAGGTCTGTCCACCCAACTTGTTTTGTACTTCCTTTATTTCTCAGGTGACATGTTTTCGAGAAAATGAAGGGTAAAGATAATACTTGGATGAAGTGCTATTTTGGTGGCTTTTGATCCAGCTCAGTGCGAGGAATCGTATTTGTTCTGGGTATTTGTATGGCACCTCCATAGTTTTCAACAATATGAATAATTTTTTTTTTTGTTTTTGTGGTAGGGAGGTGAATGCTATTTATGCACAGAGTGTGGGACTTCTATGTGCGACTGGATTACCCACTAAACACCTCCCCTGTCAACCTGAGAACCCAGCCTGGAACCGTTTGACACATTACTTCGGGCCAGGTCTCGTTTTGTTATGCCATGGGGCGCCTTCAAGCTGGGGAGTCCCTTTCCTAGCGGGAGGGGAGAGGGGAAGAGGAAATGCCAGAAGAGCGATCCCCCAGCCCCAGCGCCCCCGGCTGCTGTGAGTCCCTTTTATATTTTAGGACTGCCCGAACATAATGTGCTATCTGGTTCGATTTGTCAACCGATTCGAGCATCACCGCAACTATATTATCCGGGGTGAGCTCTCCCGTCTCCCTGTAGAGTTCCCTTCGCAGCCTGGCCCATTTCGTACACGCAAAAAATGTGTGACAGGCATTGTCCTCCTCTCCTGTGCAAAACCGACAATCGGGAGACCGTGACTTGCCGATCTTGTGCAGGTAAGACTGAAAACTCCCATGCCCGCTCAAAAGCTGGGTCAGATAGAAGTCAGTCTCACCATGCCTTCGATTTAGCCACGGTCTCGCATCCGGGATGAGGCGCGCAGTCCACCTTCCCTTCGTGCAATTCACCCAAGACTGTTGCCAATCGTTGAGCGAGCACTGTCTCTCCTCGCGGACAACTATCTCCCTCGCATCCTTGTTTCGGCGCAGGGAAAAAGCGCGGCGCTCTCTAGCAAGGAGGGCGACAGGTATCACGCCTGCAATAACTCTCACCGCTCCTCGTCTCTGTACCTGTGCCAAACGTTTTCGGTATACCTCCTTGCTGAGAGCGTCGCCCAATGCCTCTGCTCCGTATATTAGCACTGAACCTACAGCACTCATCGATAGGCGTCTTCTTGATGGGCTGGGTCCCCCTACGTTGGCCATAAGTGGACTCAGAGCCGATATTCCTGAAGCAGCCTTCTCAGCCGTTGCCCTGATTTGCTCAGAGAAACTCATCTTCGAGTCGATCAGTAGCCCCAGGTACTCCACCATTGCTTCAATTCGATTCGAATATCTCCAATACTGATAATCCTTACTCTTGGGACTCTCCTTTTTGTCAAGATGACCACTGCGGTTTTCTCTAGTGCTTAGCTCAGCCCGCGAGCAGTCATCCTGTCCCTCACTCGGCGCATTAGCATACCTAGCCTAAGTTGCGCTTGTTCAACGGTGCGTCCAGCGACCAGAGCCGCAACATCAACCGCATAGCCGACCAAGCGCGACTCATCTGGCATCTCGAGTCTCAGTAGCCCGTCGTAAGACATGTTCCACAGGTCCGCACCAAGGATAGATCCCTGGACAACACCCGAAGTAATTTCCATCCTTCGTTGGCCCTGTGTCGTGTCGTAGAGCAGGCTTCGGTCCTTTAGATAGTTCCTCAAAAGCCGCATTAGATATTCTGGAACTTGAAAAGAGTTTTCCAGCGTGTTCAGAATATCCACCCATCTAGCGGAGTTGAAGGCATTCCTGACGTCGAGTGTCACCAACAGGACGATTCGTCGCTTGGTGCGACTATGTGGCTCTGCCTTTTGGCCGCATTCACCACTTCCGCAATCGCATCAATGGTAGAACGTACTGCTCTAAAGCCATACTGCCGAGGAGATAGGTCCCCAGCAGCACGAATCGCGTCAGTGAGTCTTCCCTTGATGAGTTTCTCTAGCACTTTCCCAGCCGTGTCTAGCATGCATAACGGGCCGTATGCAGACGGCGATTCGGGATTTCCCTTCCCCTTGCTGATCAGCACGAGCCTCGCCACCTTCCATCGTACCGGGAAAACCCCGTCCCGTAGGCAAGCGTTGAATGTACTGAGCAGCAAGTCGGGACAATGGTGATAGACGAGCCGCAACACCTCAGCTGGAACACCATCTGGACCTGGAGTCTTCCTCGCTTTCAATGAGAGGACTGCCTCCACCAGTTCCAGCTGTGTGAAGAGTGGGTACTCGACTACTGTTTCACCATGGACAGCGTCAACACGGACGGGATGGGCGGGGAAGAGTCCCCGCACTATCGCGTCCATCTTTTCCGCGTCATGTATACAAGGCTTCCGTAGGGCACCAAGTTTCCCCATGACCAGCTTGTAGCCAAGGCCCCACGGATCCTTGTTCACATTGTCCACTAGGTCTTGCCAGCAGCGAGCCTTGCTACTGTTGATCGGCTTACGAATGCATTTCCAGGCCGACTTATATGATGCCACCCAGTTGCATGCCTCGTCACCGTTCCGCGCCCGTTGAGCCTCACGTCGAAGCTTGTGACACTCCCTTCGCTTTTCAGCGATTTCAGTTGACCACCAGTACACTGGGGGCTTGCTGTGCCGGGATCTTCGACGGGGCATAGAAGCTATGCAAGCAGTCGTAATGATGCTCATAGTAGAGTTCACCACGTCTTGAGCTGCCCGTTCTTCCGTCCTTTCCGAAGCTCCCTGTAGCAGCTCACCTGCAGTGAGAACCTTGATGAACCTCTCGACGTCCATCCTTCCTTTGTTCCATCCGATTGTAGAAAGCCGAGAGCACAGACGTCGGGAGACAGAATCATTTATCTCAAGCAGAATGCACTGATGATCACTGGCTGAGTAGTTCTCTAATACTTTCTAGTGGTGTATCCTCCGTACTAAGGACTTCGAGGCGAATGTCACGTCCGGAATGGTTCCCTCACAGCCAATACGGCGGAAAGTCGGCTTATTTCCGGAGTTTAGTACGACGAGGGCCGTCCTGGCCGCCATTTCCAGGATTCGTTTTCCCCGCGGATCCGTCTGAGGCATGCCCCATTCGATTGCTTTAGCGTTGAAGTCACCCCCCAACGAGCACTTTACCCTCTGCGTTCGAGACAGCGCCCTCCAAAGCATTAAGTTTGGCTTGGAAAGATGATGACATTAAGTATGGCTTGGGAAGATATGAATAATAAAGATTATATTTGTGGAGGTTACGATAATTTGGGCAAAATATTTTATTTGTGACATTTAATCCAGCTCGATGGAAGGAATTGCATTTGTTCTCACAGCTCGTTTACTAGCCAACCGTGAAAGTAGTTCTGTTCAATCGAAACAATAACAGAACAGTAAGAATGAGATAGCCATTTCATTGTACGTTTAAGGAAATGGTTATTTGGCTACGAATTAAATAATTTTGATCGATACTGAGGTAATTTATCATGAAATGACTTAAAATAAAAAGATCACATTAATTATCCTTCTATCTAATCTCCTAGCAAAATTACAAACTTTTACATCCATTAATCGAAACTTACAACATGATCCACAGGTGTTTAATTCACAGCTCGCTCATTATCCAAAATAGTTGTATTGCTCTTGCAATACACAAATTTCAATTCAGCACACAGAGCAGACACAAAAGACATTCAAAAAAACCACCATCAAGCACCACCAGCAACACCAACAACATCTTGTCGTGGTAATTTATGATATTCCCCCAAAAGCACGTAACACTCCCTAATAATCTCCTAAGCTCATTAATCACAGCCCCGGAACCTGACATTCAAGAGAAATTAATCAATTCGGGAGACGACGCCAATGATGACGACGATGGAGGAGAACAGCAACAGAGAAAAGACAAAATTGCAGAAAAAGCAGAAGGAATAAAAAAAGTTATTTCCATACTCCCAAGAAGTATCTTCTTGTCTCTACTCGGCTGGGCTGGAAGAGCAAAACCTTCCGAAGATGAGGTGGTTGTACATCATGAAAATCTCATTAATTGGAAACACTTTACTGTACCATCCAAACTTTTTTGTAGGTGTGATTTGATGCGGTCCCTTCTTGTTTGTTATATTATTAAACTTTTGCTTCAGGGATTTAGAAGGTGCGTCAACTTGCACGTATAATGTTAGCGATTTTGTTTTTTTTATTTATTCAAGGTAGAGTAACTCCTTTAAAGTTTCACAGCTTATATTGGTTCGGATGCCACCCAACGTGGATTTTCTGTTTGATTTAAGGTGAGAACGTTAATTTGACATTGAATCAAGGAATAGTATGTGACGGAAGGATAGATTTGTTTTCTCAGTATCAAATCTATTCCTTAATTAAAGAAATGTTTAAGATTCTTATTCAAACAGGAAACATAAAATAATTTAATGGAATTTCAAGGCAAATTAAATTTCCAATCCTGATACTTTGCATTCATATCCTTCAACTAAATTTCATTTATTTTGAAGTATCCTCATTAGAATCCTTCACTGGCTCTTTATATTCAGACACATCCTGAAAAGTTACTTCTTCCATCACATCCTTGCTCTTGCAGACCAAACTGTAAATTGCCAGTTCTGAATATGATCCTTCTACAAACCTGACATTTTCCACAAGAAATAAGGATGTATCTCATTTCCCTGGGTCCTTCCAATTTTAAATCATAATTCATAGTAGCAGATTTATTTCATAGAAGTTGTGAAATAATTTCCTGTAGTAAAGTAGCAGAATAAATAAAAGCTGTGCAACATTACAAAGCTCTTGGAAAAAGTTTTTGATTGCATTTTCGGTCCAGGTAAAGTTGAGTTATTTTAGTAGAAGAGGAAGATGTGGTTAGATGTTAAGAGTCCACTGCTCTGGCCGTCTTTGAATGAAATGTTGGTATGAATAGGGAACGAAAATAAAACCCAGAAAATTAAAATATGTAAAGAGAGATTTCTCATCATCAATTATGACTTCCATGATTTTTTGATCAAATTCACTTAAGATCAAGATCCCGGATTATTAGAAAATATAATCCAACTAGAAATCACGTCAAGAACCAGTACTGTATACTCGTATCTAAATTATACATGTCTAATGCCCAGCTAATACCAAGTATCCACCTGATTAGGTCTAATAAGGTATAATTTGGACCTTATTATGGATGTCTGATTGAGATAAGTGTTAAAAATTCAACCAAAGTAAAATATTCATTAGCATTAGCTTCTACTATCGACCAAAAAAGGAAAACAAATCACTGGACAAAAAAATTGGTTAAATTTATATAACGTTAAACTCATCAAAATTTTAATTTTTTTTTTTTTTGCGTAAGCCAAATTTATGTGTAAAATGAATCGTATTTTTAAAATAAATTGATTGCTATCCCAATGGTAGGTTTGAAGCATTTTACCCTAATTCTGCTAGTGAGGCTGCCAGTGGCATCGTTGGGTGGTGATTGGCCTTTGAGGTCCAATCATGCAACTTCTGGTAATTGATGGATCTTCCCATTGACTTAGAGTGCATGTTGGGCTAAGTTATTCAGTCACCAAAGGTGGTTGGTCTGCAAGGTCAGATCCAATCCAGAAGCTCCTCGCATTTGAGGTTTCTACTAATTGCGGTGGAGTGCATGGTTGGACCAAGTTGACCAAAGCCGGGCAATTGGGCGCTTGACACAAAGTGCAACAAAATTGAATTGCCGTCGCTAATAATTTGAATATCCTTTCCACGTCTGTATCATTTGCTATTTCCTCTCTTTTGACTCCAGCGCTTTTCTGGACTAGCTGTACTAAGCGATTCTGTCTAGTCCAAGTTATTGCAGGGTGTGTAGCTAGTGCAGCCTCCGTTTGGCTAATTTTGTGGTTTCATAGAAAGATTGGTAACCCCTACTTGATTTTGACTCTGTTGGAGCATGTGAGACAAAAGTATCACCCCTGGTATTCCAATAATCTTTGCAGACCTCACTTGACATTAGCGAAGCAAACCAGCTAAAAAATGGAAGCACTAGCAAAATTCCGGTAACAAATCAGAAAGAATATCGAAAAAAACTTCACTGACGCTACAAAGGGCAGCACAAGACGGGAAAATATTTAGCGCGCCAGTAAGCGTTTTACAATCTTGACATGTCAGTGGGAGGTGCGTGATCCGAATGACGGTTTCCTCCAGCAGTTCGAGAAGGAGAATCCGGATCAGTCGTATTTTCAAAACGAGAATTTTGAAAAGATCAAGGTGCTTGTGGAGCATCATCTAGAGGGCTAACAACCTCTCCCAAACGCAGCTTTACCTCTCAAGAAACAAGTCCAACTAGTAATACGAAGTATCCAAGCGTCTGAATGCAGCAGATATACCTTTTCGACGATTGGTGTCGAGAGTTGAATTCAAAAGGAAGCCATCAATACTACCAGTACCAAGTAGTAGCGCTAGTCAGACTAAAACCAGGTCTCGACTAGATCAATGAGAATCTCTGAGAGAAATTAGAGGACTATGAAGAGTCCCTCCAACGCCAGTTGTGAGGCAGCTAACGAAGAACTCAAAAACGCCATCATCATACTTCAAGAGGCTATGGACCTAGTCCTAAAAGGGGTGCTCAAGGATAAATTCTCTCAAGACTTCAAAAATCGGAAACCCATCGAATCATAAATTCAAAGACGAAATTAGCCAGCTTAGATTTTGGCTTCGATGACAGGGGGAGTCTAAGAGTTAGTGGAAAATTGGAAAATACCAATTTACCATTTGAAGCAAAACACCAAGAAGTGCTGCCAAGCCATCACTATATAAAGCCCATATTTTTCCCTAGTTTTCCTGTCAAAATCCATATTTCTCCTAGACAAACTCTCCTGATATTCTGTGTTTTTATCCCCTGTAACTCACCCTTTTCGGTTTATGAGATTTTCTACTCTGAATTTTCTACTTTTTATCTAATACATCTTTCTGATTGTCATATTATCATTTGTGGACATTCCTTCTCTTTCTTCGAAAGAAATTGGATCGTCTTTTGCCCTTCCCAAATTTCGTTCTTAAAGTTTTTTTTGCTATGCCATTATGCTCCCTCTCTCAATATAATTTTATTCCTGATACCAAATGCCGTTTTATAGACTTATTTTTCAGTAAGATCACTTCCTTAAAGGACGAGCAAAAACCCTTATAAGCGAAGTGCTCTTCTGCTTGTGCTGAAGTCGACTCCTTTTTACAGTTTGTGGATTCCTTTTCTTCCAGTGCATCGTCTAGTTCAATCAAAAAGACTGTACGTTCAATATCGGATCCACCTTTATCAACACCGACAAAAAGGAAACCGCAGGTAAAATCATCCCATGGCTCCTCTCAAGGAGCACTTTGTGTATTCTCCTTCAGCGATAGCTTGAACGGGAATGCTCAACATGACATGCAGCATCAATCAGCATTTGTGTTGCAGCCAGATTGCCACGACTCTGAAGAAAAAATTGAACTTAGTCTCTCAATGGTTACTGGAAGTAAGTCGGTCTTGAAACCGCTATCTATTAACCAACAACCAGCGGTTTCGGAAGCTGACAATTTAAATTTACCTTATACCTGCCGAAAGAGTGGAGCCAATCAATTATATTCACTATCCACAAAAAAGGTGACAGGCTACAGTGCGAAAATTATAGAGGCATATAACTACTTTTATACGAAGTACAAAATATTTTCAAAAATCTTAGAAAATAAAATCGGATCATAGGCCAACAGCATTATCGCGGAGCAGGTAGATCGACAACAGACCAATTGTTCAAAGTCAAGCAGGTACTTGAAAAATACTGGGAGTTAAACAAAGACGTGCACCAAATTTTCGTTGACTTTAAGCAAGCATACGACAGTATTGATTGTAACGTACTGTACCAAATAATACTTTGCTTTGGTATCCCAGCCAAATTAGTCCGTCTTATCAAAATGAAAATGACGTCGACGACCTCCCAAGTCCGCATCAATAACCAACTCACCGATGCCTTTGACACAAATAACGGACTAAAACAGGGGGTTAGGCTGACCCCACCGCTATTCAATTTGGCTCTGAAGTACATCATAAGAAAGCTACCTGTCGATACACGAGGTACATTACTGACCAAGTCGAGCCTACGCAGGTGACATCAACATTTTGTCATGGTCATTAATAAGTTCCCAAGAACTCTTCCTGAAACTCGACAGCGAATCAAAACTAGAAGGGCTACAAATCAATGAAAAGTACCTCAAATACACAAAATATCACACTTGGCGAAAACAGTTTCGAAAAAGTAGGCAAATTTGTGTATCTGGGCGCCAAAATAACGGAAAACGGGCAATGAAGGAGAAGAAATACGCCGAAGAATACAGCTCGCAAATAAAATATTTTAATCAGTTTTGACGATCTTGAAGACCAGCTGCATACACAGGAAAACAAAGCTCCAAGTATACAAATACGCGATAAGGCCTGTGTTATGCAATGGGTGTGAAACATGGACCCTAACCCAAGCATCCGCAAATATGTTGAACGCCTTTGAGCGATGGATCCTGAGGCAAATAATCGGAACGAAGCTCGACGGGGACCAATAGTGAATTCGATACAACTATGGGCTCTATGAAATTTTTGAGAACCGGAGGTCCCAACGATTGTAAGACTGCGGAAGCTGCAATGGGCTGGACACATGAATCGTATGGACGAACAACGGATACCCAAAAAGGTATTCGTTGGGAGAACTGAAGGCCGGAGATCAATGGGGAAATCGAGGAAACGCTGGTCTGACTCGGTCAACGAAGACAGTTCATTGCTGCTCGGATGTCAAAATTGGATGACGCGATCAATGTACCAAGACAGTTGGAGGCGCTGTTTGGCGGAAGTGAAGGCCCGAGAGGGGCTGTAGTGTCACGAGAAAGAAAAGGAATACCTCACGAACTGCTCAACAAGATATGCAGCTACAGCCAGCATTCTTACTACAGCCGGATTGCTGCAATTATATAAAAACAGTCAAACCTGACCAATCAATGGTCACTAGGAGCAGCCTGCTCTGTTTACTCAACTATCTGATCTACTTATCATCAGCCCACCTGTTTGGACCATCCATTAAATTTTTTAGTTGTCTTAAGTTGACTGAAGAAAATTTAACGGACAAGTTAGTTGCCATATTTAAATTGGTGATCTCTGGAGGCACTGATATTGTCCTGAATTCAGATTAGTGGCCTGCTGGTGTATTTGTTAAGCCCTTTGAAATTAGATGAAGAAATTTTCGTCGATCAAGGAAAGAAATCTCCAAGCTTCAGTCACATGTAAACTTGATGAATATTCTTATAATCATAATGTTTATCGCAGTGTGTCCTCTTTAAGCCCCGATGAATCTCTTTCAAACCTTAATACTGTTCAACCCTTACATCCGTATGTTTCTACTGATCGGCATTATCCTCCTTTATTTATAGATCTTATAAACAATGAAATTAAATATAACAAACCTCATGGTGCTCCAAAATTTAACTTTTTCAAAGCTAACTATGAAGCTATTAATACCCAACTACTTTTAGTCAACTGAGTAGATTTCTTTGGAGGCCTAAACTGCGAGGCTGCTTAAGATAAACTTACATTTATGTTTATAACCTAATTCGCTGTTTCACATCGCTTCAGACATCCCGTGAAGTAAATCAAAAACCTTGGTTTACAAGGCAAGTGCTTGGTGCCCCACAAGCAAAAGATAAGGCACGCCGGGTCTTCAAACTCTCGGCACTATCGAAGCTAGATCTAATTTTAGCAGGCTTCGTGATATTTCCAAGAAAGAGATCAAATATGCTCTGGATACAAAGCCTTTTTGGTCTTATATCAAGTCGCTGTAATCCTCTCCCTCCAGTGCTAGTAAGGTCTATTGGAATTGTGCAAAAGTTTCTTCTCCTTAAAAAATTACTGACTCATTCGCCCAATTTTTTTTCGAATTTTTCAATTCATCAATTCTCTTAAATATTGCCGAGTAGCCGAACACGTGCGCTCTCGTTCCACGAAAGCTTTCCTCCCCGCTCCGTCTCACTTGCTCAGTTGGTGTGTTGTAATTGAGCGAAGCAGTGCTTTTCATATAAGCTTTCGGCTTTCTCACGATCTTTTGGGGCGAATGGGCGAAACTAGGAACATTCAACAAGAGAGCGTTTTTGCCTGAACTTTCAGCCTTCCCTTCAGCTTATTTCCCTTGGAAGCACACCCAAAGCTTGTCGTTCACGATGTGATAATTTGTGTGAAGCGCATTGCGAGTTAATCTTTTTGATTGACTTTTCCGCTTGCTTATTTACCTTTACGCTTGATCATTGGACGACATGCTTCGATAACAATGGGCGTATGTGCTTGCTTACCCAACCTCATTGGCGAAGTGCGAGTATATGGGCAGTGTTTGCTGGCTCTCAACTACTTCAGTGATGAAGCGTAAGTATATAAAGAGTATGTTGGATTTGTTCGCTTGAAACACATAGCATTTAAGAAAAAACTAAAAGAGTTACTACTAATTTAACCTACAATTATCGTCAATTTATTATTTTTCATTTAATATTGCTGTACTTATTCTTTGCGTCCCAGTTTGTTATTGGATTATATTCAATCTGTTAGATGAAATAAATAAATAATACTTCTTGCATAAAAACTTCTCTTCTATCTCCGTAGGATTCTTCAGACTCACACCATCCACCCCTCCGATTTGAAGTCTCTTTGTCAATTTCATAATGCAGTCATTGTCGGGAACGGCAACATTATAACTTTTACAAAACTTAATACAAGCTCCTTTTTGATATTTTTTCATCTGTCGATTGGCCCTCCGTCTTTTAAAATCGGGATCCCAATTCAGCTTTTCTCAACTCTACCTTCTAGTTTTCAATTCAAGATACTCTAAGAATGCGCCCTAGATTACTCAAAAGGTGTTAATTGATTTAAAGGAAGAAGATTGGGCTCAGTGCTATTCTGCGGATGGCCGTAAATTTTCTCCAATACTTAAATCTATGGCCAAGAAGGAAGTAAAACTAGCATGGTCTTCTAACCTTAGGAGTATTGAATTTTCTTTAAACAATAACCAGTCCAAACTATTCTGGAAATAATTTCACTCCCTTAAATCTTCCCCCAAAACTCCATCCTCTCTACATTTGAATGGCCAGCTCACTTCTTCAGTGTCTTTTCCTCCTCTCTTTTCAATTCTCCCCTTGTAAGCGACTCGTAACCATGTCCTGCCTGAAAGCAAAACAAACAAAATTGAAACAAATTAATGCGCAAAATTGAAACAAATTAATACGCACCGCATGAAAATGACATACAAAACAAACAAGTGCGCATTATCAACATGTATCGCCACAAGTTAAAAGAAACAATGCGAGTAACGTGGAATCCCCCGATTGAATTTCATAGCAACAGATGTTGCGATCCCCGGTCGTAGTAAATAATTGAAATGCTGACATGATTTTATGACCGAGGTGGAATGAGGAAAGTAATGCAAATGCATATTGTGCAGAAAAATGATGTTAAGGTATTAGACGTGCGGTGGCTGAACTTCTGGAATTGGGGTTTTCTTCAGCATGCAGATCCCAAAACAATTTCTTGTACGAAATTCGAATTTCGGTCAACAGGGTTGGCGAACCTTATGGAATAATTGGATAATTGATTAATCAGTTTCGGCGTGATCCTGCCTTGCAGTTTTTTCTACGCGCCGGTGTCACTAGGCATTGAGCCGAGGACACGTACTCGCTCCCAAGGTCTGAGGTTGTACGTTTGTCCGCGGAGCCACCGAAACGCGCCCCAAGGACTCCACGCACAGTACACGGATGGTGAGAAACGCGTAACTGGACGGGTTTCTAGGACAGGTGAAAAATAGGCTAACAAGTGTACGCTACTTTGTAGGTCACCAAGCGCACTGCTACCCCGGCACGGAGGGCTCCCTCCATTGTGAAATCTTTTAAGACCTTGTGAAATACATTGTAGAATCGTTGCGTTCAATTGATGTTTCATTCCGAAAGGGAGAAGTTAAAGGACTTGGTTGTGTAGGGTAAAGTGACGACCAGGGCACCAATAGAAGAGGCCAGGGGGTACACACTGGGAACAGGTTATAACACACTTCCCGTTATCTATATTTCTTCTGCTTCTGACTCTCAATTTCCCTCCCTTTTCTCTACTTTGTGCTCCCCCGAGGATGTTAAAAGTTTTAATGATGCTCTTGGCAGTTCTGTTGTATCTGATGGTATTCTGAACCATTTCGTTAAATCCTTCTTATCTGAATCTTTTCCTTCTCCATTATCTATTTGATTCAATATTAGCTTGACGGCTACTCTAATTTAAAAAAAAAAAGAGGTATAAGTGATATTACTAATTCCGCCCAATTATGTCTACAATAAACTCTTTAATTCACTGCACCATCTGTTGGTTCCAGAGCAACATGGTTTCATAAAAGGCCGTTCTACCTTGAGTAAACTCTTGGAATTTATTAGTATTGTAGCCAAAGCCTTTGAGCACAGGTTGCAAGTGGAAACTTTGTACTTGGGTCTCTCCAAGGCATTTGACTCTACTAAAAACACACGAACGCTTAGCACTACCGGTCACCTACTTTGATGGCTCTCTTCCTACCTTGCAGATTTTTCTTGTCAACACATATCAACGGATATGTGTTCTTTCCCTTTGTTTCCTCCAGTGGTGCTCCCTAAGGCTCCATTCTCTCCATTCGATGCTCTTTTATTTATTCTCTATGTAATGATCTTCTAGCTGTCATTATCCTCCCTGCTTTACGAGTATGTATACGGATGACGTCAAAATATTTAAGGTTATATAATCTAATTTTGATTAGACAAGTTGTTCGTCCTTTTAGGGTTTGCCTTATTTTTGACACCCCATTTCCACGTAGTGAAATCTACTTCCAGTCTCCTATGCTTTGGACTCCGAGAAAACATGATGAACTTCAACTTGGATCTTTTGCGACATCACATTTAGCTTTCAAAAGATGCTTACTTTCTCAACTTAACTTGTTTAGTTTGCCTTTGAATATGATTTTTTGAACTATAATTTTCGAATTAATATTAGTTTTTATTATTCTTTCTATTTTATAATTGGATCTTTTATATCTGCTTTCTATCCAAGCAAATGAATAAACAAATGGACGATGGCGCGCATTTATTTTGGCAACATGTTGGAATAGAAGCACTCCAAGCAATGAAACGATAACAGTATTGGCCCCTCAACGGGAAGGCGGTGGATCATTTAAGCATTTAAAATTGAGCCATACGTGCAAAACACAGGTCCAAAATATTTGAGCAAATCTTGAGGAATCAATCCAGCGATAGAGAACAACCAGCCCGACCTTTTCATAAGTTTAGTGTTGATTTCTGTCTAGTGAGGTCTTCTAAAAACATACTAGGCCATTTTTACTGCTTCGCAATAAAAGTAGTTCACATTCAAGTGGTTGAAGACCTGACAACGGTAACTTTCATATTTGCATTAAAACAATTCACTTGACGAAGAGGAAATCGCTAGACGATTAACTGCGATAATACTACAAACTTTATCGGTGGTTACAACGACCTAAGGGAACTGGCGGATGCAATTTATTCAGGCAGTTCTAAAGAGCTCATCAATGGTTTCACTGCCAAACGAAAAATTCAATTCAAATTCATCTCGTGAGTTTATGGGACGCCGCTGGCAAGTCGAAGAAGAAAGCGATTGGCGCTGAAACACTCATGATCAAAGAGTTTACTACCATAGCAGTAGAAATCAAAACTATTTTAAATCAAGCCCTTAATACCCTTGTCCAGTGATCCTAATGATTTGGTGGTTTAACACCAGGACATTTCTTAATCGGCAGATCAGCCAATGCAACTATTGATCCGAGCTTCAAAATTTAGTTCAAACCACTGCCAGAGATGCCTAAGGAGAAAGCTAAGATAAAAAAAAGAATTCTAGGAGCGGTGGCGCGTCAAGTGCCTGAGTCAGCTCCAGGAGAGATCTGTGTAAGGCAAGCCGAAGTAATTTTGAAATTGGCACTTTTGGGAATCGTAAAAAACGACAACCTTCCAATCCCCTCCTGGCCACTGGGTAGAATCACAAGGACAATACCAAGCAAACACGGGAAGGTGAGAGTAGCAGAGTTCCGGTCAGGTAGGGTACAATCACCAGGGTCATACATCAACCAGCGCCACTGCCACTAAACACTGGGCAAAATCCACCTCATGCTATGGACAAAGCACTTCCCTACACAGCGGAAATCAGGACTTATCACAACTCAAGCCATAGCTGGCATAACTGAACCAACGGGGTAGAAAAGGAAGATGGATGCCGGTCTCTTAATGACGTGACTAGTACTGTGTTGCATTGTTCCTGCAAGAGCTGTGAAAGAACTCCAGTTAATCCCAATCATCACAAACCGGGTTTCTATTTCAAAAACATAGGCTCAGGTTCACTCCTTAAGCATAAGTGGACTATGATTGCCTACTGAAACATGGCCTCGCTTTGAAAAGAATGCGAGTTGATCAACAATGGAGTAGACAAGCTGCAGATGTTACGCATACTGGTCAGCCGACAAGCACATTGCATGGAGACAATCAAGCACTGTAACATTACCCTTACTCAAATCACAATAAAAACGAATTTCTGCATCACCATCGAAGAGCAAGACGTGCGTCCTTAGACCTGATTAGAAATTTCGTTAATTTACTATTGGAAGTACTAGATTCCCAATATGCAGAACGAATGGGCAAAATTGTCACCGAGTTGAAATCAGACGATCAGAATGTCCTGACTCTTATTTGAATCTAAATCAGACACAAAATATAATCTCCTAATCATCAGAAATTACCCATCGTCCATTGGCCAAGGTACACCAAGTGCTGAATTATACGGCAGACATCCTCAACTCCATTAACCAAGATCTAGACGTTCAGAAAACCACGGAAAGCTTCAACGCATTATCTATCAGGTTGACCCTAAGCATCGCTGACTTCCAGCAGATCGAAGACCTCATGAACAATATGCTAGTAGATATACGAGGGAGACCCATAAGTACTTAGCCTTACCGCCTGATGGCGCCACTATCGCAAGAGAGATTCACTTTTGTGTAGTACATTCTCGTAGACAGCTATTGTTGAAATTTCAGCCGAATCGAAATTTCAGCCGAATGACCGCGTGTGGAAGCGGGCGTGTCCGCAAATCTTGGAAAAATGGAGAAACAGCAATATCGGTCGGTGATTCGATTCTGGTTTTTGGAAGGGATATTGCGCAGTGAAATCAAAGAGCGCTTCGATGCTGTGTACGATGACTCTGTTCCTGCGATGGCCACCGTAAAAATTGGTTTAGGGAGTTTCAACGTAATCGCTCGTCGCTTTTTGATAAGCGATCCAGGATCATCGGATTGCTCGGTCCCTTTTTTGGAGGAAGTTCTCCCTTTTTTAATTCCCGTGCTACAGCTACTTCGGTAGTGATAGGAGCAATTATGGATTTCTTGAGTTTTTTCCTTTCCTCTACCATATGTTCGCCTATCACGGACTGCAGGGTTTTTTGCTCTTGTCCTCGGGGTCAAGCTGGCGTGTGTATGATGTTCTTGTTGCGCCGAAATGCGGCAAGAATTTTTAGTTTCATTGGTGTCTGCTCCATGGGTGTCTTCTCCTTTGTTGGACTTAATATATTAGGCATCATAGCTTACTCCTTTGGGAGCCGCTATCTACGTTCGTTTGAGTAGTCACGTTAATGACTTAATGGTTGTCTTTACAGGGCAGAGAAACCATGCTGGGGTTGGTACGAGCCATTATCGAAACAGGTTCTTAGACGAGACCAGCGCCTATTGGGAGTATGTCTCAACTGTAACTATACCACCAAGTCAATGGTGCGAACTTCAAATGTACTCCAAAGCCTGTCAAAGCTTAAACGGGGCGGAAGTAATATGATAGTTCGATTGGAGCCGTTCGAGCTCGACTGTTATATGCAATGCAGCTAGGTCAAAAAACATCATGTCCGTCTGTCTAAAGCGTTAATCCAAATGCATTAGTTGAATCGGGTAAGGATGGGTGGCACGCCCGAAAGAATACTAGCTTCCAAGAATACTCCTGTGGACCAACATTCCTCCTGTGGAGCTAGCGTTTTCCACGGATCCATCTTGGGCCCCCTCCTCTTTAATATTTTTATCAATAACCTACCTTCCAAGACAGCATCCTTTTATTATCCTCTACACCGACGATCTAAAAGTTATTAAAACTATTCAATCTACTGATTATGGTATTTTTGTCCAGAATGTTTTGTCAAGCTTCCTCTTCTTGAATATCTAAAATATCTTAAAATGTCTTTTACCCCTAAACAAAGTCTTTTGTTTTTGACTATCAACTAGGTTTCTCTACCTCAAATGAAACTACACAGGTGAAGGATCTTGAGATTTCAAATTTTTGACCCAAGGCCACATTCACATAAATTCACTAGTCACCTACATTTCTTTAAAATCCCTTCTCTTGAACGACGAACACTTTTTTGATGAGTTTCTCCCCTTAAAATTGTGTAATAATCTTGTTGGTTGTCCTATCGCGCAACAGATAAATTTCAGACAAAGCTAACGCCCGTCGAGATACTCTTATATGGGGTGTTTTTTAATTGTATGAGGTCTTTCAATAGGTATAAATTGTATATGATATGAGTAAAAATTGACAATTCTGTAAAATTTATGTTTAGTAAGGTTTGCTATTTAGTCATAATTGTTTAACACTCGAACAATGCTTCCAAAATGCCAAAATATATTTTCAAAGCCAAAGTTCAATTCACGAAACCGTAAAATTTTGTTCAGTGATGAAGCTCATTTTTGGTTAACTGGATATGTCAAAAAGTTGCCATACATGGGGTGACAACAATCTAAGGCAATACTTTGAAGCTCCTTTATATCCGTTAAAATTGACTGTGTGGTGTGTTCGCTAATGGCATCCGTTTTCCTTTCAAAATGCGAAAGGAGCTGCCGTTGCGGTAAACCGTGGACGTTATTGGACTTTGCCCAATGAACAGTCACCGAGACAATCGACTTATTGAAAACGAAATTAGGAGACAACTATATTAACGGAAATAGTGCAGTCAATTGGCCTTCAAGAACATACGATTTGACGCCTCCAGATTATTTTCTTTTGGGAGTAAGTCTAGTCCTTGATTAATGCAAAGACAATATTGGAAGTATTGGAGAAAAATATTCAGCGTGCCAGTGACGAAATAAGGCCAGGTTTGTTGGAATAAGTGGTTAAAAATTGGGTTGATCGATCGCTTTGTTATTACTAGTCGTGGTGGCCACTTACTAGAAATAATTTTGAAATGCTAAATGACATTGAATTTACTTTTATAAAAAAATATGTAATCAAAACAATGTTGAATATTTTAATTTAATTTAAAATTCTCAAGCACTTAAAAAAATCCAATACTTTGATATTCCTTTTGCTCATCCTGTATTTTTTCTGCTTACTCCCTTAAACATAAAATGCATGCAGAAGTCTTAAAATCCTTCTTAATTTGTTCATCTGCGTTTTTGGGATTTGCTTATTTTAACTGTATGTTCATGTGCATGCATCTTCAATTTATTGAATTTTTTTCTTTTTTACTGTTATTGGAACGGTCGATTAAATAAATAAATAAAACTTTAAAAAAATTGTCATCTTCTGAATCAGTAAGTCACTGTGCATGACAAGCGTACTCCAACATCTACCTCATGGAACACACACTAGAACTATATATTCCGGTTGGTATAGTGAATAGCCCAGTTGCCTCTTACATCAAAGCTCGCCGGTTCGAATCTAGTTGGCAGCCAAGCGATTTTTTTATGAGTTCGCCAAATTTTGGTGGGAAGTGATTAAAATTGGGGATCAATCAAAAAGTCAGGCCAATTCCTTCTTTAAAAGCAGGAAAACATCTTCTTTTGTCCAACAAAAATAATTATTTGCTAATAGTATTTTTCATGTAGAGGAGCTTAATGTTTTTTTTCCTTCTTTCCAGGTAAGAAGATTAATCATACTAATTTGACGAAAATCCGTGGTAAGTAGTATTCATACAATTATTTCCTAAATTCATTTTATTCGTAATACAACAAAGAGAAGAAAATATTGGATCAAATATCAACTAATCTTTCGCCATACCCGAGATCCATTTAAAACACATTAAAACCATGTAAAACTTTTCAAATAAAAAAAAACCCTTCAAATCCTCCAGTCAGCAACATCATCTATGCCAACACCACCCAATTGCATTCATTTCTGCATAGTAGAGAAGTGAAAATGAAAGGATTTACTTACACAATGCATTACAGAGATTGCCACTAAATCCGCATTACTCGTATGAATATTTTCCACACATGAAGTTGGAAAATTTTAATCCTACTCGTGCAAGCACTACTGCTCATACGTGGATGTCTGCATTTCATATGTTTTTCATCATCGCCGACAGTCTCGTCGCCATCATCATCAAAATACGACCCAGACTCCATTTTCATTTCAATTCCTCAATTCAATTAATGCAAATATTTGCAAATGCATTTTGTCCAAATGCTTTCTATATGCATTTGAGTTAGGCTAGGCATGTTCGCTCATATATAGTACTCGTATGTAGAGTGGAGCGTGTCGTTAGGTTTGGCCGATAAATACTCGCACGAGAGTATGTAGATTGTCGGTAGAAGTGCAATTGTTCAGATTTCATTGTTATAATGCAAACGAAAATGCAAGGGAGGTAAAGGGTGGACACATTTTTGTGAAGAATGAAAATGAAAGTCATAGTATGACAATTTCTGTGACTATCTACCCAATGTGAACTACATAGAAGGAGAGACGATAAATTGAGCAATCCTTTCATCAAAGATTCAAAGGAAGTATGTCCTTTGAAACACCAAATCAGTGATATAATAGTCAAAATATGTATTCCATCCTACTGCAGAGAGATGGCTCCGATTGTCTCTTTGCCTATTATGGCGTAATCCTTGAAATCGGGGAATGGCCTTTGGGCGGTCTAGACTAGACTTGATGGCGCATTAATGGAATTTTTAAGCTTTATGTACCTTCACTTCGCGCTCGTGTTGATTTTTGACTGTTATGATTTTCAGTTAAATGAATTTCGATATTCGCTGCACCGTCAATGAATGGGTTGAGTCCAATACAAGTTAATGAAGATATTTTATAAAGCATGTGGCTAAAAATAGAACCCTTGCTTGTGTGCTTTCACTTTCATGTTGGGACATCATTTCTAATGAGTCTCACTTAAATTATACGCTTTAGATTGTATAAGAAATTTATATTACGTTTATTGAAAAGTGTGTTCAGAGTGATGACAGTGATAACATTTAGTAACTTCAGCTGATTTCTTCCTTTTAAGGGTTTTACTCCTCTACATACTTACTTTCAATTGTTGCTTACAAATCTGAGAAGCGTGATGTAGTGGTTAGAGTACTCACTCTGTAAGCCAAAGCTACATGGTTCAAAATCCCATTGATGACAATGAGATTTGTTTCGAATGCCATAAGCTAAAGTACTGGCTAAAAATCAGAACTTATCGCAGGTTGGTGGACGGCACGCACGGCCAAAGCGTAGTACTGACCACACCACCTTCTCGAGTGCCAATACATAAGATCAAGAGATACTCTATCTCTAACTGAAGGACCGCAAGGGTCTGTAGGGCTACAGCAGCAACAACAACAACAACACTGTGAAGCTTTGGTATGAATCTCCAGTCGTTCTTCAATGTATGTTGCGATGAAAAAGCTGACCAGCCATGAGTCGTAGTACTCAGGAAATCAATGAAAAAACCAAATAAAATTCGATTAAAAGTTCAAAAGAGCTTCAATTCACGACCGGGCCTGTGTAAAAATGTGCAAAGATTTAGTATAACTCAACCTGAATGTACTGGTAGGAACGTCACTTTAATATTTCTAAGAATTCCTTGAGGTATTTCAAACAATCGTACTATCATCTAGTCCTTTTTATGGTAAGCAGGTGAAGCCTTTGCTTCTGGATTACCCACTAACTACTTACACTAGCAACCAGAGAACCAAGTTTGAATTGTTTGACATACTACTTCGAGCAAGACTTCATATTTCCATCCCTTAAGGCGTTATCGGGTATCCTTTACCAGCGAGAGGCTGCTTTAGAAGAGTCCCATCTATCCCTGAAGCCTACAGGCGCTCAAATATGCCTTTTCAAAATCGTCAAGACTCGCCAAGCATTAGGTGCCCTATGGGTCCATTTGTCAACTGACCTTAGCAACTCTCCAATGAGACTATGTGAAAAGAGCTTGAAGGGTTTTTGTGTGGCTGATTTTCTGTCAAGAGCTTGCAGTGATGTTGGGCTGCCTTAGTGAACCAGATGTTCGTTTTCACTGAGAGTGAATTGGTCCAGGGATGCGTGTATACACTTGCAGTGTCGTGAGGTGGGTTCTTTGCCTAGATAAGTGATATGTATCCAGGAAAGTGGGAATAAACTACACACAGATCAAGTTTATACTGATATTTTATTAATTTCGGAAACATGGTTGACTTGGTGGAAGCTCTGAATAGAGTGAGTGTTGTACAATCAGTATGACAACGTTCGGTTAGTACAGGGAATTTGAGAAGGTAGCCAACTTGGCCACCACTTAAATACCACCACCGGGAAACGTGGTACGAAGGATGCATCCTCGAGCCAAACTGAGATAGGAAACTTTACCATGTATTGAACAGTTCTAGCAAAGTTTGAAAAATAATAAATTCTAATGTCAATGGTTACAGTAGAGATTTTAATTTCCTCAAGTTAGATTAATGCAGCTCAACTTAGATTGGTTAGGCTCGGCAAAGTTCATGATACATATGTGCACGGTTGCTCCACAACGACATCATCGGTGATCAACAATCACGGAAAGAACGAGATGCGTGAGAAGCAATCTGAACGACACGCTGTTTGAATGTAAAAATAATGCTATTTACGTGCTAAATACGGATTACGCTTATGGGGAATCCGGTTGCCTTAACTTTTTCGGAGCATCCACTATCAACAATACATTCTGCGAGTCAAGAAACGGAGCCCTCGGGCCAGCTACTTCACTATAAAACGCACCGCCAAACTTCACTTATAATAAATACAGCAATAACCTTTGCAGAAGCTCCTCTGCTGCTCTAGTGAATAGTAACCACATTGCAAAAGCGTCGCACATATCCGTTATGGAAGGGACACCCTCGACGACAACGACTCGAACTATTCCTATACGGTTTCACTATAGTCCCAACGAACATACCGACCACTCACTTCAAAATCATATCTCCAATCCCCATTATCAACATCCTCATCACCTCTTACCCTACAAAACGAAGCAAAAGCAAATTCCATTCGCAAAACCTTCAAATGTGACGTCACCGGCTGCGGTGGCGACAGGTACGACCGCGACAGGTACGACCGCGACAGGTACGACCGCGACAATATCATCATCATCAAAGAAAGCGTCCAACTTAAAGTCGCCGATAATTGCTACGAAGACAAAGTTCTGGGAGTATCTTGAGGAAAAGAAGTGGAAAAAGTCGACAAGTGTAGGAAATCTGACTCTAACGAACTGCGAAAGGAACAGCCGGATGAGATACAAGGCGTGATGATCAACAACACTAACAACACCATCAGCCAGAGTAACAATAACAACAACGATGACAGTAATAACAATAACAACAATGGAGGACGTAATAAAAGCACAGGAGATAGTAGCAATCAAAAATCCAGTACGGAATTGTATAAAGAGGCTGCTGAACTGTTTGGACTGACATGTATACCTTGTGATAATTATCGTTGCTTAGATTGTCAGAGTCGCTATTTCGAACGTGATGATTCCGATAGCTACTCGGAGCTATCGTTTTTAGGCGACTGTTACGATGCCTATGATATCCAGCCCCAAAAGACGCAGCACCCGCAAGACTAAAATAGATCAAACAACGTCGCTGAAAGTCAAAGCTTACATTCACCATAAAATCGGGATACCTAGAAAAGAAGAACAAAAGGCACACAAAGTGTCTTGTCCAAGGGATAAAATCTAAAAGTACTACTTACCTGATAGTCCTCAATGATCCACCCAAAATGCTGGAACCGCCAGCACTCACATCGCACCAAACATAAACTAAACATTACGTCCATGCTTGGAAAACGTCAAATGTCTGTCACAGTGACAATTCCGAAAAAATATCTACGACTCCGAATTACGGAAACACCAGTTGAAGTGTGGTGAAAATTGCGATGGAAGACAAGACAAGTACTGACAAGAGGAAATTTAACTTGAATATAATTCGCAGTTACAAAAAGATATTGAGGTCGCATAAGTAGGAAAATTAAAAATAACTCTCTCACCTCTAAGCATGGTGGTCGCCATCACCGGTGTATCTAAGAGTGATGGCCTGATGAGAATAAGTACACACGTCGAAACCGCCTTCTTCTAACTTTTTCGTCTCTTATAATTTTTCATAAAAAATTATTAAAAAAAAAAAAATGCAACTCATTCATGTAGCTACAAAGAATTCCATAACTGATGGAATTACCCAATCGCACAATGCGGGTTACAATTTCGGCAAAAAAGGAGGACTATAAAGTTCACTCTGAAATTAGCGGTGCTCCGTTGGGAACGAGCTGATAAAAGGGCGAGGGACAAAGGAAAAGCTCTCTTTTGTGATGAAAACGTGTAGTGGGAAGGCAGAAAGAAATGTGTTTGCGGAAGGTTAAAAGAAATCGGATAAAAGGAAAGAATACGAAACAGAATTAAGTTAAATTGTTGTCGATGTCAATCACCACCGGGAGAAACTACCAGGTGGCCTCCTTAGTAGCTAGGTTAGGTGACGAGGTTAGTCAAAAAAAAAA